>BSBM01000592.1:9115000-9715000 GCA_027924585.1 Larix kaempferi
CTTGGCACCTAAAAAAATCTTGTTCACTCCTCATTCTAGAATGATCACACCTCGATCTATTGATCTACGATGATGTCTTTTCACTTTGCTTTCATCATTTTTAATATAGGTGGGGATTTCCACAATCGTTTTCTTATTCTAAGATTCCTTTCACCACACCTAATACCAGGTGGACCCAAACATGCAATACACTCAACTCAATGTGTAATCGACTTCTCAAAGTATTCCATGGAAAGGAATGGTCAACCCATTAGGTCCCTGTTTTCACCGAAATGTGCATGACTACCCAATGTGTTTCAAGTCTCAATGCACCTAACGATTACAACCGACCCATTTGAATAATTCCCAAGGCACATTTTCCATCCCTTACACTTCACAATAATGTTGATTCAATGCTTATCTAACTTTGTGTGATATGTCGAATCGTTCTACACACTACAACCCATAGGCCAAGGCATTGTTTCCTACACACTACAACCCATAAACCAAGGCATTGTTTCCGCCAGTGCTATCCAATATATCCATATATCATTAAAAATAATTCTTAAAAGCCCTTACTTTTGTCATTATTTTTATTATAAATATTATTATATATTTCAATTATAAACATAATTAACTTCTTCATAATAAATCATTCCTAATAAATAATAATTATTATTTAGTTTATAAAATTTTGTTCTAACAAAACACCAAATAATATATGAAATAATAATTATTATTTCTAACAAAAAACAAATAATTAAGCGGTAGGTGTTCATTCAAAGAAAGACTATCCTCGGGCCTGTAGCAAATTCCTCGTCTATGAAACCAATGGAATCATGCTACGTGCATTCTTATCTTGGACAGTAAGGTTGATAACCATAATGAGTCTCAATGCAGATTAAGAATAGATTAAAGACAATAGCTCAAAATTCCAACGATTTGATATGCACTTTCAGTAGCCAATACTAGTTTGGTTTGTTAAAAAGGTTATTGTTGTTGGATCGAGAGCAAAACTTTGTCAAAACATAGGAAATAAGGTCCTGGGACCCTGCTTTTTATTTCAAACTGTAAGTGTTTTGAGACTGGGTCGTGGGATAGAAGAAATCAGTGTCTACTAAAAAGTATTCCAAACTCCATTGACTTAGTAGAAACAAGACCTCAATCCATAGAAAGATATTCAAGTTGCTTGGTGAAACATAGCCGCATTGCAGGTGAGCATAGTAGGGTCAAAAGTACACCAAATTGTTGTAACTCTGAGATAATATGAAATGCTAACTCAGTAACTGGGCAGGCTTAGTTTTATTGTGTATTTTCACATGAAATTGATTCATTTAAAGAGCCTATATGCAGATGCAAAATTTTCACATCACGTTTCAAGTTTTGAGGTAAAAGGAAATGGTATTTGGACAAGCTTAATGTTTTGTCACAGATTTTCATTAATGAACTACTGAAAGCCCCCATGTCTTCAGGATATTTGATTTATCATAATTGTAGTTTGTGTCTTTTGAGAAGAAATTGTGCGACCTTTTGAGTAAACTTTTAACAAAAATCCGTTTGGGTTCTATCAATCCTATCATTCACAAAAATCCATTTCTTTAATCATTCCATCTCTGTTCTTTCTTATGTTCTCTTAAATATGAATAAAGATGAACAAACGTAAATCTTCCAGAAACGTTGATGTTGTAAGTAAATCTTCCATCCATGTTCTTATCATTCACAAAAATCCATTTCTTTAATCATTCCATCCATGTTCTTATGTTCTCTTAAAGATGAACAAACGTTGATGTTGTGGGTAAGTCTTCCATAAACGTGGCCATTCTATGCGAGGTTGTTGGAGGCGGATTGGTGGCCATTGCTATATGCATTGTTGGCCTTTGCATCATGTTCATATGCAAAAACAAAATGATGTCTACGATTCTGTTTAAACTGTAGGTTTTTCTTTATCACATCTCAAATCATATTTTTGCATCAAATCTCAAATTATATTGGTGATAATAAACGTGTATTTGTGTCTAACGTATGGAGTTATAATGGATGTTTTTGCTTGACTTATGTCATCTCTGTATATTAAAAAAAACATTTCAGATTCAGAAAGGTGTGATGGCTTCTCCAGATCGCTGTTTAATTCCCAAATCTTTAGATAAGAAATATATTGATAGAAACAACATGAAAGTTTAACGAAGCTGATAAGCTTGGACATGGCAGAAATGTTGGTGTTAATTATAAATTATAGTGATGTATGAAGAATTTGTCCAAAAATTAATATTTAAATTTGAAAAATTATTTATTTAAATAATAGTAGTATATTTGAAAAAACAATTTAATTTTAAATCTATTGAATTAAATAAATTGCATTTATTATCTTTTCAAAATGTTCACTGAATAAACTAGAAATAAATGCCATAGTTAAATATTTATGGATTTCTTCCAGCTAAACTTTAGTTGGAGATGTACAAACTAATTGGGCTAGGCAAGGAGTTCACTAATTTTGTAATGATAGAAATGCAGTCTTCCGCTTTCCTCTTTTAAATATAATCATTCAAGTATAAGATGCTCTAAGAGCAGTCGATTATCCAAGTATAGGATAATCATTTTCCTTCTTCCCAATAAATCAAAATGATTTCGTTTATATGTTAGATTTTTTCTATCACTTTATTGATAAATATGATTATAATTCTTCATGGTCGTTTCAAGCCGTTTTAGAGGTGAATTTATGAGTAATTTAAGTTGTTTTTATAAAAATATTTATATATTTAAATGTATTAAAGTTATTAAACAATATACAAGAACAAATTAAACAATATAGGAGATGACTGACTTCCTAAAATTGCTCTTAAGCCAAAAGCACCTTCCCCTCAAGCTGGGATGGCTTAAAGATGCTACTGCTTGGTTAAATTATTGAAGGATTAATGAAACTACCACTCTACAAAATATTGATAACATTAATTACAATATTACTTCTACCTTCAAAGAGAAAATGTGGTGCAATCGGGAATTAGATGTAAAAAGAAAGCTTAGGTATTACAAATAGATCATTAATCCTAATCTCGATGATCAAAACTATCTTTCTATCTTAACAAGATCAAAGAAAAAAATTAATATTGCTAAGATTAAAATGAACTCTCATGAGCTTCATAGTGAAACTTGAAAGAATTTTCCATATATGCGAACATTTCTAGCCTTCTAGATCCCCAAAACCATTGCTAACTAGGGACACTCCTCTGTAAGATTTTTGAACATAGAAATAATATTTTAAAGAAAAGCAAAAAATATCTATCTTCTTAAAGTTTCATAGACCAATAGATAGACCAATATTGATCTCAGTGGACTTTAAAAACAATCATCATCACAAATACATTTCATATTTATTAATTTTTTTAATATAATGATATATATAATATAAGCTATTATATAATGATAAAAAAACATATTTTTAATAATTATTTTATTTAAGTTTATAAATATTTTTAAAATAATTTTTTAATCAAATTTTTTAAAAACATATATTATATACTTATATAAGTTTGAGTTTTAAATATAATTTTTATTTATTTAATATTTAAATTTAGTTTAATTTTCTATATTTATAAAGTTTTTAATAAAATAATAATAATAATTATTATTATTTAAATTTGGAAAATAATTAAAATTAATTATTATTATTTTTACTAAAATATTATTTATATAACAATACAACTATATATATATATATAAAGTTTTCAATTATCACGAAAAGATGTAAATTTTACAATTACATATTTCTTAATTCCAATATATCATTGAACCTCTAAATTAAAATGAGAAATGACTTATTCATTAGGTGAAGGGTTTGGAGGAGAAATGAGATATTTTATAGAGACAAAATTTCCACATATGGTTGCTAAGGGAAGGAGATTTAAATACAAACAACTTCTTCAAAACAACCATGAAAATTTAGACTTGTAATAGAACTCCCTTATTTTGAAATGAAAATTTTAAAATCAAACTAAGAGATCTCAAATGAGTTAACATAATACTCAAACCATAACAACCCAATTATCAAGGAGGTACAGCATGGAATGATAGCATTTCCTTGGGTTTGGATGTTTTACATAAACATTTGATATCCACTAGCACATTTTAGACCATGGCTTAATCATGATGGGGTAGGAATTATGGTATAGAATTGATCTTCTACAAGTGCAATATGTTGGAAGAGAAAATCTAATGTTCAACAATTTTAACAAGTATGGTTTTTTAGAAAAATGATAGTAGACACCCCCCAAAAAAATTTCCTAGGCATTTTTTTCCAACAACACTATACTAGAATAAATTGTGTGATCTTTTGAATTATATTTATAAATATTTTTTAAATGATTATTTACATTTTTTAATTAAATTGATAAAAAATGCATATTATATATTTGATTATTACATAAGTTTTGAATAATAGTTTTTAATTTAAGATTTATTTTATATAGTTTAATTTTTTATATTTATAAATTTTTTAATGTTTAAATTCCAGTTATGAATGTTTTAATGAATATTTAAGTTTCAATTATAACAATCACTTTGGTTTGAAATTGTCATCTAGAATAAGAAAATATTTTTTATATATCTTAGAAGAGATACATATATAGGCAGATATAACAATTGCACACTTACCAATTACCAAGTAAAGTAATCCTTGAACCTCTAAGTCAAAATGAAAAATAACTTATTCATTAGGTGGGGGGTTTGGAGGATAAATAGGAGATTTATAGAGTCAAAATTTCCACATATGGTGGCTAAGTGAAGCAATATAAATACAAAACAACTTCTTCGAAACAACCATGAAATTTTAGAATTGTAATAGAACTCCCTTCCTTGAAATGAAAATTTTAAAATCAAACCAAGAGATCGCAAATGAGTTAACATAATACTTCATACAAACTTTAATTCAACCACCCCTTACACCACACAACATAAACCACATCAGTATGCTCTCTCATATTCTTTCCTCTTTGATCATTTCAAATCATAAAAACCCACCAATTATCAAGGAGGTATAACATGGAATGATGACCTTTCCTTGGGTTTGGATGGTTTACATGGAAATTTGATCTCCATTAGTACATTTTAGACCATGGCTTGCCATCCATAGACTAATCATGATGGGGTAGGAATTACCTCAAAGGGTTTTGATTCTATATTAATCACTCTTGTCTCCATTGGTTTATGCAACATCATTTATAAAGTTATATCCCAAGTTATGGAAAATTGCCATTGGCACCTCATAGTTTCCTTATCAAAAAGAGAATTTGTCTTTGGGAAGAAACTATAATTTGGAAGACATAATTATAACTAAGATGTTATTCTTTATTTTAATCAACAAAATATATAGGGCATGCTCATTAAAATGGATGTTTTAGATTGGTTGATTGTTTGAATTGGAACTTTATGTCACAAGATTCTTATGGACTTATACTTCATTGGTTCCTAGTAGAGTTAGTTGGTTATAATTGAATTTGTTCCCACTCCTTTTTATTTATTATTATTTAAATGTGATATCGTGGAAGTTTCCATTCTACCTGTACTAATATAACAAAGAGACATGCTATCTACTTAACCTAATTTATCAATTTGGAATAAGTTCAATGCTGCCTTATAGCTTCGTACATAAAAATATTGTAAAAATAACTCGTTTAGGTATTTCTCCCCATATATATCCCATTTCTCATTTATTATCGCCACAACCCTTGAAATCAAATAATTTCAATTGTGCTTTCAATTATTTTTAAAGGTTTTTGTGGGTGATATCAACAAGGATGAGACATAATTTTTTTTCTTTAATTTTCTCATGGTTGTACAATTTCTTGTTAATTATTTGGGTCTCCCATCCCTTCACTTAACTTGATTGCACATTTGGGTCATCCAACAAGCAAACAACAAAGTCAATTGTTTCCTTTTCTAAATCCCATTAACATACTTGAATGCACAACTCAATTATAATCACCATATTGGTTTTTGATAACAACACTCAGTGCAAGCCACATATACACTTTTGTAAATTATTTATATATATGATTCATATATAATTGTGCGACATTTATACTTTAATCCAAACATAAGAGGCACATAATGACACTATGCTATGTTTCTTCTCAATTTTTATTAGTATCTTTAAGTCATCAAACCATGTCAAAACCCAAGGTCTACCAACTACAACTCTAGAAATTAACATGGAAAATTTTGGTTTGAGGTATTTGTTACCATATATTGAATGGTATACACATGGATTATGCAACCCCTCTCTTATTATGAGTGTTTGGCCCTTCATGGTGACAAGCGATAGTGAATGCAAGTGATATCAACTTGTGGGAAGGTCATGCTATATTGCGCTTGTTTCTTTCATTGATTGCTCATTAGAAAATGATGTGCTACTTTGTGGCTTGTTCCTCTCACTTTAATATTGTTGTTTACTTTCCATAAATGAAATTCCATTATGAAGAGGATAAATATATGGCTCTAAATTAAAAAAAACAACAACCTTGCAATATCTATATTTGTTGTTAAGAAGAATTCAAGTCTATTTATAAAGATACGCGTACATATAAGATGCAAGTACAAATTGATTGATATATTCATCATTATAGATTAAATATATCTTCCCTACTACACTACCATGTGTTCCATCGCATATTTCCTTCTACTTTTATTAATAAATCATTCATGTAGTTATAGTCTTCTCCAAGGTAGATGGATATACACATAAGCTATATTTTGTATTTTTAATATTTGAAGCCTTGTACACAAAATTTATTGTAAATAATGTTTTCATTATCCCCTTGTCCTAAACATTTTTTCCATGCTTCAATGTTGTA
Source organism: Larix kaempferi (assembly GCA_027924585.1). NCBI lineage: Eukaryota > Viridiplantae > Streptophyta > Pinopsida > Pinales > Pinaceae > Larix > Larix kaempferi. The sequence continues at coordinate 9,121,825 of BSBM01000592.1, forward strand.
TTATCTTACTAGGCCAATTCCTATTGATGGTCTCATCCATTTGTACCTATACCTTCCGAACACAACTTGTATCCTAATCAAGTCATTGGTATTACATATATTTTATGTATATGGTTTCAAACAAAAAACAAATACAAATATTTGTTGGGTTCAAATTTGGTTTCTAAATATATCAATTTCAATGTCAACATGAATACATATGTATACATGGCTTTTTATATCCTTTAAATTAATTGGTTCTTAACGATATATAACTTGTGATGTACCTTGTCATTGATATTTCAAAATACTTTAAGATTAACTTGCAACACTTACAATGAGCTAGTTTACTATAGTTAAAGGTGTTCATTACTCTTTTTCACTTCAACACATCTAGATACTTTCCATTTGTTTTTGTTTTTCTTTTTCTTTCGGCGTACCATTGCAACTTATGGGGCAATTGCTAGTATATAATGATGTGAGCTTGTTACACATCATGAAGTTACCATCAAATTCATGAACAAAAGGGCCAAACATTTTGGTGCATCCACACAATAAGATTTTCAAAATGCAACCGGGGAAAAGAAAAGGATGATACAACCAAGCAATTTTGAAGACTCCAAAGAGGAAATAAACTAGGAGGAAAGGGATTTTAGGAGAAGGATGGTCACACGTTCAAGTCTCGGACGTTCGGAATTTACATTGCCCACTTTGTAATTCCCGCCTCGGTACTTTAACTGATTAGACTAATGAGGACACTAGTTTTGAAGTGACCCAATGTTATAAAACTTAGATAATGGAAATTGCTTTGAAAATTATCATGTGAAATGTAAATGATTAGATGAATGATAGATGAATGCTCGATGGAAATGATTAGATGAATGATAGATGAACGCTCGACTGACTGAGAAATGATGATGAATGATGAAAATGCTTTATAATGAAAATGATGATGAATGATGAAAATGCTTTATAATGAAAATGATGATGAATGATGAAAATGCTTTATAATGAAAATGATGATGATGATAATGAAAAAGATCGATTGACTGAGACATGATGATAAATGATGAGTAATTTGTATGCTCGATTGAATGAGACATGATGATAAATGATGAGTAATTTGTATGCTTGATTGACTGAGATACTAGACTGAATGACAGAAATATTTTATAGTGCAGTGTTACTAATGTGCACTTGAGTGGGTGCAGTGGCAGGTAAGATGATTTACCGACTGACCCACAAGGGAATTATAGGGGTCGTAAGAACGGGAAGAACACATAGGGGTACGACGATAGACTGTCAACCTTGAAACAACAATCCACGCATGGGTAGGAAGATGTTTCAGCTCACCTGTGGAAACGTGTGCCATACGGGAGAGGCTATAACGACTTGGATGCGTACGATGAGTTGAGGGGCGCGCGATAAGGAGGACCTTATCCCTCAGCAGCCCTTAGTCTCCAAGAAAGCGTAGTTGGAAGGTCGCGGTGAAGATTCCCGATCGCTACGCAGTACTCCCCATAAGAAGAAAGAAAAGAAATTGTCGGAAGGGCCCGCCGAAGAGGTACCTATACAAGAATAAGAAGAAAGAAAATAAATTGTCAGAAGGGTCCGCCGAAGAGGTACCTAGACAAGAACAAGAAGAAAGAAAATGAATTGTCGGAAGGGCCCGTTGAAGAGGTACCTAGACTAGAAAAAGAGGAAGAAATAAATCAATTGTATAAATGGAAATTTCACATAAGATTTAAGAAATATTTTAATCCATTTTGCTTTGAAAAGAGGAAAAAGAATTAGAAATAAAATAGGAAATATTAATAAAATAATTATTTGACTTACTTTATTTTATGATTTTGAAAAAGAATTTAGATTAGGTTGGAATTCTTTTATGAATAACTATTTTAAAATTATTTTTATGATTTTCTTTATATATCTTTTTGAAAGAAGAAATTTAAAATGAATGAAGTATTAATAAAAGAAATTACTTTTATTTTCATTTTATTATTTTGAAAAAGGAAAACTAGAAAGGTGAACTAAATGAGAATTTGTAATAAAATAAATATTTTATTTATTTCTACTCATTATACTTTTAACACTTTTGGAAAATAAGAACTAGATTGGAATTTTAAATATTTTATTCCCTTTACTTATACTATGTTATTTTTGAAAAGAAAAGATTCTAAATAAATTAGAAAACTTATTTAAATAAAATGTTTTCTTTTATAAAGGAAAAATAAAAGAAAAGAGTTGAAATGAATGGGAATATATATTAAATTAAATAAGTTTTGTGCATGTGAGGACACATGGCAAAAAGACTCTTGTCACTTGAGAATAAATAGTAATAAAATATTAAATCAAATAAGTTATGTGCATGTGAGGACACACGGCACAAAGACTCTTATAACTTGAGAATAAATAATAATAAAATATTAAATTAAATAAGTTATGTGCATGTGAGGACACATGGCACAAAGCTTCTTGTAACTTGAGAATAAATAGTAATAAAATATTAAATTAAATGATTTATGTGCATGGAAAGACACATGGCACACAAAATTTTGTTATAAAAGAAGGGAGGAGAAGGAGTAAAGGATCTCTTGCTCCCTAGTGTTGGATGGGCACCGGAATCGAGAATTGATTTTATGGTTCATGTGAGTTGGGCTTAGTTTGAACGGGGATTGGGAGATCCCAACGGAAAGCTTTTTAGTGTGTTCTTACGAACCCATTAGCTCGGCGGTTCGAGGTGAAGGAGAGTAACCCCGATACGGTAGGGTGGTCAATCGAGGGGTCTCTTGGTAAATCGGCAAGGTTGGAAGCGACTCGGGGAAGATCAATGACCGTACATACAAGGACTTCGTCAACAGAGTGCTCAAATTCTGTTGAAAGGTATAATGTTCCATTTTTATGTACAAGTTGAGTTTATGAAATTTTATTTATGGTTTTATATTTAATTTTCATCTGTTGAAAGTTCTATTTTGGAAGTCTTTTTGGGGTACCCGAAATGGGGGTCCCTACACACTTTTCCGTCTAGGAACCTCTAAAAAAAAATTCATAGAAGGCTTGCGACTAAAAAACAACATAAAGAATGAGCGATGAATTCACAGACGTTGGAAGTGCGGCCAAAATTATCTATGCAAACTACTACGAAGATGTCAAAAATGTTATCGAGGATCTCCAATCCATGTCCCTCTGTGCTCACATGTCTCACGAGATATGGTATTCATTTTGGAGCACAATATGCTTAAGTTTCCCCTTACTAAGTTTTGAGCTTAATACTGGAAGAATATTTATCAATTTAACAAATTTTTTCCGTTGTTGGCTCGAATAATGTTCACCAAATAAAAATGCCACTTACCCTGTATGCAATAGTGTTCAGACAAAGAAATTCAAAGGCTTTACTTTCAGTTTGTTTCATACTCAAATCAACAAATATGCTCATAGCGTTCACATAACCCTAATTCTAAAGATACTAAGGTGCTTTAATAGTCACATTGTTAGATTTTTTAAAGATATAAAATTATGGTTTTTTTTTTGCATTTCATAGTGCTTCTTGCTATAATTTAAGGCTTCTTCCAAGATCACTTATCCACCAAGCAATGTCCAAAGTTATCTCAACCAATCTCCAATGGCTTATCTCAAGGTAACTTGCTCATCAATAAATGTCCACGTGGAGGGGTTGCAACCTTCAATGTTTCCCACATACTAATGAAACCTAACCTTGAAGAGGCTTTCAAGCCAATCCCTCCAAGGATATGGTCCCATGGATACCAAATCCAACCTTGAGGCTCTCCAAGGTATATGCTCCAAGAGGATGTGTCCACATGTGACAAACAAGGCGAATATTCTTCATATTAAGGGCACGTCCACAAGGAAATCCATTCCAACTTTCAAGGAGGGACAAGTCATGCTTCAAACATTTCATATACAAAATCCCTGCACACAACTCACTAATTCTCCTCCACAAATGCACTAGGCTAAGGCAAGCATGCTCAAGCAAGGAGATTGTAAGTGAGGCAAGGGCTAAAGCTACTGTGCAGCTTTTCCTCTAAGGATGCATCTTCTAAAAATAGTGAAGAGATTGCAAATATGGATAACAAATTTCTTCAATAGCTAGAAATTGCCATGAAACCAATCTCCATCACCATGGCATGAGAATCTTCATTCATGCCATAAATGTTGAGAATGAGGTCTATAATATGCCCGGGATCCACTCCAAAGACTGATCGATGCATGGTTACAGCCTATATTGAGGAAGGAGAACCTTTTTAGTGTAATTATCTCTCCAATCAAGGTGCATAAATGACCATAACTAACCTGAGACCTTGGATCCCTTTCAAAATGGTATAGAAAGAATTCAAATTGAAGGTTGTTCCATCAATTTTGCAGCACAAACCACCATCAATTGAAATGTTGATACAAAATGGCATGGATGTTAATTTTTCAGAATTTACTTGAATCTGATCTAGGATCTTAATTGAGAGAACAACATGTACAACATATCTACAACATATCTACAACATATCAAACATGAACACAATAATGCAAGCACACAAGAGACACAGAGTTTACTTGGGGAAAACCATAAAGGTGAAAAACCCCAATAACTTCCTCAAAGATAGATAGAGAAATGATAAAACCCAAGCATAAGAGATAGACATCTCATAGCAGCAGCTTCTCCTCCTCCACAAGTGCGCCACTCTCCCGAGAGTGTGAGAGAGAATAGAATGATGAAATAGAGTGCCTCCCGCACTCTATTTATACTTGACTTGACTTGGCTAATAACCTTTACTAGGTCGGCCTTAACTTAACCACATAACATAATGCTGACTGGGCCGACACCCAATAGGGTGGTCTAATAAACCTTTGAACCACATGGCCGCCCCCAGTAGGGTGGTCTAATAACCCTTCGACCCACGTGACTTATACAGGGCTGACCCCAACAAGGTGGTTTAATAACCCATCAAGTATAAGTCACGACACTTACAATATAAATGACGACACTTCCGTATAGAGGAATAATAACATCTCTATAGGAATACAAACACTTATGTATAGAGGAATAATACCATCTCTATAGGAGTACAATATACATATATGAAATGCATTCCGAAGTTACATATACATCAACACTCCCTCTTAACTAGGAAGGTATTACTTGACACAGGTCTTCTAGCACAAGTCATCTTCTCTGGATCATCGTCACTGGATAATCGTCATCGTCACTGCTGCTGCTATCTCAATCAATCTCTGAATCTACTCGTCATAGGAAGTTCTACAGAGCCAGTCCTTTTTTATACTGGATGTAGGCCCACCACCTGCAGGTCTTCATCATCAATGGCCATACTGTGGATCCCATGATTGATTACGTGCGTTAACAAAACCTAGCGCAGACTATAGGTTCTTTTACATGTTGACCTTCACAAAACCTACTCAGAGCATCCCAGGATGTTACGAGCACACAACTCTACCTGTATGGATCTCAATAGAGCATCCCAGGATGTTACCATCACACTGCTCTACCTGTCCGAATTTTAAAGGATCTTTTCTATGTGAACTTTCGCAAAACCTACTCAGAGCATCCTGGTGCAGACTATAGGATCTCAATAGCGCAACCCAGGATGTTACGAGCACACTGCTCCACGTGTCCGATTTTTAAAGGATATTCTCTATGCGAAACTGTAGCGAAACCTACTCAGAGCATCCTAGCGCAGACTATAGGATCTCGATAGAGTAACCCAGGATGTTACGAGCACACTGCTCTACCTATCCGATTTTTAAAGGATCTTTTCAATTCCACCTGGAGCAAAACCTCGAAAGAGCATCCTAGCTCAGAATATAGGATCTCCCAGGATCTTTTCTATGCTACTTGCACAACCTGCCCACAGCCACAGAGTATCAAACCGATACTCACCATACATCATCCTGATGTACATCATCACATGATCAACTTGATCATCATCATAGCATCAACCTGATGCGTATCATATGGAGCGACATCCTGAAGCTCATCATGTGTGATCATCCCGATCATCATAGCATCAACCTGATGCATATCATCTGGAGCAACATCCTAAAGCTCGTCATTTGTGATCATCTCGATCATCATAGCATCAACCTGATGCATATCATTTGGAGCAACATCCCGAAGCTCGTCATCCTGATCATCATAGCATCAATGATGCATATCATCTGGAGCAACATCCTGAAGCTCGTCATCTGTGATCACCCTGATCAAACAATATATCCATCTGATGCATACATAGTATCTAACTGATACATATCATACATGATCCACCTGATCATACAATGCATCCATTTGATATACATAAGTACATGATCATACTGATCATACAAGTATCCACCTGATACATACATAAGTACATGATCACACTGATCATACAAGTATCCACCTGATACATATACAAATACATGATCTACCTGATCATATCCAACATCAACATGATGCGTACATACATACATATAAATGATCCAACTGATCATATAGAGAAAAAACTAGAACATCATCCTAATGCTCATCATCCAACACTTACATCCATAGCCATGTGAAGGGTCCTCCTTCCACCATGCTTGGAATGGCTTCAGCAAATGTGTCCATCATTTCTTCCTCGAAGTGTCATCGATCTGAAGAACGCCAAGCCTCTCTCTGAAGTACTCGACCTTCACTCTGGCTAGTGGCTTCGTCAGCACATCTACAATCTGCTCATCCATCGCAGTGTACAGGAGCTTCAGTGCTCCTCTCTGCACCATATCCCTGATATAGTGATATTTGATCTCAATGTGTTTCGACCTGTCGTGGAACACCGGGTTCTCAAACAGCTTCACACAACTCTGGTTGTCACAAAATATATCAGTAGCCTCCAGCGAGAGATCAAATAACTCAGACAGTAGCTTCCAGAGCCATACTGCCTCACAACTAGCCAAACATGCTACAACATACTCAGCCTCGGCTGTACTCAATGCTACGCAAGACTACTTCCTACTATACCAAGAGATCACACCTGATCCCATACTGAAGCAACACCCAGATGTTATCTTCCTATCTGCAACACTGCCTGCTCAATATGAATCAACATAACCCTGTAGGTTAAACTTTTGATTCGCATCATACTTGAGCCCATAATCACTTGTACCCTTCAGGTACCTCAGAATATGCTTTACAGCAACCAGGTGAACACTCCTCGGATCCGTCAGGAACTGGCTCAATGTGTTGACCACAAAGCAAATATCTGGTCTCGTGTTCGTCAGGTACATCAAGGACCCAATCATTTGACGATACATAGTGATAACAACCGGCTCAGATGAAGCATCACATAGAAGCTTCAGGTTTGATGCCATAGGTGTGGCCATGGCCTTGTAGTCCATCATCCCGAACCTCTTCAGGATCTCTACTACATACTTTCCTTGTCCAAGGAAGATTCCATTTGCACTCTGCCACACCTCCATACCTAGAAAATAGTGCATCATCCACAAGTTCTTCATCTCGAACTTGGCAGCAAGATTCCGCTGCGTGTCGGCAATCAATCTATCTTCACCTGTAATAAACAGGTCATCCATATACAGGAGTAGTATCACTGGATTTCCTTCCTCAACCTTGTAGTAAAGGTTGGAATTTGGTTTACTCTTGGTAAAGCCCAAACTTGATAGAAAGCTGTCTATCCTACCAAACCAAGTTCTGCACATATATGACTCCCTGTCATGTGTCTCAGAACCAAGTGGCTTCTCCACATACACTTCTTCTTCAACTACACCATTCAAGAAAGTTGTCTTGAAATCCATCTGGTGTATCTTCCCTTTCATCCTTGCAGCCAGAGAAAGTACGGATCTAATGGAAGTGTATCTGGATACAGGAGAAAAAGTCTCTATGCTACCACCTGCAGCATGCTTGATATTGTAGATCCTCTTGGAAGTCACTATAGACTCCCCTTTAGGTCTTGGGACTACATCCCAAACATCTTCATGATCGACTGGTACTCCTCGATCATGGCATTCTTCCCATATCCTGGGAACTTCAATATTTTCAATAGATAACTTTGTTGTTGAACAAATGTTGTAGTCCTTCTTTTGTAGGTGATGGTATACGATCTTTCCTACACGACAAGTTAAATTTCATGATTAGAAAACATCTCATAGTTTTCAGAACAAATTCTTACACATAAAGAAATATGTCATACAATCATGCAATTATCTTAGCCAATGCTTCAATACAACATTTATCCATATCCCGTAACTTTCTAGATGCCTTCCAATCTCTACCAGAACATTGTTAAGAGTGTGCACAACTCCCAACATGTCAACAAAGAGGTTTCATTCTAGATAAGTAGCAATGGAATGTTGTACAGTGCCATAGGCCACTTACCCATGTGTATTAGTAGTATACTGTTTATCAATGCAACTATTCTAATATGCATAATACACAACCTAATTCTAGGAACATGAGTATATACATTATTGAATAGTATTATTTAAAAAATAAAATATGCAAGGAATGATAATTCAAATACTTATCTTTGTTTGTTTTTTGGGTTGACTCCCTCTCAGTCTTTGCTTATTTTCTGCAACTCCATTCTGATGTGGATTGTGAGAAGTGGTAAACTCCCTCTGAATATCTGCATCCTTGTAGAAACTGCTGAAGTGTGCTCCTTCTTGATCTTTGCTTCCTTGCAGGAACAACTGGAGTGTGCTCCCTCTTGATCTTTGCTTCCTTGCAGGAACAACTGGAGAGTGTTCCCTCTTGATCTTTGCTTCCTTGCAGGAACAACTGGAGTGTTCTCCCTCTTGATCTTTGCTTCCTGGATTACTTGTCCTTGAACTTATATCCATCACTATGCATGCTTATTAGTATCATCATTGTGTTATCCTCGAGGTCTCATACATAATCACACATTCATTAGTATAATCTTAATACTATCAAAACACAATAATCTTAAACATGTATAGTCATGATCATTTCAAACACAGATAATAAACATTAGTATTCAAGGTTTCAAGGAAGTCTTCTTATATTCATGCATATTCTTATTTGATCATAGGTTAGTTAAATCATCAATCAAGATAAGAGACATAAAATGCATAAACCCTTGATTACTTACATTTCTAACTTTATGAATTAACATAATCAATCATACCAAGTATACTTATATAAGGGATCCTAACACAAGGTAGGATTCTAACTTGATATAGGAAAAACATACCTGGATTGGTATGTTAGCTAGTTATGTCTAACATACCCACATGATGTCTTCTTGTTCTCTTCAATGACTTGTGCTAGTAACCTACATATCTCATAGGTTAATCATTATAGAACCCAGTTCTAAATACCTCATAAGTAGATCTTCTAAGTGATCCATGACAATGGATGAATCTTTGTCTTCATGTCATCATGATCATATGTTCTTGAACTAGAACATGATTTGTCTTTATTGGTGCACCTTTCATGTTAGCGGACAACATAAAACTCATACAACACCATAATGCATTAGTACAATCATAAGTCTCAACACCCTAATCAATGAATATCTTCTATCATGCATTCATAATTTTATTAAGGTGATACGACAAGTCTAAATTTAATCAAGATTGTATTAACCGTAATAACATGAAGACAAACATACCATAAACTTAATCATGAACAAATCTTGAAACATACCTGGATAAGTCATACCTGTCGAGATTGCTTGTAATCTTCTTATGTAAGGCCTTAGCCTCATCTCCCTCTGAAACATGAACTTCTTCACTTATGCAGGTGACCAATCCATTCTCTTCTAGGATTAACCCAATCCACTTGATTTGCAGGAACTGGATTTGGAGATGGATTAGGGTTTGTCAGAGAAACCCTAAAAATTCAAACTTTGAATTTCAAACTTCCAAAAGGATAGAAATATGCGCCTTGATGAGCTGATCAATCTGGTATACTCAAAATTTGAAAATTGCAAAGTTTCACCCATCAAATTTGCCTTTGAAACTTCCGGATTCACTGGACATGACCCCGAACTAGGGTTTGATAAAGCCCACCCTTCTTCCCAATCAAAAGGTTCGATCCAAAGCTCTAATCTTCTAGTTTTCTGAGGAGCTTCCCGCCGCGGTCACAGATTTCAAAAATTCCCATTTTTGCAGAAGCCCTAATTTTCCACTTTTCCGATCAAAGTCCCGAACTAGGGTCTGATCAAGCCCGACCTTTTTCCCAACCAAAAATTATGATCTTGGTCTCTAAATTTTGATTTTGATGAGTAGCATTCATTTGTAGTCTCCGATTACAAAAATTCCAACTTTCTCCGAAACCTTAAATTCCGGAAGCCATGAATGAAGGTGCTCAAAAATAATTCTGTTTTGACAGAAATATGTACCTGATTGCTTCTGGTGTAAATCTGAACTTTTCGATCCACAGGGTCTGAAAACGTTTCCTGTGATATCACGACCTGTCATCTTTCCAACCCCATAGGTTTGACCTCAAACGGATTCTCTGAGAGATATTTATACCAAATGTCACAACGTGACCTGTTTATGGGATAAATCATGAGAACGAACTTGTACGGCGTTCCATGTGTCACTGGTTTAGTTTTGGCCTTTGAAAAATTTACCTAAGAAAGTACAATCTATGCGCTACCTGTAACCTTTACAAAATTTCATTTGGAGCTTCCTAGCCCAAGTTATGACATTTTTTCCAAGGTCACCTGTTTATGACTAAGATTTGGAAGAGGTAGAAACCCTCTATTGTACAGATCATAAATCACAAAGTACAATGAATTAGAGGTTTTCCTTTGGGCACAAGGTACATGGGGATCTTAGCTTCGCCCTGTACGATTTTCAGACCCTGAAACCTTGCCGAAATTTATTTATAGTGAAATTTCTACGATGACCGGTTTTTTCTATATCAAGCCCAAGCATCGCAAGTGCAACAAGTGTCATACATGCCATACCATGCCTTCTTTCAGGCTAGCTATGATTCCATGTTAATTTTTCAGAATTTACTTCAATATGATCTAGGATCTTAACTGAGAGAACAACATGTACAACATATCTACATCATATCAAACATGAACACAATAATGCAAGCACACAAGAGACACAAAGTTTACTTGGGGAAAACCATAAAAGTGAAAAACCCCAATAAATTCCTCAAAGATAGATAGAGCAATGATACAACCCAAGCATTAGAGATAGACATCTCCTAGCAGCAGCTTCTCCTCCTCCACAAGTGCACCACTTTCCCGAGAGTGTGAGAGAGAATAGAATGATGAAATAAAGTGCCTTCTTCACTCTATTTATACTTGACTTGACTTGCCTAATAACCTTTACTAGGTCGGCCTTTTTGCCAAGGTCACATGTTTATGACTGAGATATGGAAGAGGCAAAAACCCTATATTGTACAGATCATAAATCACAAAGTACAACGAATTAGAGGTTGTCCTTTGGACACAAGGTACATGGGGATCTTAGCTTCGCGTTGTACACTTTTCAGACCCTGAAACCTCGCCGAACTTTATTTATAGAGAAATTTCTATGATGACTAGTTTTTGCTATATCAAGCCCAAGCATCGTAAGTGAAACAAGTGTCATACATGCCATACCATGTCTTCTTTTAGGATAGCTCTGATACCATGTTAATTTTTTAGAAATTACTTCAATCTGATCTAGGATCTTAACTGAGAGAACAACATGTACAACATATCTACAACATATCAAACATGAACACAATAATGCAAGCACACAAGAGACACAGAGTTTACTTGGGGAAAACCATAAAGGTGAAAAACCCCAGTAAATTCCTGAGAGATAGATAGAGCAATGATACAACCCAAGCATAAGAGATAGACATCTCCTAGCAGCAGCTTCTCCTCCTCCACAAGTGTGTCACTCTCCCGAGAGTGTGAGAGAGAATAGAATGATGAAATAGAGTGCCTCACGCACTCTATTTATACTTGAATTGACTTGGCTAATAACCTTTACTAGGTCAGCCTTAACTTAACCACATAACATAATGCTGATTGGGTCGACACCCAATAGGGTGGTCTAATAACCCTTTGACTCACATGGACGACCCCCAGTAGGGTGGTCTAATAACCCTTCGACCCACATGACTTATACAGGGCCGACCCCAACAAGGTGGTCTAATAACCCATCAAGTATAAGTTACGACACTTACAATATAAATGACGACACTTTTGTATAGAGGAATAATAACATCTCTATAGGAATACAAACACTTCCGTATAGAGGAATAATACCATCTCTATAGGAGTACAATATACATATATGAAATACATTCCGAAGTTACATATACATCAATAATGGATCCTTCCTAATTTGGATTCTTCATCAAAATAAACTCTACTACAAGTCTGTGCAATTCCCTAAACCTAACTCATAGATTCCCTGAAGCACTGTTTGACCATTTTTATTTTTTCTAGGGGAATCGACAATTGGGACGGGGCTCATACTTGTGTGATACAGGGTCGATCACCATGCACTAAAATTATACCCCTAGGTGCACCCACACTGTCCCTACATAGGTGCATAGGCTATTCGAGGTTTGAATCTGCAACGTCATAATGAGTGCTATAAGAGTGCACCCTATCACCAAATGGTCTACACCCTAGGGGATGATCACTGTTTGACTATTGTTTGCAAAGACAAAGATTAAAAAATCAAGAAGAGTTCACCAAAATTGGAGACCAAGGCCCTTAATGTTGATTTAAGGCTCTTTGGAGGCATAAAACTGCCCTGAATTGTTCATATTTAGGGATTCTTCAAAACTCAAAATTGTATAGATTGCAAGACTACTGCTACAGGATCTATTACTTGTTGTTCTTTGAGGCATAGAAACTATCCACAGTGTTGATTTAAGGGATGTAGTATGCACATACTTACTATCCATGGTTTTAAGTGACTATTTAGTGCCCATATTTGTCTTATTTTTGCTCATACTTCTTCAAACAGTTCTTAGATTTGATCTCAAGGTTGTTTCCTACCCATATCAACTTTAAAATTGAAGTTGGGTTCTCTATCCTTCTACTGCATGACATTTTTCATCACCTAGTGTGCCCAGGATTGAAGCTTGCCACTGATTTAGGGTTGTTTGAAGACCTAGAGTTTTCCTAGCTCTGCATTAGGGCACACCCATACAAATATGGAGGTAACAAATCTCACATAAAGTGAGAGACCAGATCAATAAGAAAATAAATGTTTGGACAAGTATGTGTTAAGTACAAAAAACTACCAACTTTATGTTGTTACAAAGGGGCATCCACCTTAGGTGTGGAACAATTGGAAAATAACTTAACTCCATACTGAAAAGGGATCGGAGCTTATTTACGGCCATCCATGTGAAATCAGCCAAGGAGATCCAGGACATACTTAGGTTCAGAGAGGAAAATCCATTCCTTTATTTGAAAAACCATTAATCCCAAAAAATAATGTAGATTCCCTAAGTCTATCATAAAAAACTTGTTTCTAAGACTAGACTTCACTTGGATGATCAAATGAGGATCATTGCAGTGAGAATGGTATCAACAACATGCAAAACAAGAATTAAAGCTTACCAACCACCCACTGAGTATAAATTTTTTGGGTAGAGTGGCATCGATAAAATCCCAAGTGAAGCAAACACTGGTCCAGATTCTCATACCAATATCCTGGTGCTTTCTTGGGTCCATAGAGATATTTATTCAATTGACATACACGATTAGAGTCACCCTGAATAAACTTGGGAGGTTGTTCCACATAAATATCTTCCTGCAAATTCCCATGCAAGAAGATAGACTTAAGTGACAACTAGAAAACAAGGGGAATGAATCCATATTGGCAATTGGTGCAAAGGTTTTAGAATGGTCAAGGCCTTTAACCTGAGAGAAACACTTGGTTACTAACTAATCCTTATACTTTTCCACACTGAATTACATTTTTCACAGTTTTCCTACCTTAGGGAAGAGGCACTAAATCCAAATGATAGTCTTCATTCATCGCTTCATCCCATTTTGGAAAACTAGAGGCTTCATGAAAGGTTTATGGATCTTGAGTCTTTAATATTGAGACATGAGATCCAAAGAGGAGTGCCAGAGCTTTGAATGAGTCTAGCAAGGAACAACATGATCACCAAATTAGAATGAACCAAATGCTAGAAAATTTTGAGTGTTTAGTTGTGACAGTTGGGCTCATATTCCTAATGAGAAGCGCAAGGTTTTACATCCAAAAGGTCAGAAATGTTTTGTTGTCATTTATTCAAAGGATGTAAGAGGTTATCTCCTTATGCACCTCACACTACAGAGGTGATATTTAGTGAACATAGATCTTCCTTTACTTATCTACATGTTGATTTTGTTTTGGATGATATATTTTTTGATAAACATAGTGAGAAGGAACCCTCTGCTCTAAAAAAATGACATTTTCCTAGAATGGGTTCAACTTTAATAGACTTGTCAAGTTGTTGGCATGGACAACCCAAGTTTGACCTGTGCATCTATTTAGAAAATTCTATTTAGGAGGATTTAGAAGAATTTTCGGCAATTGAGTGGTTTAGATATCCATCATTATTTTTCTATATGTTTCTATATCAAAACTATGAAAACTTCAAGCACTTGGATCTCAAGATAACATATGCACATGGTGCACAAAATCCGGTTTTTGAATGGATTGAATTAGCACTAAGGAAAGTAGACAATTCCAACTTTGCTAAGTTCACAGAGAATGTGATGAGTGTTGCATACAATTTTATTTCCATCATGTCACCTCCTAGGATGTTTCCAAAGAATAAAAGACATATGCAATTCACATCAGAGGTGAAAATAACAGATTGGTTCTTATTTGAGTACCACACAATGATTAGGGTATATGGTTTTGAGGAGGAACCATATAAGATACCAATTTTTCTAACTCAAAGGAGTTTTCCCATGAAATATGTGAGGAAAAGGTTTATATCAAACCAAATTCATTTTAGGCATTTCAACCAGCATAGGACTTTCCTGCTGCTGAAATAAGTAGAACCACTTCAAGTAAGAGGCATGAATTCCTTGAAATATGTAGAGGGGTATCTAAATAAGTTAAATATTAAGAAATCAGAAAAGGTAGCATATGAGCCTCAAAAATTAATCTCAAAACAAAGGTTGGGAAACAAGAACTCAGCCTAAGTATGTGAGCCGAGGCCTATTTGGGAGAAAATTGCAAATAAGGACACTTGGGAGAAGGTACAAGAGGTCTTAAAGAGTATGTAAGAAAAAAATATTACTGAATAGATGGAAGGTTATAAAATAAGAGAAGAAGAGATACATGAGATGGATTTTTATGTTTCCGAGTAGGGATCACAACCTAAGAAGGCCAGGACAGAATCCCAAGAGGGAAATCAAGAAATATTGGAAGGTGAGGAATCAGATGAGCTCCCGAGAGATCTATCTAAGTTAATAGTAAATCCATCACATCCAGGAGGGACATCTGGAATATATACAAGTTATCCCTCTTCGGAATTCACTATCCTACAAGGTTCACAAGCTTCATCTTCAAGAGGCATCTTACCTATCAAAACATATTTGCAGGTAGGTTACATAAACACCAGAGAAAGGGGTATGAGACTAGTTAATGACATCATGTAGCACATGCTTGCAGTTTAAAAGAGGTTAATAACAGTGGCTGATCACCAACATTACACTTTCATATTTTCCATAGTCAAACCAAAGTTGCCTAAACCTTCAAATTTAAGTGAATGGAAATCTCAAGAACATACAATTTATTTCAAGGAATTTGGAAAATTGGACAAGTTTGATTTCTAAAAACAAGCTAGTGACATGATATGCACCGAAGTTGTCAAGTTAGTAAAGGAGGATGAGAATATCTCTTGAGAAATTTGAACAATTATGGAAATCTGAAATATGGACTACCAAATCCAAAGAGGCGAGCATCAATGAACTAGAAGAAAAAGTAGTAGCACTATCAGTTGATTCCTATGATGGGGATCCAATCAAATCACTGATTGAGAAGAAAGATAATGAAATAGACACCCTAAGCAATAAATTTAAAATTCCCACTACATAACCAATCCAATGAGAAGAGTTGAAACAAGTTCAAGCTAAGAAGGAGAAAATATATGCTAGTATGATGCAATATCATAAGAAAGCAGAAGAGAGGAGAAATAAGATTAATGAAATTTAGTTGAAGATAGCCTCCTTGAAGTTACAAAATACCAACCTATAAACTGAAAAGGCTCCTGAAGCAGAAACAATTGCATTTCCAATAGATATTCCAACATCAATAACAGATAAAGAGAGTGAAAAACCAGCTGGTGATCATGAAACAATTGACATTGATGCAATGGAAGAGGATAATGTATTTCATCCATCAAGTCCACATCCAATCATAGAAGAAAGTGATAAAGATAAAAAGATTCAAGAGTTAGAAGCTAAACTAAATTAGAAGTATGGGAGAATCCTAGAGCTGGAAGGGAAAGTAAGGAAGTAGGAAGATGACATGGTTGATTTAGAAGTTGAGATCAAAGAATTGAAAATCCAAGTGATAAAGCTACAATTTGATGTTTAAGGGGAACACATTTTAAGGAGAACCACACGGGCTTTGTGGGACAAAATCACCAACTAGTTTGTAAAGAAGTAGGATTACTTTGAATAATCCAAGATGAGTTGGCTATGGCTATATCAACCAGATAAGAAGAAAAATATTTGGAAAAGAAGCTGGGAAGTATGCCCAAGAATGCAATTCAATTAATTGAGTATATAAATAGTAAGCCAAGAAGCAGTTGGATGATATTGGAATTGAAAATAAAAATCATATCATAAAGACAAAGAGAATGATGGTCATGAAGCAGACATACTTCCTAAGGATGAAGGATAACATCAAGCAATTAATATAAGAAATTAGTTCCTTCAAAGGGATTTTTAAAGAGGTAATGAATCGTGGTTTACCCTCTCCTTGGGATGGTAATGCAGATGTGTATCCTAAAGAATATTATAAGTCATCTATCTCAAAAGAAAGATGAATTACCTAATGAAACCATCGATGGAGAGGTTAGTGGGGAGACATTTATAGGAAGGCTCAAGAGTGATTTTGAAATCCTATTTCTATTGAAAGGTATTGCTCGAAAATTAGGACCTATCTCATATGAGAAGACTACCAATGCTTAAATATCTCTTAAAGCATTAAAGGAACATAAATTTCCTATTGGAAAAGAGTGGCAGTGAGTAGTGCAGTATCATAAATTAGTTTTTCCACCTAAAATGCCAGTAGGGAATCCATCAAGGAAGACATCGGGGCGGTCTTCAGGACAATCAACCAGTCAACATTCCAGTCAATTAGCAGGTCGGTCATCTGTGCAGGTTTGTACAGAATTTGCAAATTAGCCAACTCCATTAGATTTCATGCCACATATAGGACATGTTAATGTCCATATGATGCATTAAATGAGTCAAGTAGGTGTTCCACAAGTGATTCAAGTAGGTGGACAACCAACTGTCCAACCAAATGTCTATATGAGGGGTCAAACCACCTCATCAAAAGGAACAAATAAATCCTTGACTAAGAAAAATTGAAGATGAAAATTGTATTTGTAGTCAAAAGTGAAAAGTAAAGGTAAAAGGGGTAGAGTAAAAAGAAAATAGAATTTTTTTTCTTGTTAAAAGGCTATAAAGGAATGCTCAAGCCCATTGTAAAAGAATGGAAAATTTGTGTAGAGGGACTCTATAATTTTGTTTAGTCATTGAACTATTTTGTAATGTGATTCCATTGTTAGAGGTTAAACTTACAGAGTGCTACAGAGAGTTCTTCCTTTGTGTTTTTTCCATCTTCTATGTAAATCATACTTCCCTTCATTTGTGCATGTACTCATGAGATGCTAATAAATATTCTAAGTAAATTTTTGGCGCCATATTGTGTCAGTGATGCTTTGTGTCGATGAATGTTGATATTGATTTCAGAGATTTCAAATTATCTTGACCTCTGGTCCAATTTCATAGTTTTGTGTTGATCAATATTTGATGTATTCTCTTATTTTTATTTATCATGAATGTCTTATTACAAAAAAAATCATATAATAAACTCATGATTTTCCATATATCTTGTTAGAAACTACTGAATTCTTTGAATTAAAGCTCAGTATGTTTATGTTTTCACATATGTTTAAGAGATTCGACTTGCAAGCACCGATTTTGCCTATTCTTGTCTCAATTTGTTTAAATCCATCTGCATTTATATCCAAAGTATTGGAATACTCTATAAAATTCCCACACAATTGTGTTACACCATCATAATTGTTCACACAAGTTACTGATTTAAACATTTCAAGAAATATTCATTGCATATTAAATTTCATATAGATTCAACTCGAAAATATTTAAAAATTGAGTTTTGTCATGCCATGGCCAGTACTATTTCAGTCCAATATTACTTAGGGAACTAGAGTTTGCATTATTTATGATACAAATAGGTCTTTCTCAATTTATATATTTCAAGTTTAAGATATAACAATTTTACTCGGAACATCTATTTGAGACTAGTTTTTGGACTAGTAAAAACCCCTAACTTCCATAGGGTATAACTTTGCACCTACGATGAATCAAGACTTGTAAATCATAGAACGAATAGTTCAATATCTTCTCTATGACCCCTCCAATTTCTCTATCTAAAAAATCCCATAAAAAATATAGTGAAAATGGATCTAATACCAAACATTATGCACCAAAATTTCAAAATAGCATAAAACAAGATTCCAACACCTTAAGAATGCAACAAAAAGATGAATAAACTATATATATATATATGAGATAAAGGGTACTATTACCATTCCAGATCCTACGTAATTAGGGTCTTGTTTGACCAATAAATATAATTCTAATATGATAATAGAAATGTAATGTCAGAATATATAGGGTTTAACAGAATAGCCCATTCATAAAACACATGAAGGTAGCTAGTGCATTTGTTTACCCAAATGGATAATATGAATTCATAATGACCATACATGGCCCTGAATGTTGTGCTAAATATTTTTAAGGGTTTTCAATGACTTGGACACTCTAGGAGTCCATGTTATGGAGTATTGTTAAACATTGTCTCCATATGATTTGGTACTTCAATCTTGTGATAGTGGATTTGGTTATGATAGAATCAACGATTACTTAGCTTTGCATAAAGTTGATGATCCATTAGTACTTGTAGTACTAATCTTATATTCTCTTCATGCTCCTCTTCTAACTTGGAATAAATGAGAATTTCATGTAGGAATACAATGACAAACTAATCCAAGTACTACCTAAATATCCCATTCATCAAATGCATAAATGTAACTAGTGAATTTGTTAACCCAAATAGCACCACAACAAATTTATAATGACCATGCCTAGTCTTCAATCTTGTCCTAAGTATTGTTAAGGATTTTCAATGACTTGGACACTCTAGGATTCCATGTTAAGGAATATTGTTAAGCATTGTCTCCATAGGGTTTGGTACTTTGATCTTGCGGTGTAAGTTTCCAACGGATAAATACAAAATAGTTATGATAATGGATCTTATTCTAATAGAATGAACAATTTCTTAGCTTTGCATTAACTTGATTATCCCCTAGTATTTGTAGTACTAATCTCAAATGCTCTTCATGCTCCTCTTCTGATTTGGAATAAATGAGAATTTCATCTAAGAATACAATGAAAAACTTATCCAGGTATTACCTAAATATCCCATTCATAAAACATGTGAAATTAGTTAATGCATTAGTTAACCCAAATGGAACCACTACAAATTCATAATGACCATACCTGGTCGTGAATCTTGTCCTAAATATTGTTAATGGTTTTGAAAGACATGGACACTCTAGGAGTCCACGCTATGGAATATTGTTAAGCGTTTTCTCCAGGTTGTTTAGTACTTCGATCTTGTGGTGTAAGTTGTCAATGGTCAACTACACAACAATTATGATTTTAATGGGTTTACCATATGTATATGAGTTGTGGGACCTATATATGATATAAATGTAAGGTTATGTCTGTAATATTTGTTGTTACATCAAAACCTGCAAATGTTGATGAACATTTGAAACCAAGCACAAGGTCCTATTTCAAGGAGTGGCAGTTAGTCCACATTTTTATATTCCTAGAGGTGCGGCGGTTATACCATGTGGTTATACCTATACTACAACACCCCCCCTCCAACGTAGCTCGGGGGAACCTGAGACCTCAACTCTGATACCATGTAATGTTTTTTGTTACACCAAAACTTGCATATGTTGATGAACATTTGAAACCAAGCACAAGGTCCTATTACCAGGAGTGGTGGTTAGTCCACATTTTTATATTCCCATAGGTGCGACGGTTATACCATGTGGTTGTACCGATAGTCCAACAATGTCCAATAGAAGCAAGAGTGTTAAAGAGAAAGAAAACATGATGATAAAAGAGGCCAAAATTTGCAACTGAAACTTTGTTTTCATACCCATGATGAAACTTTTACTTTAAAAGACATGATTAATGCAAACACATCAAATCACAGTCCCCCATTCTCATCTTGTCCTTCTTTTCCCTAGAATCTAGTAGGGAAATTTTATATTAAAATCATTAAAGTACATATATTTATAATCTAAATGGTCATCCAAACCATTCATAGCACAATTTTAGCCCCATCATCATCTACAATTTGTATCTTTACATTTTGCAGGAAAAACAGGGGTATTACATTCCCCTCCCCCTTATTTTATGCAATGTCCTATGTGAATAGCAACACTTTATACATTATTTACATCAAAATTACCAAATATCCATGGGTAAGCCTCCCGCATGGCATCCTCCAATTCCCATGTTGCTTCATCAGGAGTGTAATTTGTCCTATAGAACTTTACTTGTCCCATTTTTGTATTCCCGAGGAACATAATCTTCTTGTTGAGGATGCACATTGGCTACACTGGAACATCTCCTTTTAGTTTTACATGAATCACAAACCGATAAATGATGTGGCATTGATTAGATACATACTTTCTAAGGAAGGGAACATGAAATACATTATGTACATGAATGCAAGTATGCACGGCACATGCATATGCAACTGGTCCAATCCTAGCCAATATTTTAGAAGTCCCATAGAATCTGGGCATTGGATTAGGATAGATTCCAAGATTCAATGAGCTCTTTTTAGGCTCGAATTTCAAATATGCTTGATCTCCCACTTAAATTCTCTATATACCCTACCTTTATCTACATAAATTTTATGCTTGTCCAATTTTTCCTTTATATTATGTTTGATCTTTATCATATGCTCTTTCATTTTATTAAGTAGTTATGGTCCAACTACATTCTGTTTGTTGGATTATCTCAATTGACTACAATATTACAAATCCTTCCATACATAGCTTCAAATGTACTCATAATCAAATAAGCATGATATCCATTGTTGTAGGAAAAATCCAGTGTAAACAAGTGCCATGGATGCAATGTTGTTACATACATTCTAGGACAATGAGCTAGGGGATGACACTCATATAACTGAAGCCTTATTCAAAATCCTTAAATATGCTTCCAAAACCCCTCCCTTTGGACCTGGATGGTCAAATTCTACATGGTTGGGGACAAAAATTTTACTATACAACTTGAAAGCAATGTATGGTATGTCAAACGCGTGTTTCTCAACACTTTTGAGGTAACTGACCATAAACTAGGTTATATTTTGAGGAACCTTGTCACACAATCAACATTGAAAATGGTTGATTTTATGAATGTTAAATGACATTGAACATTTATATTTACCACTAAATACAGGTTATTCAAAGATAAAGTACTTCCGAGTAATAATGTGTTTCTCGACAACTACAAAGAGGTAAAGTAAATGTTGAAAATATTAGGTGTCGAGTACATATCATATCATGTGTGTCCCAATGATTGTATTGTATATAGAGGCGAATATGTAGACAAATAGATATGTCCAAACTTTGGTAATCAGAGGTACCAAGAATTGAAAAACAAGGTTAGATCACATGGTCCTCCTCATAAGATATTGAGGCACATGCCTATAATCCCAATGATTCGAGGTATCTTTCGCTGCAAAGAATTAGCTACATTGAAGTGATGGCATGATTACCACAAAAGTGATGAAGGAGTTATGTGAATCCAAATAGATTCAATATCCATGAAGAATATAGAGGATGCATGGCTTGATAAATTCAAGGATGAAGTACAGAGCCTTTGATTGAGCATAGCCATTGATGGCGTCAACCTATTTTTCCCTCCCGAACACTAGCTATACTCTTTGGACTATAGTAGTGACCAATAACAATATCCCCCCATGGTTGTATGTGAAGAATGAACATCTTATGTTAGATCTTATAGTCCTTGGTAGAAGGAAAGTGAATAATATGGATGTTTACCTACAACCATTGATCAATGAATTGAAGGAATTATGGGAAGGGAGACATATATATGATGTATCGAAACCCATCCCATAAGAGAGTATTTTTACGTTGTATGGCATATATGCATACACCACACATGATTATCTCGAGTTAGGATTTTTATATTGTAAATATTTTGTTTGATTTGTTTGTATTCAAAGCGATATTTCTTGGCATATTTAATTCAGTGCCACTGTCTTGATATTGAATACTAACATGCTCTATATACCATAACCTCGTAGGTATTGTAACAAAAGGTTATCATGGATGTAAATTTTGTGGACCTTTTATGAAGGATAGGTGGTGTAGATACCTACAAAATCCAGTGTACAACTGCTCTAGGGTATTCATCCAAGAAAACCAACCTTATAGAAGGGCAACATCTACTTTCAATGGTAAATCAGAGAGAACCCAAAGGCCTGAAATAATGACACTGACTAACTGGCTTAGGGAATATGACATAGAGAAGGAGAAGGAAAGTGCAGATATGTTCAATTCAAATGGGGAACCTATGTTTGAAACTCCTAGATTCTTCAACATGTATGTTGAGAAAATGCCCAAAGGGATGAAAAGGAAATCAATATTTTATGAGCTCCCATATTGGGAGCATCTTAAGATTGCCCACTTACTAGCTCACATGCATATATTTAAAAATGTTTCATCTTCTTTGTGGTGGCATATATTATTGAAAAACAGTGATAAGTTGGTTTTCATGAGAGATCTTATTTCTTCGAATACAAAAAAGAAGCATTGGCCAAGACAAGGAAATAGAGGAGAGGATGGCCCCTCTTTGTCATTTAAAAAGGTGATGTCCCATGGATTTTGAAGAAAGATAATTTTGATTTGGTAAGGGAAGTTATATTGGGTGTGAAGGAGCCTTCTTTATATGGGTCTACACTATGACACTGCTTCACTCCAGACAATTAGTTGTCAGGTTTGAAATCACATGACCATCTCAACCTTACAAGGGTACACATAATGTTAGAAAAAAGTTTTTATTTTTTTATTTGTATCTTTTACCACACAATTCAAAATGCAATTAATTTTTGTGTTTACTTTGTAGTGTCATTATCCATTGTATATGCATGGGTGTGTGAACCACGACTTTCCCAATGACCTGCTGCGTGCCATATCTAAACTATATTCATTTGTATGGTGGATCACATCAAAGGATGTTTACATCTCTAGCATTGCATGGTGGCATCAAGATATAGTTGAGATTGTTTGTATGTTTGAGAAGGAACTGCCAACGAGTTTCATGGACTTGCAGGTTCATCTTCTAATTCACCTAGTCAATAAATTTGAATTAGTTGGGATGGTCTCATGTCATTGGATGTACTTCTTAGAGAGGTACATGAAAAAATTGTAGGGATATGTTTGACAAAGGGAAAAACCCAAGGGGCCAATGGTGGAGGGGTACATAGCATATGATTCGTTCTATTATGCTAGTGAGTATATCAAGCAAATAAATCACACACCGGGAATGGTAATTTTGGATGATGAAGGTGATGAGGACAAAAAGGAAGGGGAGCTACTATAAACGAATGTAAAAAGGTGCTTGATAAAGAGTAAGTCACTTATCTTTAAATTTTCACATTTCCACATAGTAATTGTTCACAACAAACTTCAAAAAGTTTATTTGATCCCATATGTACTAAATGTGGTTTTATTTCCATGAATACAACAATGTGTAATGCCCCTAGAATGACTGTGGACCTCAAGGGAACCTATCAATTGACCCAGCTGAACACCTTCGATATAGTGGTCTTATGAGCCTTGTTATGTCTTAAACGATTGAGGAAAATCTGAAGATGTGAATACGACAATAATTGATAAATGAATTAAGGAATTAAAGTATATGCGTGGAGTGGGATATTTTATTGATTACTTCTTGTGTAATGATTAGCCTTGATTGATCAAGTCAAAGTGCAGTGGGATAGTTACAGTTCCAGCTCTACGATTTGGGAGGATGCAACTGAGATGCGTCATAGATTTCTACATTTATTCTGAACTTCGGGACGAAGTTCTAAATAAGTAGGGGTGTATGTAGTGCCCCTAGACTACTGTAGACATTGAGAGCACCTGTTGAGTGACCCGACTATTTGAAACATTAATAAAATAACCCTATGATTTTATTTTGAGTATATTTATGATTATGATTGATTGATATATGTGCATTTGGGTAGTTATTGTGAATGGACGATTTCATGTTGTTTAATGACTAACTTTGATATGAATGTTGCTTAACGACTAGCTGTTAAATTGATTATGTGATTAGACGAATGAGTAATGATTGAGTAAATTATAGATGCTTAATGAAGCAGCAGATTTATAAATCAAATTATGATTATTGAGGACAATGCTACTAATTTACGTTTGTGAGAATAGTGTGTAGCGACAGGTGAAACGGTTCACCAACGGACACACAAAGGAATATGAAGGGTCGTACAGTACGGGTAAATCACACACAGGGAGAGCGACGACGATGTCGATTTCCAATGGAATACCACGCTTGAGCAGATAAGCACTGATCCGCTTGCTCAAGAGGAAAGCGTGAGGGCGTACGAGGTGGGCCACGACGGAGCTGGTCACATACGAGTTGGGGGGCGCGCAGTGAGAACGGACTCACTCCTCAATGCCATTAGTACCTAATAGCGTGTAGACGGAGGATGGAAGGTAACGGCTCCTGAAATCCCTACATGAAGTTCCCGCAAGTCAAAACAGAAGGATGACGGTAGAAGGGCCTGACGGTGCGGTACCCTGCCGAGAACGAAAAGAGTGGACACAAGGACCCAACGATGTGGTACCTTGCCGAGGAATGGAAACTACAAATGACTGGACCTGATGGAGTGGTTCCATGTCAGGGAAATTAAATTAAGGAACAAGGAGGCCTAATGGTGTGGCACCGGGGTCCTAGTAAAAGTTGACTGCTAAACTTAACTACATTGAAACGTATAAGTTTGCACCTAGAACATTACTTAGAAATGTATTTGAGTACTTTAGGCATTTGCACATAAATGATTACTTTGGCATTTAAATAATATTAAGTGTTATCTAGGCATTTGCACATGAAATGATACTTCTGATTATTTAAAAATATTATAAAGATTTATTTAGGAGAAAAATGGAATACTAGGCATGGACACCTAGTCAACTCCACCTACACCACAAATCTAGGAGTTAAGTGAAATATCTAGGGGACAAACTTGAGCAAACTTAGGGATGTTGGTGCATCTCCTAGAGAAACTGACACATGGATGGGTGAGTTTTATTAATTTAATAAAATGAATATTTTTGCATGAAGCGACACATGTCACATGAGATTTTCCTTTATAAGGAAGGCATTGGGAATGGGTAAAGGACCCAGACTCTGGATGACTATCATAATTTTGAGTTACCTCATGACTTTCTGCTATTGAGGGTTTGGCTGGAAATATTGGTGGGGGGGGGAACCCACGCTGGGTTTCTGGATTATTGTGTGTGAGCTCTACGACCCAAAGCTCAGGGGAGGCCATGTGACTGAAAGCATGAGCCTATGGTTGGGTGGCGAAGCTAACGGTTGCTTCGCCTATGGTTAAACGAGCTTTGCTGGAGGGATCCTATGGAAGACGCGGATGACAGTGGACAAGATGGTATCAGAGACAGGTTATGGTTTGTTATAATTTGCATAAGTTATTCATTTATTTAGTTTATTTATCTAGTCATTATGTTTTCTAATCTCTTTTGTATCAAGTGGTTGAGTTTCAGGTTAAGCATGAAGGACCCTACAGGAGGGGCCCTACATTTGGTATCAGAGCCAGGTTATGGTTTGTTATAATTTGCATAAGTTATTCATTTATTTAGTTTATTTATCTAGTCATTATGTTTTCTAATCTCTTTTGTATCAATTGGTTGAGTTTCAGGTTAAGCATGAAGGACCCTACAGGAGGGGCCCTACATTTGGTATCAGAGCCAGGTTATGGTTTGTTATAATTTGCATAAGTTATTCATTTATTTAGTTTATTTATCTAGTCATTATGTTTTCTAATCTTTTTTGTATCAAGTGGTTGAGTTTCAGGTTAAGCATAAAGGACCCTACAGGAGGGGCCCTACACAATGATATCAGAAATCGATGCCATCAATAAATTCATTCATTAAAACATGGAGGAAACACAACCATGGGTTGCATTGTATGAAGAGAAGAGGAGGAAATGAGAAATTGACAAAAAATAATTCAGACGGTTGCATGGTGTAACATAGCCCTTTTTGCTGAAAAAACACTTTATGTTGGGAACATTATGTTAACTTTTATTGTAAAGTTTTATATTGGACAAGTGTCCAAGGATGACTATAATTTGCACTATATTTTATTATTAAATAAATTAAATAGGAGACAAACACCTAAGGAGACTGTTGAAAGAGTGTTTACTGATCCACTAGGTGCAATGGAATCTGGGGTAGAAGGCAATGGAAAAGTGGCAGCATCATGATGCAACTAACTAGCTGTTGGTATGGGACAACTCCCTTGAAATTTGGTCATAGTGCCCTGGAAGGTGGGACTGGAGCTTGAGGCCATTTATTGAAAACTGACCACTAAAAACCTAGGCAATCTTTAAAAGAGCCATTGAATTGTGGACCGAGGTTCATCACTTTTCCTGACGAGGAAATTTACCTTGGGGTTTTGCTGTGCTTGCACCCAAGAGATTCAATGAGGGGATATGCTAAGTTTTTGATCATGGTGTAAGTCTGCCTGTTATACTGCTGAGTGCAGAAGTTACACTATTGAGTGCAGAAGTTATAATATTGAGTGCAAAAGTTACATTACTGAGTGCCTTGCTTCTACACAGAATATTCTACCTAGTGGTTCAATGAAAAAACTCGGGGGTCCAAAGGAGGCAAGTAGATTGGCTGCTTCTTCTGGAGAAGTTTGGGAGAAACAGGCCTCCTTTGGTGTTTGTCGGTCCTATCTACAATTACAGGTTCTACTTGTTTTCTCTATTCTAAGTAGTTAAATTATTTTCTGAAAGTACTGATTAAGTATTCATTAGTTTAAATTGTTAGTATCATTATGCAGAAGTAAATGTTGAATTCTGGTCTAGTTATGAAATTGTAGAATAATGATTAGATTAGATGAAATGATAGAAATAATGCCTTCTCTGCATTTTTCCCCATACTGTTTTCAGTATCGTACTCTAGTACAGAGAGGTAGAATTAAGATAGATGAATGATAGGTAGAATAACGAATGAATGAATAGATTAATATTGTTGAGTTTTCTTTTCTCAATATCCCCTACCAGTGGTATTCTGCGTATAAACTATACATATCAAGACCTGGGATATACTATAGTATTTCTTATTACAGTCAATATAATATTTTCTTTTATAGAGTAATAGAAGTAATCATTGCAACTCTGTACAAAGACTAGGGTTTTACTTCGGGTCATTTACTTCTTTCCAGAAACTATACTATACATTCTCATTTCATTATTCTAAAAAACAGTATAGTATTACAATTTTCATTTATTTCCTTTCATCGACATTTTTACAGCTGCAAAAATAAACATTTCTAAATACACAGAAGTACTATTAAGCATGTATATTTTTAATTAGACTCTTATCTTCTGCCGACAATAGCACAACTGTATAGTACTTTATCATCTATTATATTTATAACTTTTATTTTGATTTCATTAACAAACTGCAGTCATATTTCAAAGCCTTTCTTTTGTAGGATAAAAATCTTAGGATCACAATCCTAGTTTTCTTATTTCAACCTTTAGTAAATCAAAATCTTAGTCGATTTTTGTAAACATAACAGATGAGGGTTTGAGAATCAGTTCACAGGATTGATATCCCAAGACTTTCAAAATCTACCATTGACTCTACAGGTTCAAGATTTTTAACATCTCATTACTTCATTCAAATCTTTGGCTTTTAGCCATCTTAATCACAGAATAGTTCGAAAACAAAAGAAACATTAAAAACATCAACATTAGACAGTAGCATTACTTTTCCATTGAAAACATTAACTGCAATTGAATCATTTAAGAACACGAAGTCAGGTTACTTTTTTTCCAGTCTGACTTTCAACATTTCCAAATCACTTCCTGAACCAGTTAGGTTAGGGTTTCAAAGTAAAATATTAAGTTTTGGCTCTTGGCGATAACCAAAACAAACAACGGACTTTGACACCCTTTGATACAAAACATTATTTACAGACACAGTATAAAAACCTTAAGCCAAACTTTATTTATTTATTAGTAGTCGAGGGTTAAAAACCATGTTAAACATGTATTACATTTAGACGAGCAGTAAAACTGTAGAATACATTTTAAGGATAGGTCGAGGATTCATCCTCCCTACGTTGCTTACAGAATGGAAGCTTTGCAACATCGACCATTTTCTCAGAAAACGAAAGCTCCAACCATTTTCAAACACAACCAACAATTGCCAGGAGAATCCACAAAGGGAAACCACCGAGACTTACCACTTTTATGCAGTAGTTCCCACTTAACTGGAGCATAGGACCCTGTAAGTGAAAGCACCTGCAAATATTAAAAAAAAGTGGTTAAACTTAAGTACCAATTTTACAACATTGACAGCGCTTTCTTATAAACAAAATCTTTGAAGAATACATTACCTTTACACTACAAAAAAAAAATGAAGGTCGAAACCAACAGCTTCTGCAACAGGCTCGAAACCCAGAGTCACATACAACTCGTTGATGAGTGTTTTTATTACATCCACAGTAACTAGTTCGACCTTTAAACACTGAAAAATACCAACCCTTCCCTACAGCTCATGGATTGAAACTAAGGAAGGCACCCTTAAAGAACCAACGTTCAAAAGCCAAACACTGCTGCTACCAGCGGGATACTCTCCTGAGCTTTTTCAAATATCAAAACAATGCAAAGAACTACCATACCATAGCTCGGCTCTTATCATATAGCGAGTAATAGGATTGCATCTCTCGGTCTCAGTATCGAATTTGGGGAATAGCTCTAACAGAACTAGTTAACAAAACACTACAAGCACACAGGCTGGTCAACCTATCCCTAGAACCACCTTCTAACACAGTGAATGCCCAGGTAACAATAAATTCGAGACTTAGTGAAGTTTTTACGGTTAAGTCCCAAAGCCCGATATTGTCATAATATCAACAGTGGTGATCTTACTTCACAACACATCGTAATTCGAAGCATGAACTGCATTAAAACCGCATTTATCAACTATTGCCACCGTGGAGACCAGTTAGGATAACCTCCATTAAAAACGTGTACAACTTGACCCCGTCAACTGCTGGCTCACCAAGCCTTCACGTGTTAAACACCACGTTGGCAGCCATCGAGTTCTTCCAAGAGTGTGGTTGATAGGAGGATTAAATGCCAAGATGGGATGCGAGTGCCTGGCAGCATAGTTTCCACTATAACATTAATACCGAACCTTATCACACCTTGCTACGTTGTTGTATTGTAAACCTGTCATGATTTAGATCTTAGGGTAAGTATTAATTCGTATTGTGGTATCAATTCACTAGGTATCTATTATATCGTTTACAAGGGTCACGACATTGCTCACAACCCGTTATATTAATTTGTACATAGGACCATTGCCTAAACCATCGCATATAGTTTATATGTTCTGGAAAACTATACGAAAAATTGCATATAGCTTGTATGATAATTAGAATTACATGTAATTTGTATATAGTTTCATGCTATGGGAATTACATAGAAATTTTGCATATAGTATACAAGATTTATGATTGTAAAGTGTTATGTTTTTAGCCTATGTTACGTAAAGACAAGTTTTCCTTGTGACAAATAATTGTAGAGCTTTTTATTCAAAACTAATGCTATGATACTCTGTTACCTCATTCAAATATCAGACAAGGAAACGCATGTAATGTATAGCTTACAGCTATAAACTTTAGAAGAGTCACTTTATAAGTACCTTAGAAACTTACACAAAACCTTTGAAGGCTAACATAAAGTACATTATACATTATACATGTACTAATGGATCTGATGGGTCATCCTTACCTGTCATCTGCGAAAAGGAAGGTTCAATTGCATTAGCATGGATGCTAAGTAAGCCTCGGGGTACCTTTTGGACCCCTTTCATCATCAAAAGAAGAACAACAATTAGTGTTTATAAACATTGATATTTGTCTAAGCAACAACATAAGTATTATCAAGATATAGCTGAAACATCCATAGTATTTTAAATGTAGAACTATAATTTCATTTTTATCAAGACTCAAAATAATACCGTGTATTATTGTTAGAAACATTCGTTTCAGTATGACGACATAAAGGCATTAAATATAATTCAGCACAGTAAGTTTAAGCATTAAATGCTCAATTGAAATTTTTTAAATTTTATGGAATTTAGGGATGTTACATGTGGTATCAGAGCACGGTTCAAACTCTAGGACTGAAATACGCTCACACGCGCAAAACAGAAAATGAAAACCATAAAGTTTATGTTACTAACTTTTATTTTAATTTTGTTTCTGTACAGAACAATTTGACATTTAATTACAGGTATGGAAATACCGGAGGAATCAACAAAGGACAAATCTCCTTGTAACGAACATAATAATAATAATTATTATGAAGGAATATAAGTTGAATTAAATAATCAGTCTTCCGAACTTCTACGTACTGTAAAATATTTAAAATTTGAGATAAGAACTGTTAAAGAAGAGAATGAACGTATTTTGAAGGCGCAAGAAGAGTTAAATCAGATTTTGATGGAGAATTTCCATAATGAGGAAAGAGGCAGGAAATTAGAAGTGAAATCTGATTCTAGTACAATGTCCCACAAACATAAACACAAGAAAGCAAAGAATGGTAAAAGTAATAGTTACTCTTCATCTGAATGTGATCAAAGTAATTGTAATTCTGATCATGACAGCAGTGACAGTGATTACTGTTCAAAATAGAGGAAACATAAGCATCATGAACAAATTACTGGAGAATTTAAAAAGATTAAGCCACCAACCTTTAATGGCGAAAATGAAAAAGGTGAGACAGCTGAAACATGGCTGTCTGGAATGAAGAAGTATTTTAATATTTATGATTACTCTTCTCAGTTAAAATCCAAGATGGCTATTTACAATCTGACTGGAAAGGCAAATATTTGGTGGCAATATCTTAAAAGAATTAAGAGCATAAAAGAAAGAAACATAACCTGGAGTATGTTTAAAACTTTATTTAAGAAAATGTTCTTGTCAGAACAGTACTATGAAGATAAGTCAAAAGAGTTTTATGATTTAAAATTGGGTACTATGAACATGAAAGAGTTGTGCAACAAGTTCCTTAGCTTGCTGAGGTATGTACCTTACATGGTCGAAGAGAAGCCTAAGGTACAAAGGTTTCTAAGTTGTCTACCTTTCAACATAAAAGACAAGATCGAGTATGATAACCCATCCACTTTGGAAGAGGCTATGAGGAAAACTAATTTTTGTTTTGATCAACACAGAAAAAGAGAAGGAACAAATTGCTGGAAGAGTAACAAGTCTAATCATTTTGATCATAAAAGGAAAAATTTTAATCATAATTCTGGAAGTTTAAAAAAAAAATTAATCACATAAATTTTCCAAGTAATAATAACTATAGGGGTAATGCACCACAGAATTTTACTGCTGCAAGGAATATACCTAATAATAATAACAACACTGGATATGTTGAACAGAAGGGACCCTTGAAGTGTTTTGATTGTGGTAGAACACATAAGAAAGCTGATTTCCCTCGCAATAGAAGGCCGGTCAACAACATTCACACTATGCAAGTAGAACCTACAGTTGGAGATGTAGCATGAGAAATGCTTAGAATAAATGCAGCGCTGGAAAATCGTCAAGCAGACCATCAAACATCTATGGTCGAAATTGAAGGTATGATATAAAACAAATCTATTTCCATTCTGATAGATCCAGGTGCAAATTTGAGTTTCACCTGCTTTAGTGAAAAGTTGCAATTTAAAAGTAGAAAAATTTGATAATTCATGGTTAGTTCAGCTTGCAACAAGCACTAAAAGAAAGGTTACAGATTTTGTCAAAAATTGTGAAGTGTTTATGAGTCAGCTAAAAACGCAAGTTAATCTGAATGTTTTACCATTAGGGTCATATGACTTGTTGATTGGCATGGATTGGCTTGAACAACATAGAGTAGTACTTAATTGTTATGAGAAATCTTTTACTTGTTTGAATAACGAAGGTATTACTGAAACAGCAAAAAGAATTCATAGAAAGATTTCAGTAAGACAAATTTCTGCTTTACAAGTAAAAAGAGCTACAAGAAAGGGTTGTAAAATGTTTGTTGTTAATGTTATTAATTACCAATGTTCTTCTAAAGAAGATAAAGCAAAAATGGAGGATAAACCTGTTCTTAAGGACTTTTCTGATGTATTCCCAGAAGAAATTCTAGGATTACCTCCGAAAATGGAACTTGATTTCACCATTGAGTTAGTACCGGGTGTGGTACCAAACTCAAAAGCTCCTTACAGAATAAATATTCTAGAATTAAATGAACTAAAATATCAGCTGAAGAAATTAATAGATAAAAACTACATAAGGCTGAGTGTGTCTCCTTGGGGAGCACCAATTATTTTTGTTAAGACTAAGGACGGTACCATGCGACTGTGCATAGACTACCGCCAACTTAATAAAATGACCATTAAAAACCGATATCCCTTGCCCCGCATTGACGATCTATTTGATCAGGTACGCAGAGCAGAGATATTTACTAAAATTGATTTAAGGTCTGGATATCATCAAGTTAGAATAAAAGACGAAGACATATTCAAAACTGCTTTCAGAACTCGTTATGGACACTACAAGTTCGTAGTTATGCCTTTTGGGCTAACTAACGCACCGACAGTTTTCATGTGTTTAATGAACAACGTTCTGCATAAGTACTTGGATAAGTTTGTAGTTGTGTTCATTGATGATATTTTAATTTACTCAAAAACTAAAGAAGAACATGCCGAACACTTAAGAATAATTCTGCAAGTTTTAAGAGAACATCAGCCTTATGCTAAGTTAAGTAAGTGTGACTTTTATAAAGATAAAATACAGTACTTAGGTCACATAATATCTAAAGATGGAATTTCTGTCGACACTGATAAGATAAAAGCAATTAACGAGTGGCATGTCCCTAAAGACGTAACTGACGTACGGTCATTCATGGGGATAACAGGTTACTACAGATAGTTTATCAAAGGATTCTCTAGAATTGCTAATCCCGTCACTTCTTTGCAGAATAAAGGGAAGCAATTCGTATGGGATCAAAAGTGTCAAGAAAGTTTTAATAAGTTAAAAGAATTATTAACCACCGCACAAATTTTAAAAATTGTTGATCCCAATAAGGATTTCGTTGTATGCACTGATGCATGCAACGATGGACTTGGAGGGGTCTTAACTCAAGAAGGTCATGCCATTTCTTTTGAGTCAAGAAAATTAAAAATTCATGAAAAAAATTATGCAACTTACGATCTTGAGTTGGCAGTCGTGATACATGCACTAAAAATGTGGCGCCATCACTTGATTGGAAGAAAGTTTATACTAATGACAGATAATAAGGGCTTAAAGTACTTGTTGGATCAAACAAATCTTAACGCAAGGCAAGCTAGATGGCTAGCCTTCCTTAGTGAGTATGATTTCAAGATTCAACACATTAAGGGAAAAGAAAACAAAGTTGTTGATGCCTTGAGCAGAAATGCCAAATTAAGTTTTGTGGCAGCAATCAACACGTTTAAGACGGATTTGGAAAACCAGATCGAAGAAGGAGTTAAGCAAGATGTAGGGACCCCCCATTTTGGGTCCCCAAAAAGACTTCCACGGAATTTGAAAATATAAGTATAATTAATTTTAGAACTTCCAGTATGATTTTCCAGAAGAAGATATAGAGGCCACAGATCTAGTTCTATCTATTGCAGTACATGAATGACAATAAATAAAACTATATACCCAGATTTATTCATTCCACCACAAGAGTTAGCAAAATAAATAACTAAATACTTCAAACCTTTTTTTGACGGTTGGTCCAGCGAATCGATGGAGTCCTCGAAGTGGTATCCGCACAATCCAATCCAATCTCCTGATGAAGTACCGAGTGATCCATCGGTTGACCTCCCTACCGTATTGGGGTTATTCTTCTTCACCCTAAACCCTCGAGCAAGTGGGGTTGTAAGAACACACAGCTAGCCTCCCGAAAGGATCTCCCAATCCCCGTTCCAGCAAATCCCAACTCCAAGGATCATAACATAATCCGAGATTATGATGACCATCCAGCATTAGAGAGTAAGGGATGTCCTTCTCTCCTTCTCCTCCCTCATTATATAGCAAATTCTTGTGTGCCATGTGTCTGTCCATGCACATATTTAATTAAATTTAATATTTTAATTTCAAATATTCTCAAATACATGTGTCTCAATGTCTTTAATGTGCACCTAATTCCCTAAATCAATGGGAGTTGGGTGTAGGAGAGTTCTACTCCTCTTTTGTTTCTCAAATAGTTTACTAAATACCTTTTTAGTAAACTTGTTGTTTTTATTTAATTTATTTCTTTTAAATAATGAAATTTATAAAAGAAATTTGTTTCTTTTTGTTAAATAACACACACACACACACACACACACACACACACATATATATATTTAAAAGATTTTAGAAAATTAACAATAATATATATATATATTCTCTTTACTTTTTTTATTCTTTACTAGAATATTCTCATTTAAAGTTAACTCCTATTAGTGTTCAATTCTAAAAGAACTTCTATAGGGACTTCTAGTTTAATTTTTATTTTACTCTTTCAATAAAGTAGATAAATAAAATAGTTTAGACTAAACTAATAGTTTTGTTTTGTTTTTCTTTTTCAGTTCTATTTTTCTTCTTTTCTCTTAACAATAGAATAATGAATATTATTTTCTGGTATTTGTCTTTTAATTTAAGGTCACATGAATTTATCTTCGATGAGTTTTCAGTTTCTTTCTTTAAACGCCATTATCTTTTCTTATCCAGGTGCCTCTTCGACGGGCCCTTCCGACAATTTCATTTCTTCCTTCTTATGGGGAGTACTGCGTAGCGACCGGGAATCGTTACTCCGATCTCTCAACTACGCTCCTTGGAGATTAAGGGATGCTGAGGGACAAGACTCTCCTTATTGCGCGCCCCTCAACTCATCGTACGCGACCAAATCATTATGGCCTTGCTCGTACAGCATACGCTTCCCCAGATGAGCTGAAACAGCTTCACCCGGGCATGGATTGCTAATTCAGGGTTGATAGTCAGTCATCGCCCCCCTTACTGTTTTTTCTATTCTTACGACCCCGATAATTCCATTGTGGGTCATTCGGTAAATTGTTTTACCTGCCACTACACACACACTCAAACACATATTAGTAGCGCTGCACTATAAAACATTTGTATCATTCTTTTCAGTATCTCAGTCAGTTGAGTCTACTAAACATTCATCATTTTAACATTATATCTTTTTCAATTGAACATACATCATTTTCATTTCAAGTAATTTCAACCTTCATCATTTTCCATTCTAAAGCATTTTCAAAGTAAATTCAAATGGTTCGTGTTTTACTTAGCCGGTTCATTTAAGAACTAGTACCCTCATTAGTCTAATCAGTTAAAGTACCGAGGTGGGCATTACATAAACCCCCTCTTATTAAAACTTCGTCCCGAAGTTAAGTCTCATGTGCTTCCACGGTGAGTTTTCACTTTCTTTTCACATTCATTTCTTCAACATAACCACAATTGATAATAACATTTCATTTCTTCTTTTCTATCATCATATAAGTATACATCTCATAATTGACAATATAACTAAATCGTACCTTTCATAGTGTAGCAATCCCCACAACAGTCCTCTATTGGCTCATTAATTGCAACCGAATTTGAAATCGTCCATAACAAATTCTTTTCATTCAGCAAAACTATATCATTTATGTAAATCCTTTAAGCACTGGCACATTTCCTCATAAGGAATAAAATATTCAATCCCAATTTCTTCCTTTTCTATGGTTACGTATAACTATCATATATTTTAAACAATATATGAATTTCAAAATAAGAATTAACCGTTCTGAATTATGTTCTTCAATACATACCTTATCCATTCCTAAACTAATCTTACATGTAACCTCTCTCTTTTCATAATCCAAAGTATAATTAAATACTAGAGTACCATTTACTTAGTATAATCTCAAATTTTTATAAAGAAAGTCATGTAAGGTTTTCTTTTCTTCCTAACTCGAGTACAGTTAAGATTCTATAATTCAAGTAAGTTTAACTTCTCTCTTTTTGCAATCCAAGGCATGATTACAAACTAGTAGTGCATACCTGCGAAGCCATCTCCTTGATTTCAGAAAATAAGCATTTACAACCAATCGATAAAATTCTTGACGCAAAACCCCCCATCAAAGTATATGAACCATGAATACCATTCAAACTTTCATACTAGCAAATTGAGAGGAGAATAATTCTAACCTGTTCGAAAAGCTGGGAGTATCCTTGCCGAAGGAGAAGAAGCAAACAAATCGCAACTTCGATTTTTCTACGCTGATCTTCGTAGTAAGTGCATGTCATAAAATTAGCTTAGAAGACAATTATTGTTAACACCCAAAAAGTGCTCACTAGCTCATTTCCTTATTCACATGACCCATTTGTCCACTTTTCCACCATTTGAGCCTCTAAAGCCATCAAAAGGTCACCAAAAGACCATAATACACCCCTTTTTCCCTCAAAATGAATATTTTTCCTCAAAAAGCATAAAAAACCCTAAAAAAGGGTCCAGAATTCCCAAAAATATTAAAAAGGGAATAAAAATATTCAAAAAAGGAAAAAGGAGGGAAAAGGTACCTAAACCATGTTGGTCAATACCATTGGTTTCCTCAAAACCATAATGGTATTCCCCACCACCAAAAACTATAAAAAGGTGGTATGGGCTCCTCACTTTCCATCCATCCATTATCCTATCCTCACGCTATCAAAATCTCTCATGAGACTTTTGGCCATTTTTAGCATCTTGGAGAAGAGACCTTTGGAGCTTGGAGCTACTCACATTGGGAGTTGCTCAACACAAATCCTCATCATTTGAGGTATCTTAATACAAAACACCTATTCTTTTATTTCTTGTTCTTGAATTGTTTTAAAAAAATTTATTTGTTATATGCACATGATAGTTTAGATTTAGATTTAGTTTATAATTGTTTTTGTTTTCAATATTGAAACTGCTATCACATTATTGATAGGTGCCCATTGCACAAAGCTTGGTTGCAAAACCAAGCCAACAATTATCACCATTCATATGCAATCTTATTATAGAATGATAATTAGAATAACAATCATAACTCGTGATTTCATTACTTTAAGCCATAAATTCAAACAAATCATTTAATACACATACCATCCTTTCTCCTTTAGTTTACTAAAATCCATCTAAACAATCCTTCAGGTTCCCCATTCTATTGTTGATACCATGTAGCTTTCATAAGTTTAACTTCCAACATTATTTAGTGCATTTTCCTTCACCATGAATAAGTACTAACCCATTACCGAAAATATTAATTTTAAGGGCATAAACATATACTTTCAATTCACCCCAACTTCATTGGTGAAGTTTCTCACTAACCTATTAAATAAATATCATTTGACATATAACAACGGATTCGATGCATACTACCGAGTTTATTTAATACATACTAATATAATACTTCAACCATAGACAAATTTTCACTACATGAACTACTTTCATACTCTTTCACCATTATGTATACATCATAGTTATAATTTTGGCAAGTCAAATGAAATCTCCAATATCAAATGTAGTGACTCTCAATCGAAGCAAGTGAATTTTTTTTTTTGTAAAGAATTATTGTTATGGTCTTATTCCAACTATCCTTTCATTCTATTGTGAGTCCATACTATTATTAGTGTAAGATCTTTTATGACTCCACTCCCTATAATTTACCTTGGAGATACGTTGTTCAACTTGTATTGATTCAAGAGGACAACATATAAATTTATTAAGATATATAAATTTTCCAATATCCAAATTCTTAAAGACACATACATTATATTCTACATTAAGTAAACAAGATATATAAACT
Source organism: Larix kaempferi (assembly GCA_027924585.1). NCBI lineage: Eukaryota > Viridiplantae > Streptophyta > Pinopsida > Pinales > Pinaceae > Larix > Larix kaempferi. The sequence continues at coordinate 9,160,292 of BSBM01000592.1, forward strand.
CACCCCGAGGTGTATAACTCTACCCTACTTCCAATACAATAATATAGTTTCATTTACGAAAAAAGTATTCTCAATTCACAAATGCATTCTCAGTTCCTATTCCAATCTAAATGAATAATACATATCCTTAAGAAGTTCTACTAAGAATTAAAATATATAACATAATCGTTCTTGGTCATAATACCACAATGTTATTTCCATAACATATTTATGAAGGACACCCCCTTTTTCCTATGCCAAGCATAAATAATTCAATAATACATTTATAAAAGAAAAGGCAAACTTTTTAACATATAAATATTCAACATGCATTCCTTTCCTATGCTGATTGAATATAATATTTGTGTTTCCTAGTGTTTAAGTTATCTCTTGACAAAAATACAAGGAGTAATGGGATGCACGTGTCATCATTATTTATTTTATAGTATAATAAAGGAATTGAAGGAATCTTCTTTTTCATAGAACCCAATTAAGAACATAGCTATAGCCTATCTTGACATATGCATAACCACTGCTTCTTTTATGACATAATGAAAATCTAATGAAACTCCATTTTCTCAAAACATAGTTAAATGTAAACTTCCTTTTCTTTCCCCAAATCATAATTAAATAAGACAAATATCAAAACGTATAAATATGTATATTGACCGTAGTCTCTCTTGTTATTTTAATGCCTATATATATTCTTATGACATATGTTATTACCTCTATTAAACATTTTAACTATTAAGTGCATGAACATAACATGGCAAAAGTTCTCTCTTGTAACAGATATAAAATATTTGAAATTAAAACTACTTTAAGGATCTTTTCAAACTTCTTCATCAGTAAAATGAAATCGGATGATGCATAAAAACTCTGCGATCGAGCTGAGATGTCAACAAGATGAAATCGGTCTAGTTCACGAGGTCCGAGTATTGATCGATCATCAGTAAGCTGGGTAGATCTTCCATTAATAGGGGTACGAACAAGGAGGGAAAAATAATAGCTGGCGAAGCCCTAAATTTGTTCTATTAAATGGAAGAGAAGCGCATAATGGCAGGGCAGGGAACGATCTCAACTCAAAAAAGGGAAGAGTAACTAGGCTGCCATCGATTTATAAATCCTGAGATCGCCAAAATAAATGAATCCACACAGAAATGGGTTGAACACAATTCGTTTTGTAAATTCTGGAAATACCAAGAAATGGATCCACACAAAAGATTAGAGGTCAATCACAAATCGTTTCAAAATACATTCAATTTAGAAATAATCAACCTGCAAACTATTGAACCCACCACGCGTTTCACAGTGAACACCAAAAACACACAAGATCGCTATTCGAATTGGGGAGCTCAGAAGCTTTTAGAGTTCAAGATTATATTCGAATTAGAAGTCTGTGATTTCCCCAATGCCAAGAGAAATGGTTTCACGCAGGTTCATAATTAAATTCAAATCAGCAATCTGAGTTTCCATAATGCCAAAAGACATAGATTCACGCTATAATCCCAGAGATTTTGAAATGGAAGAGAGATGCTATAACGTTTTAATTAATATGCACAAAGTATATAATATTGGAATCAACGCAATAGTCTCAAAGATTTCGAAATGTCAGAGAAATAATGTCATATTTTAATTAAAACGCACAGAGAGATCTCGTCGTGTCACAAGAAATCGAAGGAATTTGCAAAACGGAAACAGAGTTTAAAATTTCATAATAATTTCTGAGTTACAAACTCTACGCCTTTACAAGAAATCGAAGGAATTTTCAAAATGAAAATAGAGTCTGGTGCCCTCAAGGCTCGACCTAGGCTCTGATACCAAATGTAGCGACCCCTATTTCGGGTCCCCAAAAAGACTTCCACGGAATTTGAAAATATAAATATAATTAATTTTAAAACTTCCAGTATGATTTTTTAGAAGAAGATATAGAGGCCACAGATCTAGTTCTATCTATTGCAGTATATGAATGTCAATAAATAAAACTATATACCTAGATTTATTCATTCCACCACAAGAGTTAGCAAAATAAATAACTAAATACTTCAAACCTGTTTTTGACGGTTGGTCCAGTGAATCGATGGAGTCCTCGAAGTGGTTTCTGCACGATCCAATCCAATCTCCTGACGAAGTATCGAGTGACCTCTCGGTTGACCTCCTTACCGTATCGGGGTTATTCTTCTTCACCCCGAACCCCCGAGCAAGTGGGGTCGTAAGAACACATAGCTAGCCTCTCGAAAGGATCTCCCAATCCCCATTCCGGTTAATTCCAACTCCAAGGATCATAACATAATCCGAGGTTATGATGACCATCCAGCATTAGGGAGCAAGAGATGTCTTTCTCTCCTTCTCCTCCCTCATTATATAGCAAATTATTGTGTGCCATGTGTCTGTCCATGCACATATTTAATTAAATTTAATATTTTAATTTCAAATATTCTCAAATACATGTGTCTCAATGTCTTTAATGTGCACCTAATTCCCTAAATTAGTGGGAGTTAGGTGTAGGAGAGTTTTACTCCTCTTTTTTTTCTCAAATAGTTTACTAAATACCTTTTTAGTAAACTTGTTGTTTTTATTTAATTTATTTCTTTTAAATAATGAAATTTATAAAAGAAATTTGTTTCTTTTGTTAATTCTAGAACTTTTATTTTATTCTTTCAATAAAGTAGATAAATAAAATAGTTTAGACTAAACTATTAGTTTTGTTTTGTTTTGCTTTTTCATTTATGTTTTTCTTCTTTTCTCTTAACAATAGAATAATGAATATTATTTTCTGGTATTTGTCTTTTAATTTTAGGTCACATGAATTTATTTTCGATGAGTTTTCAGTTTCTTTCTTTAAATGCCATTATCTTTTCTTGTCCAGGTGCCTCTTCGACGGGCCCTTCCGACAATTTCATTTTTTCCTTTTTATGGGGAGTACTGCGTAGCGACCGGGAACCGTTACCGCGATCTCTCAACTACGCTCCTTGGAGACTAAGGGATGTTTAGGGATAAGGCTCTCCTTATTGCGTGCCCCTCAACTCATCGTATGCGACCAAATCATTATGGCCTTTCCCGTAGGGCATACGCTTCCCCAGGTGAGCTGAAACGGCTTCACCCGTGCGTGGATTGCTAATTCAGGGTCGACAGTCAGTCGTCGTACCCCTTATTGTTCTTTCTGTTCTTACGACCCCGATAATTCTATTGTGGTTTAGTCGGTAAATCGTCTTACCTGCCACTGCACACACACTCAAACGCATATTAGTAGCGCTGCATTATAAAACATTTGTATCATTCTTTTCAGTATCTCAGTCAGTCGATTCTACTAAACATTCATCATTTTAACATTATATCTCTGTCAATTGAGCATACATCATTTACATTTCAAGTAATTTCAACCTTCATCATTTTCCATTCTAAAGCATTTTCAAAGTAAATTCAAATGGTTCGTGTTTTACTTAGTCGGTTCATTTTAGAACTAGTACCCTCATTAGTCTAATCAGTTAAAGTACCAAGGCGGGCATTACACAAGATAAGAATTATAAAAAATTGCATGTTAAAGTTGCTGAAAATTTATCTAAAAATTTGATAACAGATTATAGCATTAATGAAAAAGGTTTCTTGATTTATAAAAACATAATGTTTGTACCTAATGCGTCAAAAGTTAAGTTGCTGATTTTGGTTGAAGTTCATAAAAGTTCTTATTCGGGACACCCTGATTATCAGAAAATGATAACTATGTTAAGAAAGGATTACTTTTGGCCCCACATGAAGAATGAAGTGGCTGAGTATATAGATAGGTGTTTTGAATGTCAGATTATGAAGGCTGAGCATCAACACCCAACTGGACTATTACATCCATTGCCAACTCCGGAATGGAAATGAGAAATTACAAGTATTGATTTTATTACAGGTTTGCCTAAGAATAAAAAACAGAATGATTCCATAATGGTTGTTGTGGATAAATTAAGTAAGGCTGCTCATTTTATTCCTATCAAAACTACTTTTAAAGCTCCTAACATTGTAGAGGTGTTTATGAAGCAATTTTTTCACTTGCACGGGATTCCAAAGGTAATTATTTCTGATCGAGATTCCAAGTTCACTGGAAAATTTTGGACAACATTGTTTAAAGGTTTAAACACTAAACTAAATTTCAACACTTCTTTCCACCCACAAACTGATGGTCAAACAGAAAGGGTAAATCAGATTTTAAAAGACATGCTAAGAATGTATGTCAAAGATCAGCCATCCAAGTGGGAAGATTAATTAGATTTAGCATAATTTGCATACAATAATCATTATCAAGCATCTGCTAGGTTTAGTCCATTTGAAATTTTATATGGAAGAAAGTGTAGCACTCCTATATCCTGGGATAATCCTATTGATAGATTGATGTTAGGACCAAATTTGTTAAAGGAAATGGAGCTAACCATGAAACAAGTACAAAGTAACTTAAAAGTTGCACAAGATAGGCAAAAAATTTATGCAGATCTGAAACGCACTAAAAGAGAATTTCAGGTTGGAGATCATGTCTTTGTAAAGGTAAAACCCAAGAAAAGTTCTTTAAAGATTGGGAGTTGTGCTAAACTAGCACCAAGGTACTGTGGTCCATTCGAAGTCCTATCAAGGATTGGACCGGTTGCATATCAATTAACATTACCATCTAACTTAAAAATCCATAATTTTTTTCACGTATCTGTTTTAAATAATTATGTGCATGATGCTACTCATGTGCTGAATTGGAATGATATACAGGTGGAACCCGAAGGAGATTTTCAGGTGGAACCAGACTGTATCCTCGACAGGAGGGAAATTATGCTTCGGAATCGCAGCATAAGGAAGGTAAAGGTGCAATGGAAGCACCTTAGCCCTGATGAAGCTACCTGGGAACTAGAAAGTAATATGCGGGCAACATATCCAGTTCTGTTCCATGAAGGATCTGATGAAGAATAAGCAACATCGAGGACGATGTTGAGCTTAAGTGGGGGTGTTTGTAACATACCCCTTTTTGCTGAAAAACGCTTTATGTTGGGAACATTATGTTAAATTTTATTGTAAAGTTTATATTGGATAAGTGTCTAAGGATGACTGTAATTTGCACAATATTTTATTATTAAATAAGTTAAATAGGAGACAAACACTTAAGGAGACTGTTGAAAGAGTGTTTACTGACCCACTAGGTGGAATGGAATCTGGGGTAGAAGGCAATGGACAAGTGGCAGCATCATGATTCAACTAACTAGCTGTTGGTATGGGACAACTCCCTTGAAATGTGGTCATAGTGCCCTGGAAGGTGGGATTGGAGCTTGAGGCTCATTTATTGAAAACTGACCACTAAAGACCTAGGCAATCTTTAAAAGAGCCATTGAATTGTGGACTAAGGTTCATCACTTTTCCTGACGAGGAAATTTACATTGGGGTTTTGCTGTGCTTGCACCCAAGAGATTCAATGAGGGGATATGTTGAGTTTTTTATCATGGTGTAAGTCTGCCTGTTATACTGCTGAGTGCAGAAGTTACACTATTGAGTGCAGAAGTTATAATATTGAGTGCATAAGTTACATTACTGAGTGCCTTGCTTCTACACAGAATCTTCTACCTAGTGGTTCAGTGAACGGGCTTGGGGGTCCAAAGGAGGCAAGTAGATTGGTTGCTTCTTTGGGAGAAGGTTGGGAGAAACAGGCCTCCTTGGGTGTTTGTCGGTTCTATTTACAGTTACAGGTTCTACTTGTTTTCTTTGTTCTAAGTAGTTAAATTATTTTCTGAAAGTACTGATTAAGTATTCATTAGTTTAAACTGTTAGTATCTTTATGCAGAAGTAAATGTTGAATTCTGGTCTAGTTATGAAATTATAGAATAATGATTAGATTAGATGAAATGATAGAAATAATGCCTTCTCTGCATTTTTCCCCATACTGTTTTCAGTATCGTACTCTAGTACAGAGAGGTAGAATTAAGATAGATGAATGATAGGTAAAATGACGAATTAATTGTTAAATATTGTAACTTCAAAGAATATTATATTTATACTTTATTATTCCGGAGATGTTTCATCCCTCCGAGGTAACCCTATTATGTATCCGGAGATGTTTATTCCTCCGAGGGTTAGTATTAACTAGGGTTATTAGACCCACCATGTGTGGGTCGGCCCTGTAGTTATATTTTAGGGGTTATTAGACTTCTCCAGGTGAGGTCGGCCCCAACAGGTCTTTTAGTCAGTTGAGAGTCAAGTATAAATAGAGGAGGTGAACTCCTCATTAGATCATTCACTCACTTGTGAAAGGGTGCGCACTAGTTGAGGAGATCTGCTAAGGAGTCAAGAGGAGAAGGAGCACATCTTGTATTTTGGTTGATCATCTTATTGAGGAAAGCTTTACTGGGTTTTCTACCCCATGAGGGTTTCCCAGGATATATTGTGTGTTATCTTGTGATTGTGTTTCTATCAGAGATCTTGCTTGTCTATTTGGTTTAAATCTAACATGGTATCAGAGCCAAACTGAATAGGACATCTTTCACAAGGTAAGAATACCTCTTTCTCTCTCTTTGGTGAAGTTAGGGTTTCAGCCCAAAGTTGATATTATTGATTTTTGGTTGCATGGCTGGATAGCACTTTTCAATACCTTTCTTTTGAGCTATAGATCGAACTTTTTGGTTGGGTAGAACTCCGGGAAATCCAAACCCTAATTCTACCAAAAGTGCGATACGTCAGATTTTGGTTTCAGAAAAAAGTTGTAATTTTTGAATTCTGATTACATGGCTGGGTAGCCCTTCTCAAGAGCATTCTTTTGAGCTATAGATCGAACTTTTTGGTTGGGTAGAACTCCGGGAAATTCAAACCCTAATTCTACCAAAAGTGCGATAAAATTCTGTTCCAGATTCCGGAAAAGTAAAAGGTAACTTTCCAGGTAAGTCTACTCTGTCTCTTGGACTCCCCCAAGAGAAGATGGCTCCAAATACTAAGCTTGAAGACAAGCTAGAAGGCATAGAGAATTTCCGAGCATGGAAATACAGAATTGGTCTAATTCTTGAGGAGAATGATCTTGCTCATTATATCAAGGAGGAAGTTGCAGAACCAGAAGAAGATGAAGCCAAAGAGAAACACAGGAAGGATCTGATTAGGGCAAAGAGAATCATATCTGATTCCATTAAAGACCACTTGATTCCCCAAGTGTCTTCCAAGAAGACTCCAAAGGAAATGTATGATGCCCTAGGAAGAATGTATGAAGGAAAGAACATCAATAGGAAGATGAATCTAAGGACTCAGTTGAAGAGCACCAAGATGAACAAAGGAGAATCCATTCAAGACTACTTCTCAAGAGTCCATCAAATCAAAGAACAACTAGATGCCATTGGTGATACCCTTGATGAAGATGAACTTGTGATGACAGCTCTAAATGGTCTCACTAGACCTTGGGAGTCATTCATTCAAACTATGTGTGCCAGAAAAGAAAGTATGAAGTTTGATGTAGTTTGGGAAGATTGTGTACAAGAGGAGGCTAGGGTTGCAAATAGAGAAGCCTTGCTCAAAGAAGATGACCAAGCCTTGGCCACTCATACCAAAAGAAGAAGGAGTCAATCCTACTTCAAGAAAGGTGGTCTCAAGGAGTCTCATCCTCCTCACAGATTTCACAAGAAAAGAGGATCTACTCAAAGAAGGGATTACTCTTCTTTCCAATGCTACTCTTGTCACAAATTAGGACACATTGCTAAAGATTGCCCTCTACAGAAGAAAAAGGGTAATCACTTCAAAAGACATCAAGCACATCTTGCAGAGGATGATAGTGAAGAAGAAGAAATAGAGGAAGAAAGGTCTCACAATAAAAGGCCTAGAGATGAAGGGGAAGAAGAAGAAAGGACCTTCTTCAAAAGGAGGTCAAGAAGAAACACAGAAGAAGATGCAGAAGAATATGTTCTCTTCTCCGCACTCTCTGGATCCATAACCCCTAGTGAAGGTACATGGATTATTGACAGTGGTGCTTCAAAGCACATGACTGGACAGAAGAGGACCCTCTCAAATCTTGAAGAAAAGAATTCTCCCCAAAAGGTATCTCTAGGAGATGACTATCAATATCCCATTAAGGGAATTGGTGAAGCAAACTACAAACTCGATTATGGAACTCCCATGAAGATGAAGGAAGTTCTATATGTTCCAGGATTAAAGAAGAATTTGCTTTCAATCTCAGCTTTAGACAAGAAAGGCTATAGAGTTGCATTCATTGATGGACAAGTGTTAATGTGGTCCAAAGGCAAATCCATTAAGGATGCAATTGTTATTGGTGAAGAGGAAGGAGGTTTATATAAACTCAAGGGTCATCCAGAAGCTGCTCTTGTTCATGAAACCTCTAGCCCCAGTGAGCTATGGCATAGAAGACTAGCTCACATTAACTACAAAGCCTTACCTTATGTAAGCAAGGTGGTCATAGGACTACCAGATTTAAAGGTTGATCATAATGGCTCATGCAAAGGATGTAAGAAAGGCAAGAATGTCAAGAACCCATTTCCAAAGAGTGAAACAAAGACCAAAGGGATCTTGGAGTTAATACACTCAGATGTGTGTGGTCCAATGCCCACCACCTCTCTAAGTGGGTTTGAATACTATCTTTCTTTCATTGATGATCATTCAAGGAAAACTTGGATATACTTTCTAAAGGGTAAGAATGAAGTTTTTGGGAAGTTCAAAGAGTTCAAGGCTCTAATAGAAAATCTCTCAGAAAAGAAAATCAAGGTTCTCAGAACAGACAATGGTGGAGAATATACTTCAAAAGAGTTTGAAGAATTCTGTAAGGAAGCTGGAATCAAAAGAGAACTAACCACTCCCTACAATCCCCAACAAAATGGGGTTGCAGAAAGGAAAAATAGAACCATCATGGAAGCTGTGAAGACTATGATACATGACCAGGATCTTCCCATGTATCTGTGGGCTGAAGCAGCCAGAACAGCAGTATATGTTCAAAACAGATTATCTCATAGTGCTCTTGATTTCAAAACTCCAGAAGAAGTGTTTTCTGGAAAGAAGCCCGAAGTAAGCCATCTTAAAATATTTGGGTGTCCTGTGTACATCCACATCCCAAAGGAAAAGAGAACCAAGTTGGATCCTTCTGGTAAGAAAGGAATATTTGTTGGCTATTGTGAATCATCCAAAGCCTTCAGGATTTACATACCAGGCTTTCATCATATAGAAATAAGTAGAGATGTAACCTTCGATGAGGAAGCAGCTCTTAAGAAATCTAGAAAATGTCAACTTGAAGAAGTTTATGAAGAAGATACATCTCCCAGAGTCTCAGATACTGTTCACATCCCTGAGGAGGACATAACAGAGGATCATGACATGCTGGAACCACAAGAACCCCCTGTTGCAGAATTATCTAGGAAAAGAAGACCAGCATGGGCTAGAGATATTATACAAGGAGTTGAAAGATATGGTGCTCCTGAAGGCTCCACTAGAGAAAGGAAGAAACCAAAGCTAGTGTCCAACTATATGGCCTTGATGTGTGATCTTGTGGATCAACTGCCTACTATCTATGAAGAAGCAGCTCAAAAGAAAGAATGGGTAGAAGCAATGATTGAAGAATATCAGTCAATAATGAAAAATGATGTTTGGGATATAGTCCCCAAACCAAGAGATAAAAGTGTGGTTTCTTCCAAATGGATTTTCAAAATAAAACATGCTGCAGATGGAAGCATTGAAAAATACAAGGCAAGGTTTGTAGCCAGAGGATTCTCTCAAAAGGAGGGAATTGACTATGAAGATACATTTGCACCTGTTGCTAGGTATACTTCGATTAGAACTATCATGGCACTTGCATCTATGATGAAATGGAAATTGCATCAAATGGATGTTAAGACAGCCTTCCTGAATGGTGTAATTGAAGAAGAAGTATACATAGAACAACCTCAAGGTTTTGAGGTCAAAGACGGAAGGACCCATGTATGCAAACTGAAGAAGGCATTATATGGTTTGAAGCAAGCTCCCAGAGCTTGGTATGGAAGAATTGACAGCTTCTTATTAAGCATGGGCTTTACCAAAAGTAAAGCTGACCCCAATCTCTATCTTAAGGTAATGAATGATGAACCTGTTATATTGCTATTATATGTAGATGATTTATTTCTAACAGGAAATGAGAAACAAATCATTGAAAGCAAGAAGAAGCTTTCTTCAGAATTCGAAATGAAAGATCTCGGATTAATGCACTACTTCTTAGGCCTAGAAGTATGGCAAGAGCAAAAAGGGATATTTCTAAATCAAGGTAAGTATACTGTGGAGATCCTCAAAAGGTTTGATATGTTGGAGTGTAAAGCTATGGCCACTCCCATGGACTCCAACCTAAAACTGCTAGCTAATGATTCATCAGAACTAGTGGACATAACCCTATATAGACAAATCATTGGATCTTTGATGTACTTGACAAATACTAGGCCTGATATATGCTTTGCTGTAAATACCCTAAGTCAGTTTCAAGTAGAACCTAGAAAGGTTCACCTTATAGCTGCAAAGCATATCATGAGGTACCTAAAAGGTACAGTGGACTATGGTCTTTACTATCTTAGAGAAAATGAACTCAAGTTGCATGGTTTCTCAGATTCTGATTGGGCAGGTAGTGTCTCAGACAGAAAAAGTACTTCAGGTGGATGTTATGGTCTTGGATCTGCCATGATCTCCTGGTTCAGCAAGAAACAATCTAGTGTGGCCCTCAGTACCGCTGAAGCAGAATATATAGCTGCTTGCTCTGCCAGCTGTGAAGCGGTGTGGCTTCGGAAACTCTTATCTGGAATCTTTGACTTAGAGATGGATCCTACTGTGATTATGTGTGATAATCAAAGCTGCATTAAGATGACTGAAAATCCTGTGTTCCATGATAAGTCAAAACACATTGAGATCCGTTACTTCTATATACGAGACATGGTGCAGAGAGGAGCCATCAAGCTCGAGTACATAAGCACTGAAGATCAGGTTGCCGATATCTTGACTAAACCTCTGTCTCGAGTAAAGTTTGAATACTTCCGAGACAAGCTTGGTTTAGTCCAGAAGGACCCTCCTCGAAAGGGGGAGTAGCATAGTATTTCTGTCACTTATTTTCTGTTTTGTTAGCTACTTACAATTATTTAGATTTAGAACTCTTACATATCGTTTATACATGATTTGATATGATGTATTAGTGAGAATACATACATGTTTTGATGTACACATGTTTTGATGTGATGTGTACATGTTTTGATTAGTGATGTATACATGTTTTGATGTACACATGTTTTGATGTGATGTGTACATGTTTTGATTACTAATGTATACATGTTTTGATGTGATGTGTACATGTTTTGATTAGTGATGTATACATGTTTTGATGTACACATGTTTTGATGTGATGTGTACATGTTTTGATTGTTGATGTATACATGTTTTGATGAACACATGTTTTGATGAGATGAATACATGTCTTGATGTGATATATGATTGTACCTGTATGGATGAAGATACAGTTGAGGGGATTGGATCATCCCTGGACTTTCAGTCCTAAAGAGAACCGTAGACGTAAGGTCTCTGAGAATGAAGTCCTTAGTGGACAGTTGAGGGGATTGGATCATCCCTGGACTTTCAGTCCTAAAAAGAACCGTAGATGTAAGGTCTCCGAGAATGAAGTCCTTAGTGGACAGTTGAGGGGATTGGATCATCCCTGGACTTTCAGTCCTAAAGAGAACCGTAGACGTAAGGTCTCCGAGAATGAAGTCCTTAGTGGACAGTTGAGGGGATTGGATCATCCCTGGACTTTCAGTCCTAAAGAGAACCGTAGACGTAAGGTCTCCGAGAATGAAGTCCTTAGTGGACAGTTGAGGGGATTGGATCATCCCTGGACTTTCAGTCCTAAAGAGAACCGTAGACGTAAGGTCTCCGAGAATGAAGTCCTTAGTGGACAGTTGAGGGGATTGGATCATCCCTGGACTCTCAGTCCTAAAGAGAGCCGTAGACGAGAGGTCTCCGAGAATGAAGTCCTTGGTGGACTTGAGGGGATTGGATCATCCCTGGACTCTCAGTCCTAAAGAGAGCCGTAGACGTGAGGTCTCCGAGAATAGAAGATAGGACTGCATCGTCCCTGGACCTTAGTTCAAAATGTACGTGATGGGGATTGCATCATCCCGGAACTGATAGTTCAAAATGTACGTGATGGGGATTGCATCATCCCGGAACTGGTAGTTCAAAATGTACGTGATGGGGATTGCATCATCCCGGAACTGATAGTTCAAAATGTACGTGATGGGGATTGCATCATCCCGGAACTGATAGTTCAAAATGTACGTGATGGGGATTGCATCATCCCGGAACTGGTAGTTCAAAATGTACGTGATGGGGATTGCATCATCCCGGAACTGATAGTTCAAAATGTACGTGATGGGGATTGCATCATCCCGGAACTGATAGTTCAAAATGTACGTGATGGGGATTGCATCATCCCGGAACTGATAGTTCAAAATGTACGTGAAGGGGATTGTATCATCCCCGGACTTCGGTCCCTGAATTGACCCGTAGACGAATGGTCTCCGAGAAAGTAATGGTATTAATGATGTGGTTACTTGTATCGGTAGGATACTTGTATTGATGATGTGGTTACTTGTATCAGTAGGATACTTGTATTGATGATGTGGTTACTTGTATCAGTAGGATACTTGTATTGATGATGTGGCTACTTGTATCGGTAGGATACTTGTATTGATGATGTGGTTACTTGTATCAGTAGGATACTTGTATTGATGATGTGGTTACTTGTATCGGTAGGATACTTGTATTGATGATATGGTTACTTGTATCGGTAGGATACTTGTATTGATGATGTGGTTATCTGTATCGGTGGGATACTCATATTGTTGTGTAGGATACTTGTATCATCACACGATGCTACTGATCGTGTGATGACGATGCTGCTGATCGTGTGATGACGATGCTACTGATCATGTGATGACGATGCTGCTGATCGTGTGATGACGATGCTGCTGATCGTGTGATGACGATGCTGCTGATCGTGTGATGACGATGCTGCTGATCGTGTGATGACGATGCTACTGATCATGTGATGACGATGCCGTTGATTGTGTGATGACGATACTGTTGATCGTATGACGACGATGCAGCTGATCATGTGAAGACGATGCTAAAGATCGTGATGTTGATATTGATGTACCAGTAACTGGTTGAGTTACTGATGAAGTCGAATTGAAGAAAGCTTCCGATGATTTATAGATGTATCATGTGTAGTGACTCCTTGCTCCTGCAGATGCTGTTATAATATCCTTCTCGTTAAGGGGGAGTGTTAAATATTGTAACTTCAAAGAATATTATATTTATACTTTATTATTCCGGAGATGTTTCATCCCTCCGAGGTAACCCTATTATGTATCCGGAGATGTTTATTCCTCCGAGGGTTAGTATTAACTAGGGTTATTAGACCCACCATGTGTGGGTCGGCCCTGTAGTTATATTTTAGGGGTTATTAGACTTCTCCAGGTGAGGTCGGCCCCAACAGGTCTTTTAGTCAGTTGAGAGTCAAGTATAAATAGAGGAGGTGAACTCCTCATTAGATCATTCACTCACTTGTGAAAGGGTGCGCACTAGTTGAGGAGATCTGCTAAGGAGTCAAGAGGAGAAGGAGCACATCTTGTATTTTGGTTGATCATCTTATTGAGGAAAGCTTTACTGGGTTTTCTACCCCATGAGGGTTTCCCAGGATATATTGTGTGTTATCTTGTGATTGTGTTTCTATCAGAGATCTTGCTTGTCTATTTGGTTTAAATCTAACATTAATTAATAGATTAATATTGTTGAGTTTTCTTTTCTTAATATCCCCTACCAATGGTATTCTGCGTATAAACTATACATATCAAGACCTGGGAAATACTATAGTATTTCTTCTTACAGTCAATATAATATTTTCTTTTATAGAGTAATAGAAGTAATCATTGCAACTCTGTACAAAGACTAGGGTTTTACTTCAGGTCATTTACTTCCTTCCAAAAACTATATTATACATTCTCATTTCCTTATTCTAAAAAACAGTATAGTATTACAATTTTCATTTATTTTCTTTCATCGACATTTTTACAGCTGCAAAAATAAATATTTCTAAATAAACAGAAGTACTATTAAGCATGTATATTTTTAATTAGACTCTTATCTTCTGTCGAAAATAGCATAGTTGTATAGTCCTTTATCATCTATTATATTTATAACTTTTATTTTGATTTCATTAACGAACTGCAGTCATATTTCAAAGACTTTCTTTTGTAGGACAAAAATCTTAGGATCACAACCTTAGTTTTCTTATTTCAACCTTTAGTAAATCAAATAATCTATCCATGGAAAAGTTCTTAAGAGATTTTTGTAAACATAACAGACGAGGGTTTGAAACCCTTAACAGAGAACCAAACAACATTAAGTTTCGTGACACATTCATAACCATAGTTTTAATCGAACCAAATAAATGAACAAGTTTGAGAATTAGTTCACAGGATTTATATCCCAAGATTTTCAAAAGCTACCATTGAATCTACAGGTTCAAGATTTTTAACTTCTCATTACTTCATTCAAATCTTTGGCTTTTAGCCATCTTAATCACACAATAGTTCGAAAACAAAAGAAACATTAAAAACATCAACATTAGACAGTAGCATTACTTTTCCATTGAAAATGTTAACTGCAATTGAATCATTTACGAACACGAAGATAGGTTAATTTTTGTCAAGTCTGACTTTCAACATTTCCAAATCACTTTCTGAACCGGTTAGGTTGGGGTTCTAAAGTTTCAAAGTAAAATATTAAGTTTTGGCTCTCGGCCATAACCAAAACAAACAACGGACTTTGACACTCTTTGATACAAAACATTGTTTACAGACACAGTATAAAAACCTTAAGCCGAACTCTTTTTATTTATCAGTAGTCGAGGGTTAAAAACCCTGTTAAACATGTATTACATTTAGACGAGCAATAAAACTGTAGAATACGTTTTAAGGGTAGGTCGTGGATTCATCCTCCCTATGTTGCTTATAGAATGGAAGCTTTGAAACATTGACCATTTTCTCAGAAAACGAAAGCTCCAACCATTTTCAAACACAACCAACAATTGCCAGAAGAATCCACAAAGGGAAACCACTGAGACTTACCACTCTTACACAGTAGTTCCCACTTAACTGGAGCATAGAACCCTGTAAGTGAAAGCACCTGCAAATTTTTAAAAAAAGTGGTTAAACTTAAGTACCAATTTTACAACATTGCCAACGCTTGCTTATAAACAAAAGCTTTGAAGAAGACATTACCTTTACACTACAAAAAAAAAACGAAGGTCGAAACCAACAGTTTCTTCAACAGGCTCGAAATCTAGAGTCACATACAACTCGTTGATGAGTGTTTTTATTACATCCGCAGTAACTAGTTCGACCTTTAAACACTGAAAACTACCAAACCTTCCCTGCAGGTCATGGATTGAAACTAAGGAAGGCGCCCTTCTCATTCAATATGATGGTGAAAAATAGATTTGGTGGTGGTCTTTCTTCTTTGACTTGACCATGGAAATGGTTTGGAGTTTTGATAGTTCACGCCAGGGTTTCTCTTCCATAGATTGAATCAACCTGAGTCGTTGAGGGTTTCTCTTCCATAGATTGAATCAACCTGAGTCGTTGTTCACTGATGGGATTGATCCTTGAGGTCCATTTCAATCCTCTCCAGAGAGTGGATCTACACCTCAAAACCAAGATCGATGACTGGTATGTGATTTAGAAACTTAAATGTAGAGAGTTGTAAACAAGTTACAAGGTATGACTATAGTTGTCTCCGTTCACATGCTTTCTCACACTATCTTATGTGCTATTAAATCCTTTCTATAGAGCAGTAGACTTCTTCTTGGTCATGAACAACACAAAATGAACAACTTTTATTATAGATCAATTGATTCACTTTTCCAGCAGGAATTGGTGCATAAATCAAGTTAAATAGTACACAGGTCGTTAACTACACAGTGGATCTAACTCTTCTACAAATCATGACACGTAGAGAAGATTATTACTGTGCAAATATGGTTGTCTGGAAGTAATTTTTTCTTGAGAAAAAAACCCTAGAGTATGAGTACTTTGTTTCCTATTCCAACCACCACAGCATTCTCAATTACAAGCTACAATACATTCAAATCCTAAAATCTATCTAGATCCACATAAACAGGATCTGTCAACAAAATAGGGAAATTCTTATTCTAAAATTAGATAAAATCCCTCATTCTCGCTCTAAGAGGTTTGAGAGCTCATTTTGGCAACAAAAGTCATTATTACATGCACATTCATCACTATTTCTAAGGAAACTACTCCTATTACAACAACCCAATCTTGACTTTCTAGAATTCATTAAAACATAAGTTTGCTTGAATTACATCATGGACTCCTTTAGTAAATTAATTTGACTTCTAGGTTCCATTTAGTGAAATTTCTTAGTCAAATGCTCTTGCATCAAAAATGTTGCCAACAGCCTGCAAATTTATAGTAATCCAAATGTTTTAGTGTATAGATGCCATAATTCCAGTAGAATGTCATGGTTAATCTATCAATATATTGCACATTAATTGTTCCTCTAAATTTTTGTGTAAGTATTATACAACTATATGTTCTAGCAATGTATAGATAGTCCCTTGGGAATTTGTGCATAGATTGTTGTTTTATAACTTACAAGGATTTGAAATGTTATTAATATAGTTTTTGTGCACAAAATTTACTATATTGTGATTTTTTTTCTATTTTTTGAGTTTTGTCGAGTCTTGAACCAAGTTTTTCCAAGTCACTGAGTCTTACCGAGCCCTATGCCAGCCAAGTCTTTGTTGAGTCCAAGTTTGACAAATTTGGTAAAAGACCCTGTCAGCTATTCTCTATATTAAGTGCTACAAGGCATTTCCAGAATTCATATTTTGGAATTCCATAGAGCAAATATGTGCACCAACTTCTCACAAATAGCTATTTTTGCAAATGATACTTATTGTTTACATATTTATCATGATTTCAATCCATTTGAAAGCTACATATCATCTTGGCATATAGAACTTTAGAAAGAATGGATATCAGCATTTTGGCATTTCCCATATAGGAATTTAATCTTAATATTTAAACAAAAATTGCATAAAAATCTCTTTTTTTATTCTTTTCTTTGATTTTCATCACAAGGCTTGAAACAAAACCTTAAAAAACCTCTCTAAACTTCAATGGAGAATATTTCTACAATAATGATAACACTGTTTTCCATATAATCTAGATCATGTTTCCAATGAATAAATCTACTAACTCCATTTCAAAATGATATTTGAAACATGAATAGAATTTATGTCTTATATAATTCCATTTGATATGCTTCATGGACTAGATGATGCTACCAATGAGTTAAAATGAGGCTAATACTTGGATGTTGCAAGTGACACTTCAGCCAGCCTACTCACTTCAATGTTTGCACTTGCATCCTTTCATTTTTGTTGTTTCCCTTATTCCATGGTTCACCCAATCCACCAATCTTAAACTCAGGTTCCATATGTTGCATTTGTGGGATAGCTTTGGCAAAATGATTCTAAATGAACAATTATCAGTGGGCTTTCCACTATAGAAGGAGAGTTGGAATTTTTAGAATCTTTCAACGTGCTTTCTAGACAAGATATTGATCCAGAGTTATGATTCAACGATTTGACATTCAATACATTACCACCACCTTTTGTATTATCTGTTTGTAACAAGAAATGCAAGCAGTTTTATATTTCCATGTGTAGTACGATACCAATCAATCTAGCTCTCTTGTGTCTCCAAAACCATGTTGTCCGAGACCATGATG
This sequence comes from Larix kaempferi, assembly GCA_027924585.1. Lineage (NCBI taxonomy): Eukaryota > Viridiplantae > Streptophyta > Pinopsida > Pinales > Pinaceae > Larix > Larix kaempferi. The sequence continues at coordinate 9,178,091 of BSBM01000592.1, forward strand.
GTGGATGGAGACTCAGTGTATACAAAGTGACCAATAAAGTTTTTAGAGTTAACCTTCTGCTAGGAATCAACAATGTTAAAGCATTCACCCAGACCAGCCTTCTTAGCAATAAAAAAATCTGATTTAGAAAACCATGACAATAAATGTGTCAGGAAAACATGAGGTAATAGACATAAAAATTTCCAATGTAGTAAATACGAAACACTAAAAGCATCATGATCACTCAGCCATGTCCACATGAAATCAAATCTTCAATTAAATGAATATGAAATCCCTTAATATATAATTCAGAATCATAAAATTAGAAATAAACTAAAATGGAAAAAAATAATCAAATCTTCAATTAAATGAATATGAAATCCCTTAATATATAATTCAGAATCATAAAATTAGAAATAAACTAACATGGAAAAAAGGTGATCAAATCTTCAATTAAATGAATATGAAATCCCTTAATATATAATTCAGAATCATAAAATTAGAAATAAACTAACATGGAAAAAAGGTGATCAAATCTTCAATTAAATGAATATGAAATCCCTTAATATATAATTCAGAATCATAAAATTAGAAATAAACTAACATGGAAAAAAGGTTTCATTCAGGAAGCTCTAAATGAAATAATTCCTGCATTAATAGAAACAGATGTATACAGGTCCCTGCTCTGATATCATCTCTTCCACAAAAGGTGGATAGTCATCTCTGATTTCATCATACACATTAGATTAAATGACTTTCCTGACACAATTTTTATTTAATGTTTGAAAGTTTTATCATTGACACCATTTACTTTATGGTAGCTAAACCACAATTATAGAGTTGGTTTAATGTAAGTGAAATAAAGAGTATTAATTCTATTGTTTGTTTAATTATGAGCCAAGGTCATCCAGTTCTTTATCCCGCAGTAATTTATCCAGGTGTTCCATGCTTTCAAGGTTTTATAGAGGAATTGCAAGCTCTAGAATTACTCATTAGTGAAAATGTTTTCTTAAATCATTTTTTTTCTTTAAATCATAAAAGTTTAAATCAGTTTTTTTATTTAAATATTTCTTTAAAGCTTCAAATACAAAAGTTTTTTAAAGCTTCAACATCCCCTTTTTAATGTTGTAGCGGGTCTGTCAAAACTGCGTTCTAAGAATCTAACTGAAAAGGTTTTCTTAAATAATTTTTTATCTCGCATCATAAATCACTCAGTATTTTTCCAAAATGTGAAAGAATAATATCTTCAAAGTTGAATAGTATCTCCAACAATACACAATATATATGACAGTTATTCATGAAAACAAAGCCTTAAGGCATCTATAAAGGGATATTATTACGTGTACGGTATTTTAAAACATTAAGAGTGTTTTATGTCCAACAAGGCATGCCCATACGAGCCTACTTTTTCAAAAACTTTGAACATCACTAACATGAGCTTGGTTGACCATTATGTGGGATAACCACATAATGCAGGGATTGGCAAGATGGAAACCAGGTCAAGACTTGTACCTACCTATTGTTTTAGAGCCACAATGGTGGGATTGATAAGAGAATCTGGAGAGATTCTAATGGGATGTAAATAGTGAATGAAATATATGCTATGATACTTCTGGAAAAATGTTATTCATCCCCCTTGGGTTAATTGTATCAGTTGTTTCTAAGTTCTTTGCTTCTCAAGGAAAAATTATAATTATACTTCAGCAACACCCTCTTAAAAATTGTTTTAAGTTGATGTTTAATATTGTGAATATTATTGCATCGGGCTACACTTTCTAATGTCATTCTATATTCAATAGCTCCCTACAGGTCATATATTAATTATGGTATATTGGATCATTTTTTTCATGGACTTACGGTATCTACTTCTGATTGAGAATAAGAAAGGTTCAAACTTGAAATAAAATTTGATTTGATATGTAAAAAATTACATAATGAATACGTTGCTCAAGTCATTCTTTGATTTGTGGCAAATTTAGCATGATATATCTATGATTTTAATTATTTTGAATGTGACATGTAAATAATACATGATCAATTCTCTTTCTTGATAATAGGAGGCTCTACCCATCCCAAGATTGTGAAAATTTTCCATACAAGAAAATCGATGACCAATTATTATTCCTTGCCTACATGTTTTTCTAACTTGTAAACAAAATGGCATGTCACTTAGTGTAATGGTCCTTTTTCAAAATTCTATTAAAATGCCAATTTTTCAACTTTTTCCCCAATTTCGACCTTTGACTAGTTTAATTGTTTTGACCTCCAAATCAACCCAAATGCTCCCAAATATTCTGTATGAGTGTATGAATGGTATTTATACTTGAATATCAGGTTTAGGTATGTTTTATGGCCCTCCAAATACTGCTGCAAACTTGATTTGTATTCTGATCAATATAGGTAATTTTGACTAGTAATTTGTGCATCAAATCCCCCCCGGGTAACACTGAAAATGGCCTTCCAAATGCCTCCAAACTCCCACAAATTTATGAACAGAGGTATATAATGTGTTAAGTATGTTATTGAGGTCTCATATGCACCATTAATTTATTTTTAATACTGTTCTAACTCTCTCACATTCAACAGCAAAAACCCCCAATTCGACCCTTGGGGAAATGGCACTATTTCACCTCCCAATACAACTAAACTGAGTAAAAATGCTTCAAATGCTCAAGTACAGTACATGAAACTTGTAGAAGACATCCATGGCAGTATATTTATCACAAATATATCATAGAATCATCCATCCATTCGAAATAATCAACATTATAGTGTCATACATCAATGCATTGGGGAAATGGACATTGTTTGCTCATTAATCAATAGTTTTGCATACAACCAATGGGTATTTCGACCTGAGACTTTCTGAATATTAATAATAGAGGATATGAATCTATTACAATCATAAATATATAATGAGAAGCTCTCTCAAGAAGCACAAGTGCTCACCAAAAACGCCCTCCCTCAAGGAGCATGAATATGCCTTCAAAACTGGAAACGGTGGAGAGAAAGTGCTGCACTAAACCAAACCATTAAAATTCCTGTAGCTTCTACCTGCAAATACAAACTCCATTAAAGCACCATGAAAGACCTGAGTGGCCTCTCCAAACACCAACTTGTATGGGAATCTTTCACCCTCAAAATTGGCTAAGGCAAGAACTAGTCATCCACTAGCTCTCTCTTCACAAATGCAATTTTTCTCAAATCCTCAAAATACATTCTCATTCTTCATTTCTACATTTTATAACCAAAATTAGCATTCTAAGGGTCGAAATCCTCTCAATAGATTCAATAGATTTCCATTTAGGAAATATTCCACATTTGCCACTTGTCTCCTAGTTCCAACCTTCCATCTTCTCCCAAATTCGATTTTGAGTCTCTTTGGCTTCTCCCACTCCCAAATTCGCCTTCCTTGAGCCTATTTTTGGTTCTGACATGTCATAGTGGTCAGATGTCAGAGGTCAGGTCTGCAATTTGTCATAGTTGTCATAGATGCTCCATCATTGGTGTCATAGGGGCTAGGGAATCTAGCCCAAGTGTCCACAAACTTATACTTTGACTCTTTATCTTCCATGGAGGTTACCAATCCTTCCCAATTCGACCTAAGATGCTCAATGACATGTGTTATGACTTACCAACTCACCCAAGAGTGTTCACATTCCCATTAATTCGAATTTGCAAAAGAGAGATACCATGTATTATGAAAAATCAAGCTAGTGTGGGTCCCACCACCTCCATATGTCTCCAAAACCACTTGCCACTTAGAATTTATCTTGAATTTATTTATTCACCATATTTATTAAATGCTTGAACCCCTCTAATGTCTAAATATCATTTATTAGCTTCCTTATTACCATCCCACATGTGCCCATCCAACCTAGGAAACTAGTAGGATTGATGGGATTGTCTTACTATGCACTTATTTGAATGGGGACATTACACTTAGATAATGCTTGAGGGCGATATTTAGTGAGATAAACTTGTGAGACATTTTGTTGCTTTAAAAAAATCACTTCTTATTAAAATATTATGAAAGGTGTATTAATGGCAGTGCTTTGTTTATTCAGTGAGAGCAAAGAATATGATTATTAATTGGTTATAAAGAGCAACTGAAAGGCTTTGTCAAAGTAACTATATTAAATAGACAACTCTAATGTTAAAACTTTGTTTGTTGTATTATGTGATTTGGTTGATCTCTTGTTTACTTTTTATGTAGATACAGACGTGTTAATAAGTTTGGAACTTGCTAGTAATTACTTTGTTGGAATCACATGCAGGACATCCATCAAAGACAACAATAACCTAGTAAGTGATGAAGCTCGCATCTCATCCTTATATGCTAAAGAGTTTGGACATCTGATTTTGTCTAGTCTAAATGAAAGTGGGTGCTTTGTTTAGAATGATGTTATTATAGGTGGCCACATAAATGCTTGTTTCATGCTTCTTATAGGATCCAACATGGGTGGAAAATCAACTCTTCGTAGACAAGTATGCTTGGCAGCTATCTTGGCATAGGTTGGCTAATATTTTGATGTGTTTAAAAGTTAAGTCCAACATATCAATATCCTTAAGTTACATTGGTTGATGATATGTATTCTTATGGTTTTCAACTTGGGGCAGATGGTCCTGCTTAAGAGTTTGAATTTTCACCAGTTGATCGTGTATTTGTTCAAATGGGAGTAAAGGACCATATCATGGTTGGGAAAAGTACATTTCTTGTTGAACTCTTAGAGAAAAATTCTATGTCAGTGAGTGACCAATTTTTTTGTATTGTATAACATAGTATAATACTTTGACATATGTTTATGTTGTTTGAGCCTAGATTATGTGCCACAATGATCTATTTTGTAATTAGTAAATTCTATTTTCTAAATGTCACAGTCATCTGCAACAAGAAATTCATTGGTAGTGTTAGTCGATGAACTAACTTGGACATGGAACTACAAATTATGATGGACAAACAATTTTATTGTAGCTTGTAATATCATTAATCTATAGGTATCAAGCTACCTGGCCTCGGGTAGCTTTCATTCCAAATAACTTCATATAGGTAGCAATAATAATAGGAAATTCATTAATCAGTTTCTAGTTGAAAACTACATTATAGTGTCAATTACCTTTTTGAGTTAACATGAATAACAGTATTAGGTTCTTCAGAACGTGATCTTTTGGCAATTGCACATGGAATGTACTTAATATATATTTCTCTATTGGTATTTGGGCGAAGTTGTCTTATGATTTAGAAATTATTTCTTTTTTCAAGATGAATATTTGCAGGACATGATCATATATTATATTGAACTTATACAATTTAACATCCTCTGACAGCCATTAGATACTCAAAGGTATGTATTGATATTTTTTACTATTATAGAGGACTATGTAATTTAGCTTCCCAAATTCTTAAATGGTCCCTACTCAATGGAACAACGCCTGCCTTATAAGCAGGAGGTTGGTGGTTCAATTCCAGCTATGTTCCCTAATGATATTGCAATATCGGTTAAAAACAACTAAATTAGTGACAAAAAAAAGACCAACTGGCGACCACTGGTGGCAAATTAGCAGTCATTTATCCTGTGACCAAAATTGTGGTCATATATTGGGTCATTAATTTGGCCATATATTTGGTCATTAATTGTGACAATTAAGGACCAAATTAATGACCAAATATATGACCACAAGATAAGTAATAAATGACCAAGTTAAATATCACCACTTTTTTTTATCGCGTGATCATTACAAGGAAATTTTTAGGGGCGAAATTTTGCCAATTGGCTATTTTGGGGGATTTTTTTCAAAAAATAAATTCGCTATTTGGTCATTTTTAGTCTCTAATATCGTCTATATTTACATAAAATATGTTTTTTTATCATAATATTCTACAAAATTTACAAGTTTCAGTAGTAAATTGTATGTTTCATAATTAATATCCACCTACCAATCTATATATATGTTTTTTTCAATCCAAAATAATCACCTAGAATACTATACTTAAGTATGTATTTAGAATCCTTTAAAAATACCCTAGTGATCAATGACCGTTAATTTGCCACCAGTGGTCGCCAAATCAAAAGTTGTCATTTATATGCGGATTTTGGTCTTTTTTTTGTCATTTATCTCTCATTTTGTACTAGTTCCATCAACCTATTAAGCTCTCAACTCCCTCCTACTGCACTTTTTTTTCTTTGTGTATTACCTTTATTTGGGTTTGTGGCCACTAATATTCTTAATTCTCGTTGTATTTTACCCTTTCTCCTAATTTCTTCAACTGCAATAATGTCTAGAATTTTTATCTTTAGCATTGGACCCGCCAATGTTTGGATACTCCTCCCAAACCCGTTTTATGTTCAGTAGGTGAAGATAATGGTTGTCCAATTCCAATGCAAATGAATTTGTTGCAATGTGGAATCCAATGTTTGATATTATTTAGCGCTCTAATCTCACCATTCTCCTTCTTGCCTCTAAGATGGATTTCTTTAGTTTTGATTACCAGGGTGCACGCACCTTGGCTTCCAATGCCAATACTATAGGTTTCCTTGAAGAAATCATATAGGTCAAAGATTTGTATTTTGTGAAGGCATTAACCCTCCCACCACGTAGTTTGTGGATAATTTAGTAACCATCAATGAAGATATGAGTGGGCAGTTTACCTCAGAATATATTGTATTAATTTAGGTAATAAGATTCAAGATTTTTTGTTGATTATTCCCCTTCAATGCACTCTAGTGTAGGAAAATTGATCTTGGTCAACAATGATGTGCATGAAAGTAATCACTTCATGGTTGTGAGGCACCTGCAACAATTAATTAATACGAATATGCGAAACAGCAGAAATGACAGAACTCAGAATCACTTTTATATTGATCACAGGCCACTTCGAGGGGGCAACCTCGTATGAGCAAGCTCAATACAAATAACTTCACGGTGCCTTCATAGGTCTCAACACACACTTATATACCAATTCTAGGCACCAATACTATGGGTCAAAACCATGGGTCGTTACAAACTATGGATCAACAATACTACGGCGACTTACAAAGCATATGCGCCAACAAGAATAACACAAACTATTGATCAACAAATACTACGGGACGACTTACAAAGCATATGCGTCCAACAACAACATACTAACAAAGTAAAGACATGGGTTCCTAACTTCCCCTCCCCCTTAAAAAAAGCTTTGTCCTCAAATCTTTAGATGTGGAAATTGTTGTTGAATCTGAAGGAGTGGTTCCCATGTAGCATCCTCTGGTTGCATGCCGTGCCACTGAATTAAGACCTATGTGATAGAGCGAGAGCGAAGATGATGCGTGCGCCGATTGAGGATGGCCTCTGGCTCCAAAAGGATGGATCCTTCATTATCCAGTTCGGGTAAAATCGTTTGTCCGCTGATGTTGGTGCCAAGAACTTTCTTCAGACAAGAGACATGAAACACTGGATGAATGCGGGAAGAAGGAGGAAGTTCCAATTTATAAGCAACGGACCCAATCTTCTGAAGAATCCGATATGGCCCATAGAACTTTGGAGCGAGCTTATGACGCCCTTTGAGTTTCAAGGAGGATTGTTTGTACGGCTAGAGACGAAGAAAAACGATATCGCTGACTTGAAAAGTGCGCTCCGAACGGTGCTGATCAGCTTGTTGCTTCATGCGATTTCTTTCCATGTGAAGATTGTCCCGTAAAATGCGAAGAATTTGATCATGGTTTCGAAGGACCGTGTCAACTTCCTGAACTGGTGAACTGGTGGGGGTGTATGAAAGAAGAGCTGGAGGTGCCTAACCATAGACTGCTTCATATGGGGTCATTTTAGAGGCAGTGTGGTAAGAGGTATTGTACCACCATTCAGCTAGAGGGAGCCACTTTGCCCACTGATGTTGTTGTTCCGAGGTGAAGCATTGAAGATAAGTTTCCAAGCATTTATTGACAATTTCAGTCTGACCATCTGTTTTTGGGTGATACCCTGAACTCATCTTCAGTTTGGTGCCAGTGTGGCGAAATAGTTCTGTCCAAAAATGACTGGTGAAAGTCGCATCACGATCCGAGACAATGGAAGAAGGGATGCCATGAAGACGAAAGATCTGGTCCAGAAAAATTTGAGCGACGGAGGAGCCTGTATAGGGATGGCTGAGAGCACAAAAATGGCTATATTTGGAGAGGCGATCAACCACAACGAGAATCACTATCTTCCCGCCAAATTTAGGGAGCCCTTCAATGAAATCCATAGAAATATCTGTCCAAATCCATGTAGGTATGGGAAAGGGTTCAAGCAATCCTAGAAGGAGTGTTGTTTCACCCTTATTGCGCTGGCAGGTATCACATTCGGCCACCATTTGTTGAATTGTCCTTTTCATGCCCTGCCAAAAGAAGTTACGCCGTGCTCGTTCATACGTTTTGAGGAACCCAGAGTGCCCTGCCGATGGAGAAGCATGGAGTTCATAGAAGACAGCCTATTGAATATCTATGCTCTGGGGAAGCACCAGACGACCCTTGTATCGCAGAGAAGCACCATCCCAAGAGTAATGTGGTACAACAGAAGGGTTATTGTTCAAGCGTTGGATGATTTGAGATAAGGAAGAGTCATTGACATAACCCTGTTGAACAGATTGCAACCAATTTGGAACAGGCATAGAAATAGCTGAAAGAGAACCTTGGGCATCAAATGTGCGAGAAAGAGCATCTGCCACAATATTGTCTTTACCCTTCTTGTAAGTGATCTCATAGTCATAACCCATGAGTTTGCTAACCCATTTCTGTTGTGCCGGGGAGGAGACACGCTGGTCCAAGAAATATTTCAGACTCTGGTGATCAGTCTTGATGCAGAAATGATTCCCTAATAGGTATGGCCGCCACTTCTGTACTGCATGCAAAATAGCCATCATTTCCTTCTCATAGGTAGAGGCAGCTAAATTCTTACCTGAAAGGGCTTTGCTGGTGAACGCAATGGGGTGTTCATCTTGAAGGAGAACAGCACCAAGTCCATTGTCGCAAGCATCACTCTCAATAGTGAAGGGCTTGGAAAAATCGGGCATAGCTAGCACAGGTGTAGTACACATAGCTTGTTTTAGTTTGTCAAATGCACACTGAGCAGCAGGTGTCCATGTAAAAGCATCCTTTTTCAATAGAGCAGTTAATGGAGCTGCAATCTTCCCGTAATCCTTGACAAACTTGCGGTAGTAGCCAGTCAACCCCAAAAAACCACGAAGGCTCTTGAGTGTCTGAGGATGTGGCCAATTGTTCATGGCATCGATTTTGGAAGGATCCACGCGAACCCCTTGTGGTGAGATAATGTGCCCGAGATACTCAACTTCCTTCTGTCCAAAAACACATTTAGACTGCTTGGCATGGAGATGCTGGTCAGAGAAAAGTTGCATAACAAGATCCAGATGCTGGAGATGTTCATCCCATGTTTTACTGTAGATGAGGATATCATCAAAAAATACCAGAATGAATTTCCGCAAGTAGGGTCGAAATATTTTATTCATTAAGGCCTGGAATGTGGAAGGAGCATTAGTGAGGCCAAAGGGCATGACCAAAAACTCATAATGGCCATCATGTGTGCGGAAAGTTGTTTTAGGAATATCATCCTCATGAACCCGAATTTGATGATACCCAGAACGAAGATCCAACTTGGAGAAAAAGTGAGCCCCATGAAGCACATCAAGAAGCTCATCAACAACAGGAATTGGAAACTTATCCTTGATGGTGAGGTGATTAAGTGCTCGGAAGTCAATGCAGAGGCGCCATGACCCATCTTTTTTTAGGACAATAATAACTAGAGAAGAAAAGGAACTAGTGCTTGGGCGAATAATACCTTGCTTCAACAAGTCCCGAACGAGCATTTCAATCTCCGTTTTTTGGTGAAATGGGTAGCGATAGGGCTTGATGTTGGGAGGAACGCTGCCAGGAAGGAGCTGAATACGATGGTCTTCTGGCCTGGAAGGTGGCAATCCCACGGGTTCAGAAAAGACACCTGTATATCGATCCAAAATTTGTTGTAGATTCAAAGGAGTAGTGGAGACTGCTGATGGTTGCATCTGGATGGAATGGATCTGAGTGATGACACCATGTGAATTCTTCTTGAGGAGTTTTTCCATGCGATGTGAACTGATGATACTGAGGGAACCTGGTTGTAATCCTGTCAATGTGTGTTTTTTTCCATTGAGGGAAAACTGCATCCAAAGTTCAGCAAAATCCCATAAGATAGGGCCAAGTGTGCGTAGCCATTGAGCGCCCAAAACCACATCACATCCTCCTAAGGGCAAGGAAAACATGTCAGAGTGCAAGGTATAATATCCCATAGAGATACACACATTTCGACACTTCCCTTTGCAAGGTAAGATGCCCCCATTGGCAACCATGACTTCAAAGTTGGAGCAAGGATGGATAAAACAATCAGCTTGTTTGGCGATCCGAGGGTCAATGAAATTATGAGTGCTACCAGAATCAATGAGTATTGTAAGAGGAAGCTTCTTGAAGTAACCCCTGACCCGCATTGTTTGGGGGGTGGTGATTCTAGCTAAAGAATGGAGAGATATCTCTGGCTGGTCATCCTGAGACGGAGGGTCAATAGGCGGTTCCTGAATGTCGACCGGAGCATCCAGTGTTTCTGGATCTTCGTCACCAATTTCAGAGGCAGGTGGAGACTCCACATCCAAGAGATAGAGCTTTTTCTGAACACATCTATGTCCCTGAGTGAATTTCTCATCACAATTATAGCAAAGCCCCTTTTCTCTGCGTGCTTGCATCTCTGTTTTAGACAAACGCTTGTTAGGAGTCGGTCGAGGAGCCTACGGTATAAGTGGTCGCTGAGAACCCATATTTCGGAAGGGAACAAAAGTGGGCTTGGAACGTTGTTGGGATGCAATCTTGTCTTCGGCCAACTTAGCCAACCCTAGGGCTTCCATCATTGTATTGGGATAGAACATTTTGACCTCAGAGTGGATGGCATCCTTTCGACCACTGATAAAACAACTCCGGTAAAAGTCATCAGACAATCCTTCGGTGTGGTTGGCTAGATTCTCAAATTCGGTTTGATACTCTCTCACCGTGCCAATTTGGCGAAGTTTAGTGAGGGCTCCTGTGAATTCATCAAAGCACTAGGACCAAATCGTTGCAAAAGGAGCTGGCAAAAGTCTGGCCATTTGGGCTCTGGATGAGCCTTGATGTACCAACGGTACCATTGAAGAGCTTCCTGTTCCAAGTGAAAGGATGCCAGCGGAACTTTGTTGACATCAAAAATATTATGCAGACTGAAATATTGTTCTGCACGATAGATCCATCCAGTTGGATCAGTACCATTGAAGCAAGGAAAATCAAGCTTCGAACCACGGAAATTGCTGAAAGAGGAGAACCCATTGTCTGATGAAGACTCGGACTGCCGTTTGTTGTTCATAGCTGAATGTTCAAGATGGAGGCTGAGAAATTTTTCATCTAGATCCTGGAGTTTGGATTAGATGGCTGCAAGTGCTTCCTCCATGGTTTTTGCTCCTACACGGGTGACAACCATAACCAGGAGGTTTTTTTTTTTTTTCTCGGTTGACTGGGTAGGAAAACAAAAACAGAAACTACTTCAGTAAGATAAAATCTGGACTAGGGAAAAAATCTGAAGGGTAATTGGGGTTTGACTAGGTTTTGGACACTGTTAAATAGACAAGGAAACAAAAATGAGGATTCCAAAAGCGGGGTGAAAGAATGGGAAAATTTGGCAGAGGGGAACAAAGAAGCAGAATTCAGAAATGAACTCTGTGGTAAAATCTGAGGGTGATTGGGTGAAATCTGAGGAAGTTATGGCAAACCCTAAAAATAGACAAATGTGGGATTTCGGGCTTTGGGAAGGGGAATTGTGGATAGGGTCCTCCGGAATGAAATATGCAGAATGGGCCTTGCACGCGAACCCTATTCTCAACCTATTTCCAACATATACCATATGCATTCAAAATTTTACTACAAGGGAAATGGATAGGAACCCTAACTAACTATGCATTGTTGTGTTGTATAGATCAATATTTCCATTATAACAATATCCATAGGAAGGACCCACCCTCTATGCAAGAAATCTTATATTAGTTTGCAAGAAATGGTATGTCTTAGAGAAGAGCACAAAACAAAAGCGTAGCTTAAATTTTATTTTTATTTTGTATTGTTTATATTGCCAAATTGTTCTCCACATATCTAGGGCATGGAAGTATTCTATCAACATATTTAAGAATAATGATCCTTGTCAACTTTGAACCATGGACTTGGCTCATTGTTATTCCTGCTAGAACCAATTGATCCAAGCGGAGAGGAAAAAACATGTCTTATGTGACATGAAAGTTATTAAGGATGCATATTTAACTTATAGAAATCTTGAATAATCTTGCTAATTTAAAAAAAAAAAATCAGTAAAATGTTTGGTATATTAGAGTAAATTTGGGTTTAAAATGGGCTTTTTAAGAAAAAATATCATGAATGAATTGGAATCCAAAATCCAATAGAATAGGGGTGGCAGGTGTGGGAGGGATCTTGTTGGACCCTAGGGGGGACAATTGTGGGTACCTTCACCTGGGGGCTAGGAATTGTAACAAATAATCAGGTGAAATGGTTAGCTTTGGTGATGGGAGTTGAAATCCTCACAGCACACCAGTTGGGAAAAGTTGTCTTTGGAGACTCTCTACTTGACATCTGCAAAGTTAGGAAACATCTAGGCATAGATGCAATACTTCAAGGTCAGACAAAGAAGCGTGTCTTTTGGTTCCTCGAGGAGTTAAAGGAATTGCATTTCTTCCATGTGCGAAGACATAATAATTCAACAGCAGATGCCTTGGCAAACCAAGGAGACCTCTTGGATAAAGGGGTATGTGTTGGAAGTGATGGTCCCCCAAAGCATAAATAGATCCCATATGCAAGTGAATGAATGGACTAAGACTTGGTTTAAATGTACCAAAGTTTGAATTGATGGAAATGAATTTTTCCACCTTTTGCATGGGAAACACAGGCCACTTGTCTCGTGAAAGTGTCACAAAGTCGATCTGTTGTTTAATTTCTCCCGTGTCCGATAGTTATTCGTCGTACTCCTTCTACAGAGTTCATATGTAGAGAGGAATGGTAGAAATTACTCATTTTCAGGAGGGATAAATACAATATGATGTTTGGAATTCCCTTGTGATTTTAGTTTTCATTGCGGACTTGATTATATGATTTTTCCTGACTCCATGTCGAGTGATTTGAGGTTTCAAAGTTATCTTTCCTAATATGAGTTTTTCTCCGGGTTTATGCTTAGGGTGTGCTCTCGTGCACCTTGGCGCACTCAGTGTATGGTTTTATTCTCCCGAGAATTGTTGCATGAAGTTAGAATATATATATATATATATTCCCTCTCCCCAGTGAAAAATAAATAAATAAAATAAAAAATTTATATATATATATATATATATAGATATATCTATCTATATATATATATATAGATAGATATTCCCTCTCCCCACTGAAAGGTCTTCTTTTGGGTTGAACATTTTGCAAATTTCATCAGCAATTACTCATGTCCGGTGTTGATTGGAGAATCGGGTCTAAGAAGGGAGGAGAGCATAGAGCTCATAAATTTGTTGTGGAAAGTGGAATTGAGGGCCATTCGGGTGGAGATTTGCAACATTAAGGCCATGCTATGAATCATGCAGTCCTGTTGGGATGGCTTGGTAGAATCCACAAGGAAAAAATCTTAGCATTTTTCTATTCTTCATACGAGAATGGACGAGGTAGAGGATCATGTCTGCATTCAGAGTGGACAAGTAAAAAAAATAAATGATGACATGGATAAGCTTCTGAACCTCGCACAAGAAAGTCATTTTCAAGTCAACTCTCCTGCATCTCATTATGTTCAGGATGACGATTCAGTTCTTCAACCATACAAGGAATTTATAGACCTCGAATCTCACAAGCAACCTGATGGCAGTTAAATGTTGATGTTATAGTATGATATGTTATTATCTTCCCTTTTGATGTTGTTATGTTTTGTAGTTGGATAGTAATGTTAGGTCAGTTTATCAGCATCTACAATATTCATAGTAGTATAATTCAACCGGATTGGATTTTCATGTACGGAAATCTTTCACACTTATTACTAGCTAATTCTTATCTCTCACACTCACTATCTGAGTACATTGAGATTTTATATTTTTGTTTTTAAATAGTAATTTTGATTGTAAATAACACGTCTAGAAAAAAACCAATGATATATCTATGTATATTTGATTAAAATTATTTTTCATATAAGAAGTCTACTTCCGTATTTTATCTAAATTGGATTTTTTAGTTACGTATGTTTTCCGTACCGAATCGTATTCGTATCCATATGCGTACTTGAATTATGCTACTATGACAATATTAAGGGATATGTAGAAGCTACGGAAATTTTGTTTGAAATCCCTAGGGACAGGGTCTTTTGGACTGTTAGTTTGGAATCCTGACCATTTGTTCTTTTGTGTGGCAGGCTTTTATATAAAAATTGGTTGACTCCAACATTTAATATAGATCTGTAACCAATTTCATTTTAAAAAAAGCCAATAGAATTTCAACAAATTTGGTTGAATGGATGTATAGAAATCAAATATGATTATGTATCATAATTTTATTTAGCAATTGTTTATATAAAAAGCTCACTTTGGTTAGGATCTTACTAAAATTATATCCAAATATGATAAATATTTTTGAAATACTAAATATAAAGCATTTTATATTATCATTACTTCTAATTCTTAAGAAATAACTCTCATATTAATTAAAATTATAATGAAATTATTTTAAGATAATTATTTTATATCATTAATTATTTTAAAAATATATATATAAATATATATAATGTTTGTAAAATACAATATAGTTTTAACGGATTAATGAGATTCAGATATTTTTGTTTGTTGGATTCCAAGAAAAATGATTAAAAATAAACAATTTCATTTATCTTTATATAGCTACAAATAAGGAATTAAGCACTATGGCTAGTGCCCTGTGGATTATGCTCTATGGATAATTCTTCACCTTTTTCAGAGTACTACATGGATTATTTGAAGTATTATTTAGATGGAGATCTTGGTGCCTTAGCCTTATCCTCCTACATACTTTGCCTCCAAGTCCTCTAATATTGTTTTGTTTGCTTTCTTACTTTCTCGTGTTTTATGGCCTTCTTGCTTATCTCATTAATTATATTTATATGTATAAAGAAAAGGAGCTACCTATTTGGAAATGAAAATGGTTTGTATTGTTTCAAAGCGTAATCCAAACTTGCCCTCAACATGAGTGTCTTTAATGGTTCTAATTTATTGGCATTGAACCCATCATCCCTAATGTTAGTACTAAGGTTTGTATTTTGGATTGTCTACTCTCATTTCGGATTGTGTACTCTCAGACCTTAAAATTGTGTATTCAATACCTTTTTCTCATAGTTTCCTTGAGTCTAATTAAGTCCAAATGTTGTGTTTAGGTTTTCTATGACATTGTGATGTTCAGCTCCTTGCCTTTAAATTTCAATGACTAGTGCGTAATGCAATGAAGTGACACAAGTATTTTGTTATATTCTAATTTGCAGGCATGATTCTTGGTGAAGTTACTTAATCCTTGCTAAATCTAACGTGGAGGTTAATCAAATTTAATTTAAGAAGCGCTACAAAACTGCCAAATGGCGCTACCAAATCAACACCGCTACCAAACTATCCGCTAAGCGCAGCGAAACTAGCACGAATGTCAAAGTCATCATTTCCACAACACATTTTGTCATATCATTTCGGGAGACTTGCATCCTCAATAAATAAAGTTTGTGGTTATTTATGCATTCGAATGCTCAGTAATTTCCGTAATTTCATAATTTGTCAAGCCGAATTTCTCATTATTTCTCTACTGTATCAGTTTGGTTGTTCTAAAAGTTGAATCCCCTACATATATTTCATAGCATTGCTCATGTATCTGTAATTCTAAGTATTATACATAGGGGTCTCTCAATTTTCACAGCATTTGGAAAGAATCACCATGTCTGCACATCAAAGTGGGCGTGTAGTGAGATTTGAGCCCATAGGGGTTGAGATTCTAGAGGCTTATCCAGAATTTGGGGTTAAATTCAAAAAGGCGGGATGGTTCTGATACTGTGAGAAACTACAAGGCCACCATCCAAAAGTGTCAAGAGCCTTCGCTGAGAAGTTTGATGGGAAAACTTTCACCATAGAGTATGTAATATTTCTTGTTTCACAGAATTCCATTGCCATAGTAGCAGAGTTACCTCAAGATGACAAACAATGGTTTCTACTCCAAGTCATTGATGTTGTGAAATGCAATCGCTTTCTCCTTGATAAATATAGAGATCCTGACTGGCACAAAGGTATCCCACGGGCTTGGCTCAAATAGGAATACAGTGATTTACTGAAGATGGTACAGAGGTATATTACTGGAGAAGGAAGGTATGCCACCATTTACCTTTGCCACATGCATTTTTTACTGCACTTGGACAGTATTGAAAAGATGAATCTACCATTTTATTTCCTAAAACGTTTGTCTAAAATGGCCTCAAGGGTTAGGAAGTACCCTAAAAATCAGCATAGCATTTTCCACCATGGTTTAATAAAACTGTTGATTATTCATAAATTAAACAAATTTGGTAAGGCATGGGAGCATTTTATATCATGCTCTGATTTTGGGATTCAAGGAAATCATTGTATGCCAGGGGACGTCGATAATGCTTCTGCCAGTTACAAAACCTATGAATATTTTGGAAATGTTAACTCTGATGAAGAACATTCCTTTAAAAAAGAGGAATTTCAAATAAAATCAAGGATGAGAGGAGCAGTAAAGCCACCTCTAGAAACTGTGAATGTACAACCTCGCACAGCAAAATGCTCAAATGAATCCTCGAGTGATGAAAAATGAATTGAAACTGATGGAGGGAAACCTGAAAATATAAAACCTTATTACCACAAAGGTCCCCATATTCGAGCCACAGACAAGCTGAGGCTAAATGCTTGAGCAATTTTTGACCCTTCCTTGAAGGAGAAAAGGGTCATAGACTTAGATAGTTTTTTCAGATGAAAAGTCCAGAAAGGCTAAAATGGTTAAATTTAAAAGTTCAGTTGTGAATCCAGTGGCAACACGGGAAATATCGAGAGTTAAGAAGAATCAAGAATTAGTGAGCTCAAGCCCTAGTAAAAAGAATGAATGTGTGAATGCTAAAGTAGAAGAAAAATTCCAACATACTCAACAAAATCAAGAAAATATCTAGGAGGAATCTAATTCATCCATGGAGGTGGAAAAAAAGGTAGTTGAAATGCTAACCAACCTAGAGAGAACTATCAACGCAGTCCCATGTTGTCCCTTGGGTCAATCGGGTATTCCTACGATGTCTGATGAGGAATATAGTATGCAAAATGAATATTTTAAAAACAATACAAAGACAGACATTGAATGTTCAATAGCCCAAGCCCAAGTGAATAAGCAATTGGATGAAGCGCCACCCGAAAGCATTGAACCTCAAGTAAATCAGAAATTGGAAAAGCGGGAGAACAAGCAGATACAGGGTAAATTGAATGAGGTGAGTAAGGAGTGGAGCAAATTACTTATTAAACACAATAAATTATAGAGGTTTTCTCAAAGACTAAAGAAAGATAATGAAAGGATTCTCAGGAAAAAGAAATACTGGAAAATGGAGTGTCTACTTGAAAGGAAAAAACACCACGTTTATCACAATAAATTGGGCATTTTAACAGAGTTGGGTACTCATGTGCTCCAAGACACACTACAGAGCCAGAAAACCGAATCCTCACATAGTCAGAGGCCTGAAACAAAGTGAACATATCAGATGTTGTATGGATCCAAATTGGACCTCCAGTTGATCATGGTTTATTGTATCTCCTTCGAGGAATGTACAAAGTTTTGATGCCCAAATTCAATTAGTTTACTTAGTTAAAAGAGTTGACTAGTCATAGTTATGTTTTGTTCAAGAATATTAATGATGATGTAAATATTTTTGAATTAGATACTTAAGACACATGTATGACTTTAAAAGTAATTAATTTTGGCTACCTAAGTCAGTTATTAGTTTGTGAATGATTTCGAAACCCTAAAGATCCAAAGCTATATGAAGGTAACAACAAAAGAAGAAAGGGTTCGAATTTTGGATGGAACTCTGTATTTTCTATTTGAAGAAACTGTAAGTCTCGATTTTGCAATACATATATATGCTCAACGTTCTTTCATGAATAAAATGCTTTGTGCCATTGGTTGTGTTTGCTGCTAGTTTACTATTGAAATAAAAGTTGTATGCACTACATAGTCACTTGTGTCAATTTGATGAAGTTTAAGCTTTATTGTTCATTAGATTGAACTAGTCTTTATTTCTTCTCATCATAAATCTGTTAGATGTTGAATATTCAGAATTTACAAATTCTTGCCTTATTTTATGATGAAATGTGAAAACCAATGAATGATCTACATGCTTTAGTTTGTGAAGCCCTAAAATGCATGTTATATTGTTTCTATCTTTCTTTATATTCTTCAAGCCATTATAAAACCAATGAAAAATATAAACCACAGAAACCAAAATCTATCTTTAAACCGAATCATAAATTCCCTAGCTTTGCCCGTAGCAGTCCGGAGCAGACCTTAGGGACAACACCTCCCTTAACAAAGCTTAAGGTAAGATTGGATATGAAGAGGGATTTTTTCTAGTTGGTTTTTCTTAAACTAAGTGCTAGTGGTCATACTTCACACATTTGGCAATAGTATCCTCTATCATTGACTTGTGTGTCACAATCATGAGTGTTTGGTGTTATTCATTTTTGCAGCTAGTCATGTTTTAAGATTATGTTTGTTGTTAAGATGTGATTTATATGTTTATAATTTTTTAGTATATATGATATTATTTTTGTTACTTATTTTTTATTAAAAATACTATTAATAAAAGCTAATTCATATCTTTATTTTTAAAAACCATTTTAAAGTGTATATTATGTCAAAAAAATATATGTTGTAGAACCATTAAACTAAATGCGTATTATTATAAATTTCAAGGTGTATAATATTTAAAATATATATTTTGTAAAAATAAAAATAAGCATAAATAATATTGTGCAGTTATATCTTACATGTTGATAAAAAGTAAGTCAAATATATTATATTAATTAAAAATACATATGTCAATAAAAATAAAAAGACAACTTACATATATATATATATATAGTGTGTGTGTGTGTGTGTTGTCATAAGAAAAAAATGTATATTAAAGAAACTATATTCGTACATTCTTATTAATTAAAAATACATATGTTATTAAAAGTACTAATATATACATTAGCGTTGGCAGGTGCGGGTGGAGTCTTCTTCGACTCTGAGGGAAACAAGCTGAAAGAATATGCATGGGGAATTGGTAGGAGGACTAATAATGGCGCAGAATGGATAGCTTTAATCAAAGGATTGGAGCTAGCAAGGATTGAAGGCATTGAGGACTTGGTGGTCTTCGACGACTCGATGATGGTCATAAGGGAAGCAAGAAATCTGACGAAGAACTGTAAGAACCCAGTCACCAAGATTCACCACCTCCTAAAATGCATTGTCAATGAATATAAAGCTATCAACTTCCTTCATTTGATGAGATCAAATAACTAGCAAGCGGATGCAATGGAAAACATAGGAGTTGGACTTGACTGTGGAGTCTTAGTTTGCAATCAAAAGGTCTATGGGAATACTTGGGTTCCTTAATTTTTCCCATATTGCTTATGATGGTGAGACATCAAATTTTTTCTTGCAATAAGAGGAGGCTCACCTCCTTGGTATGGAGTGTTCATAACTCCATAATCCTTAATCCTCCAACTATGAGTTTTACCCGCAACAAATCAATGGACAAAAACCAAGGTCGTCTTCATAATTTCGGATCTCCTCCACGTCACTTTAGTTGAATGGGAGAAGCTCGCACGAATGAGCCACATGGCCTCCATGCAACATTTCAATGCAGTGGTATATGGAGGTAGAATCGGTTTAAATGCAGGGAGTGGGTGTATCGAACTCTATTGTGTGAACCTGGTACGGAAGCATACATGAGGAAGCAATGTTGAAGTTCCAAGTGTTGAGATGGGTGACTCTGTGTCCCCTTCTTTCGTTCTGGGTCCTTTCTCGAATCAGTGTTTGCGTTGCAGGAATTCGTTCACAAACTTTGGGGGAATTGCAAGCATGGATAACCTGAAGATGGCCTCTGTGAAGGAAGATTTCCAGGCTGGCTCAAGAAGGTTCGGATAATGCTCAACATGCTCTCCATGATTCCTGTAAGTCTGAGTTTTTGGGGTTGGGAAAGAATTTGTCTTTTTCTTTTGTCAGAGAAGATGGTGGAAGCAATGGTTCTACGTAGGTGTTTGACAGTCTCCCGGACGAGCTCAAAAATTATATGAAGGATATGGAGAACCAAATTCGCTTGCTTCGTGGGGAAATTTTTGAATTCAAGAGGGATATCTCTCATCTTTATTCACTTGTGCAAGCTACACATTTGGAGGTTCAAAGCAAAAACAATAAGATCAATGGGCATGTCGCTAGCCTGGTAGAAACTCTTGACAAGGGTTGTCCATGTTCTGCCATCTTGGATGCTAAAAGCGTTGCGTTCATAGTAGTGTTAGGATTGTGGAAGCAAAAATTGACAGCATGAGAGATGAAATCAGGAAAAGCACCCTCGATTTGTAAGAAGGCATTGGAGGTTCGGTGGGAGGAAATGAAGGGACCTAGGCCGATACTCCTCATCAATAATTCGAGCCTCGTTGCCAGCGTCTGCTCTTCAGCTCTGGTTTTGGGTTTTCCTGGTTTTTTTAGGAGCATTTTTTGTTCTCTCTATGATATTTCAAAAGTATAGTTTAGAAAAAAAAATTGTCTTGCATTTAGCAGGAGTAGTTCAGAGACCTCTCAAGACAGATGTCACTCCTTTTCTGCAATGTTTTGCTTTTGTACTTTGCTTCTAGGGCAGTTTGTAAGGAGATAGTGTCTCCATAGAATAGGAAAATACCATGATAAGTACAAATTGGTAAAAGAAGAACAAGGAGTCATGGTCGTTCTCCTCATTTGGGAAGAATCTCTTCTCATAACTATGTAACCTCTATTTTTCATTTTATATAAAAGATTCTTATTCATTTCTTTAAAAATAAAAAATACTGTAAATATATATTTATAAATTGTCCATGTACTATAAAAACTTGTGTATATTGGTGTTAGTTTAAAAGGAAAAAAATGGTTACTATTATTTTATTAAAACTATTATATATATATATATATATATATAATTGATTGAGTGTTTAGAATTAGAAATTAATTTTATGTGAATATGGTAGATTGCACAAAATGATATCATTAATAGAGTTGTGTACTTATCATTAATAACAATGTACAAAAATGATAGTATTCATCAGCATTAATGAAACATTTAGTACAAAGACAACAAGTTCGCATCTAACCAAGGGTAATTTGTCATTTCAAGGCCTTTTACCAATCATAAAATATAAATAACAAATTTTAAATATTTAACAAAATAATTTATATTTTCAAAATATTAAATTTAATACATAAATTTTACAAAACATTGAGAAACATTATGAATTTGTTTTAAAATTAATATAAAGTCAAAATTTATGTATGATCAACTAATTGCTATAACGCATGTCTTAATAGAGACTAATAAATAATTTAAAAGTATATAGATATTATTTATAATAATAATAAATTAATGTCTCAAAAATTTAGAGCTTAATTTTTTTTATTAATATTTTTAACTTTGAGTCGACATATATTATCATTTTTTTTATCACTTATTCTACTAATAAAAATCATTGTGATTATACCGATAACAAATTGTTACATGTATACAAACTAAAAACCCCCCTTGGACTCTACAAGCTGTTAACTTCGTGCAAGAAAAAAAGACGGAGGCGCAGCTCTGCTATGACCTAACCTGCACGCAGCCGCTGCTAGGCTCTCTCGGTCGCAATGGCGGCGCTTGGGGGAGGGCTCCCCCCTCCCACACCCTCTGACGCCTTCAACCTGCTCCTCCGCCCCTCCGGCTCTAAACCTAAAGTCCCTGCAGTTCCAAAGTTCATCAAGAAGCTCGATTCAATCCCTGAAATTGATTTGCCAGGTGAAATCCCCATCAAAGTTGCTTTGGCTCTTGCTGATAGGGGACTAGTCGGGCAGTTTATGGGGCTTTGGCCTTCAACCAAGACCACCGACGACTAGATTCAAAGGAACTGGCGGCCCCAACTAAAGCACAGCGTTACCTGTTACCCTGTAGGACGTGGCTTCTTCATCTTTGAGTTTATAGCCCAAGAAGACAGAGATCTGATATTCAGAAATGGCCCATACTTCATGGGTCCTCAAGGATTATATCTCAATAGATGGACGCCTGACTTCAATGCAGAAACAGATGTGCCGACAGAAGTTCCTGTCTGGGTAAGGCTACCCAACCTCCCTATTCACTGCTGGAACACTCCCACTCTGGAAAAAATTGGGAACACCTTAGGGAAATACATTGACAAAGCTGACAACAAGGGCCAATACTCATGCGCCAGAATATGTGTCGAGGTTGATCTTGAAGCAGGCCTTCCTGAAGCTATTAAACTCAAAATAGGAGACTGGACATACTACCAAAAGCTCGACTACGAACAGATCCCATTCAAATGCCGCCAATGCCATGAACATGGTCACTTTCAAAGAAACTGTCCAAAAAATCAGGTTCCAGAAGATGACGCAGGATGGAAAAAAGTCAAGAAAGGCAAGGCAGTCCCAAAAAATTCTGAAAAGACCGTCGTTGACATGCAAAATCAGCCCTCAAGTTCAAACAAACCCACCATCGAATCCACAAAAGAAGATCCAATCATAGTCTCAAGCCCTAAAGATAATCCAGAGCCCACCCTCTCCGAGAAGATGCAACCTACTACCGATGAGCCTCTGCCGGCCGAGCAAGCCAACAGGGAAGATACTTACGCCCAGAATTCAGATCTGCTAGAACCAAGTGAACTACCCAACAATCAAGAAGAAGATGATAAAACAAGCTCGCCCAAAGAAATCAATGAAGAACCCCAGCTGCAAGACTCAGATCCTGAAGAAGACACCGAAGGAGAGACATCCAGCGGGCTCTACTCCTTCCAGATCAAAACCCCAAGAGGAAGGAAAACCAAGAAGAAACAAAGGGAAGAAGCTACCTATCTGGAAGTCCTCGAAGGCTCTCAAAAAACTCTAAAAGGCATCATGAACACCCGTTCAAAAAAAGGCACAAATCAGGCCTCTAAAGAGGCCAAAACCTCCCCACAAATCCGTCAATGAAATACATCTCCTGGAATTGCAGAGGGATTGGATCCACCCTGAAAGAAGACGCAATGAGAGATCTAATCCGCATACATAGGCCTGAGATTCTGCTTATTCAGGAGACTAAAATGGAGGAGATGAAGACCCTCCAAATCGGGAAAAGATTTTGGAAAAAAAGCGTTGGGATTGGCAATAATTCAAGAGGTGCCTCGGGAGGAATTGCCACCTTCTGGGACCCTTTCCTATATGATATTGAAGCTGAAGAGCGTACTGATCACTGGGTTTTCACAAAACTGGTCCACAAGCAATCGGGACACAAGGTATGTCTTTTTAATCTCTATGTCCCTGTTCTGCATGCGGGAAAAAAAGAGTGCTGGAACACTCTAGAAACTTTTCTTCAATTACAGAATAGAGATAACATTATTATAGCTGGAGATCTGAACGTGACTCTGGCAGCTAATGAAAAGAAAGGAGGAAATCCGGTCAGAGACCCATCAAGAGAATGGGTAGAAGACATCATCTCTGGTTGGGATCTGCTTGACATCAAACCCATCAATGGCACCTATACCTGGACAAATAAAAGAATTGGGCCAGGCCATGTAGCAGCAAGGCTTGACCGCTTCCTTGTCCACTCCTCCTTCCTCGAGCTGAGACTTCTAGCCACCTCCAAAATTCTCCCCCACTACACCTCTGACCATAGGCCGATTTTGCTTGAGCTAACCACTGATCAAAATCTTGGTCCTATCCCCTTTCGATTCAGCCCACTTTGGATTCACCATGTCGACTTTTATCAAACTGTATCTGATTCATGGAATACCCACCTCTCGGGCTCACCCTCCTTTGTCTGGGAATCCAAGCTTAAAAGACTCAAACTTGCCCTTAAAGCCTGGGCCAAAAATCTTCCCTCTCCTGCCTCCAACAGAGAATTCGCCCAGGCTGAACTTGAAACGCACCAAGCCTTATCTGGTTCCTCCCCTGCGTCTGTCTGGACCCACTCCAAAGAAGAAACCTTGCAAAAAAACTTCTTCTCTGCTTGTAGGGTTGAAGAAGAATACTACCGTCAAAAATCCCGTAACCTCTGGCTTCTTAGCGGAGACAAAAACACAAAGTTCTTTCATAAACAAGCTGAAGCCAGGAAGAACTACAAAGCTGTTACTGAAATCCGGTATGAGGGAGAAATGATCCAAGATGCAGAGAGAATCAAGAAGGCAGCTGTTGAAACCTTTGCGGACCTCTTCACTGCTCCCATTGAAGAGCCTCTCGATCCCACCACCCACCCCTTTGATCTCATCCCCCAGACCATCAGTGAGGAAGAAAACAATTCCCTTTCAGCGCCCATCACCATGGATGAAGTTAAAAATGCTCTTGTTGCTATGAAACTCGATAGTGCGCCGGGTCCTGACGGCTTCACAACAAGATTTTTCATCTACTGTTGGACAATCATCAAGTATGATCTTCTCAAAATGGTTAGGCATTCCCAGAACACCAACAAGCTAGGAGGCAGCACGAATTCTTCCTTTCTGGCCCTGATCCCTAAAGAAAAAGGAGCCAACTCCTTCAACAGATTCAGGCCCATATCCCTCTGTAACACGGGCTACAAACTTATTACAAAGATCATCGCCACCAGGCTGAAAAGATTGCTTCCTCGGATCATCCCGGAGAACCAAGGAGGATTCATCAAAGGCAGGAAAATTTTGGATAACATCATCCTGGTTCAAGAAGCTATCCATTCAAGCAACCAGCATAAGGAGAAAGGGATGGTCATCAAGCTCGACTTAGCTAACGCCTTTGACCGAGTTAGACATGACTTCCTATTTGCTGTCATGGCTAAATTTGGATTCTCCACCAACTTCATTAGCTGGATCAAAGGCTGTGTGGGGGACCCTTGGATTGCCCCTCTAGTAAATGGGAGGCCAACTCGCTTCTTCAAAGCCTCCAGAGGATTAAGGCAGGGATGCCCGCTTTCTCCCCTTCTATACGCCATCCAGGCATCTGTCCTCAGCTATCAACTCAACTTCAGTCAAGACATTCATGTGCTCCCTGGGCTCAGAATTGTGAACAATGTCAGGGACATCAACCATGCCCAATTCGCTGATGACACCCTTCTCCTGGGAGGTGCCTCTGTCCACTCCTCGGAGCAATTCAAAAGAGAACTGGAGGTTTACAAAAAAGTCTCGGGGAGCAAAATAAACCTCCACAAAAGCAAAGTCTTCAGCTGGAACTGTGCTGCCAGGGAACTAAGGGACATTAGCAGAACGCTGGGAATGGATTCAACCAAAGACTGGAATAACTTCATTTATCTCGGAATTCCCATTTGCAAAAACAGAATCACTTCAGCAGATTGGGATCCTATCGTGGACAAGATCAAAAGCAAAATCCAAAAATGGGGGGCCAGCTGGCTCAATCTTGCAGGTAAAACTACTCTCATCAAATCAGTCCTCAACAGCATGCCCATTTACCAATCTTCTATTCTGCTTGCTCCCTGCTCGGTAGTTAACAAGATAGAAGGGTTGCTACGGAAATTCATTTGGGAAGGAGGGAAAGGGAATGAGAACAAAATTCATCTTGTCAGTTGGGAAAAGATTATAAAGCCTCGGAATGAAGGTGGCCTTCAGGTAAGAAGTTTAACAACTCAAAATCTAGCTCTGGGAGCTAAATTACTCTGGCATATGATATCAGGAAAAACGAGCTGGAGCAAAGAAGCCCTCCGCAGAAAATACTTCCCTGGCCCGAGGAAGCGATGCCTGGACCAGCAGCCACCTCCTAGAAAAGGGTCGCCAATCTACAAGTTATGTACAAAAGCCCTCCCACCTTTCCATAATAAGCTGTATTGGATCCCTGGAAATGGCAGCTCTATCAATATCTGGGATGACTCCATACTGGGAAGCCCCCCAATTGGTACTATCTCGAATATCAGCAACATAAAAACTTGGCTTCTTGGAAAAGGATCCACCACACTTATGGACATCTCTGTTTGGGAGAATGAGCTCTGGAATGGTTGGGACTTTGGCAACGTCCCCCCTGCTCTCCAAAATGAAGCAGATGTTCTTTTGGCCCTCCTCCAAGGTAAGTCCCCATCCAAATTGGACTCCAAATATAGAAGGGGTTGGGGAACCTCAGGAGTGTACTCTACTGCGGAAGGCTACAAAGAACTCCAGGCCATCCCCTATGCTGCCCCTAACCCTGCAGGCTGGAATTTTATTTGGTCCAAACCTTTCATCCCGAAAATTGACATCTTCTGCTGGTCCTTAGCCCATAAAAGTATTCTCACCGGTGATAATCTCAGAAGAAAAGGAATGAAAGGCCCAACCCGTTGTCCCCTCTGCAAAAGTAATGAGGAAACCATGGACCATATAATGATGGAGTGTCCCTATGCTAAAGATACTTGGAACCACGCCATGAGCCTTAACAAAGCCCTTAGACTGCCCCTTACTGTTCAGCTCCTTTTCTCCTCCTGGAAATCCCTGTCCCCCTTCAAATTGAACAACAAGTTCCTGCTTCAAATTGCTTGGGGATGGCTCCCAAAAGCCATATGTTGGAATTTGTGGTTAGAAAGAAACAACAGAATCTTCCGCAGTAAAGAAGCCCCTCCCTGGAAAACTGCTGTGAAGGCTAGAGCCATCCTGGGAGAAGCCCTGGACTGCCACTCCTTAAACAAAGTCTCCCATCTTCTGCAAGAGGAGATCACCTGGTTAAGCAAGCTAACCTCCAATCTTCCCATCCACTCCCCCGGCGGAGTCCCTCATTCTGAGACTTGGGAAATCAGGATGGAGGAAGCAGCCTTCAGATGCTGGGAAGACTCCATGAATGAACCATGCCTGTATTTCGATGGGGCCTCAAAAGGAAACCCAGGTCCATCTGGCACCGGAGGTATTATCAAATCAGAAAGAGGGATAATCAGCATCAATTACTCCTGGGGACTGGGAAATGGAACCAATAACACTGCCGAATTCTGCAGTCTTTGGCAAGGTTTAAAAATCGCGAGTAGCCATGGAATTCGCCGCTTAACTGTCTTGGGAGACTCCAGGATCCTAATCAAGGCCCTTATAACCAAGAATGCTCCTCCGAATGTCCAACTCTGCCATATTTTTCAAAGAATTCGCCAGACTTGCAAACACTTCCAAAAAATACGATTTTTCCATGTGCTTCGTGCGCTCAATAAACATGCAGACATGGAAGCCAACAAAGGGGTCGAACTGGCTCAAGGAAATCTAAAAATCAATGGTATGTGTCAGCGATGTGACATCCCCTAGCTGTAGAAGATCCTGTATCTTCACGCAGCATGCTCCTGGGCTTCCCAAAATCACGTTTTTCATGAGATTGCATAGATTCCCTGCATTCCAGCTCAGAGTCTGGTCCTTCCGCCCTCGGGAGTCTCCCTACTCGCTCTTAAAGGCTCTCCCCCCAGATCTCGCTCTCATTCCATTTTGCAAAGCAAGCTCGCTGGTAAAGCACTTGGATACAGGCTTGCTAGTTAAGCACTCGGCTACAGGCTTGCGGAGGTTCCAGTCTCCAGATTCGTTTCAGATCGTGGCTCAACGCTCGCCCGTGCAAGAGATGGCGAGCTCCTCCAGCTCCGGACTCACTGAAGATGAGCGTATTAGCGCCCTGGAAGAGGCACTCGGGCGTTTGAGGGGAAAATATGACAGTCAGAAGGCTAAAATCGAGGCGCTCTCCAAGGCATGGGAGCAAACTTGGGACTTACTGAACAAAGACATCATGCAGCTGAAGATCGAAATCTCTGAACATATGGAAGATTTTAAAGATGAGACCCGCACTGGCTTCAAGGACGTGGCGAACACGCATGGTAATTTTGGGCATCGAATCGCAGCATTGGAAGCTCAAGTCTCCAACCTGAAAGATAAAATGGAAAAATGAAGACTGTCACTGCTGCATAATACGCCTCTCCTCCCTGTTATAGCTAAATAAGTCTGGCATATGGGTGTAGGAAGCCCTGCCATGTTTTGGGCGAACTCTATAAGCTCGCTGAACTTCTGCAGAGGTGTATTGTTGCTTGAATATCTATGTAAAAGCTTTCGGTTGCTAAAATACCGGCTCTAATACAATTCCCTAATGTTCTTGTAAAAAAAAAACAAATTGTTACATGTAAAACCAAGAAAGTGACGGGAATACTTCGAAAATAATAAATGATATTTAAATCACCAAAAATTGTGGAAAAGATTTCAGAGATTGATTTTATTAGGGATGTTTCAAGTTAATTTTCAAATTAATAGGTTTTTTTTGTGAATGAGGGTTTTTTCAGTGAAAAAAAACATACTATTGATATTCATATAACTGAATCAAATAGTACATGATGTCAAAGATAGTCAAGAAGCGAACTTCTAAATGTTCATGATCAGATTTTTCAACTATTATCAAGATCAACTCCAAAATAACAGAAAATCAAAAAGACCAAAATTGACACTCCTATAGTCTATCTAGTATAAAAAGAACATATTGCCAGAGTCGATCAAGCAGTTTTCACAATACTCCTCCCACTGTAGAAATCCCTCCTCCCCATCCAGTGCTAGCTTGGAAAGCTGATCTGCCTGTGAATTGAATTCCCTGTAGATATGTTCCAGAGTAAATTGCTGAAAATATTCAATTCCCTTTTGATTCTATTGCACCAATATTCCAGTTCTAATACCTTCAATTTATATTCTCCCCTTGCCCATTTGATAGTGATTTTTGAGTCACTAAATATTTTAACTTTGGCTAGCTCAAAGATATTTACCATTCGGATGACACACCAGACTTTTTGTGAATAAGATTTATAATTCAAGATATGTTTTATAATTAATATATATATGTTGAATTATTTACAATTATTACGTGAATTTATATTTTCAAACTAACTTTCAAATAACAAAATTGTTAAAAGTAAAACCAAAGAAGAACGGGAGTTCAAGAAAACTTTGAAAAATATAAAAGTATAATATAATATTTAAATCAACAAAGATTGTAGAGAGATTTAAGAGATCAGATCTCATTGTGGATGTTTTAAGTAGATTTTCAAATTAATAGTTTTTGGTGTGAATATTTAAGTGAGTAGATCTTATTATGGATGTTTTAAGTCAATTTTCAAATTAATAGTTTTATTTGGTATGGATAATGTTTATAATTTAAATTTGTTTTATAATTAGTTTTATTTGGTATGGATAATGTTTATAATTTAATTTTTTTTTATAATTAATATGTAGATTGAATTATTTATAATTATTATGTGAAATTAATGTTTTTAAACGGACTTTCAATTCATAGTTTTTAGTGTGAATAATGTGTTATAAACCATATTTGTATTACAATTATCGTGCATGTTAGATTATGCACAATTATTATGTGTTTTGGAATAATAATATTTCTCTTTGTATAGGGGAGATCCCAACATAAAGATCTGCCATTTTAATAAGATAGCTTCACAGCTTGAACGGTGGGGAGTAAGTTTGTTAACCTTCCTACATAAAGTGGGAAAGGAATACTGCATAGGCACCTCATTTCTATTTATAGGAACATTCTAGATTGGATCATAAGTTTGAGTGTGAGCAACCAACAATAATATTAATATTAAAGTAAGAATGAATGCTATCACAAATAGCTTGGCCTACAAAGTATAACAGCTAAAGTGTCAATAATAATGATGATGAAGTGGATAATAAATGGTATCACATCAACTTGAAGTAGAAAATAAATGGTATCACATCAACTTGAACTTGAAATAAAAAATAAATAATATCACATCAACTTAAGAAAATATCAATATAATAATAAACATAAAGCCCACATATCATAACATCATTTAATATATTCCTTATTAAACCCATCAACATAAGCACATATATTACTATATATTATTACAACCACAACCATTATATATATATATATATATATATATATATATATATAAATTTAATCAAAATTTTAAATTTAAAGATATACATAAAAATGATAATTATTATATATTTTATAATAATTTTTACACATAAAATATTTTTCTTTTTATAAAATATAATAAAATTCAAATATAAAAATATTTTATTTTATTAATAATTTTAAAAAATCAGATAAATAACAATTGTATATAAATTCAAAAGATACAAAATTTAACACCAAAACTAAAATAATGGAATGAATAATATCACATTAACATCAATCAATGGAATGAATAAAATCACATTGACATCAATCAACATATGGCATTCAATCATAACCACAAACACATAACCTACAAACATAACATCAAAACAATTTGATGTATTCTTTATTGAGTACTGTTTTTTTAGTTTTTAACCAAAATTGCATAGATATCACATCAATTTGATGGGTTCTTTAATAGGCCATGTCTATTTAAGTTTTTGTCCAAATAGCAAAATGATGAATTTTGAGTGGAATTTCACAATGAAAACATGGCAAGGTGAATCCCCATGTTATTAGACAGATATTTTTTTGTTTATTAAACATTTCAGTAAATTGAGTAGTGGTATCTCTACCATACTTTTATTATAAATTTTTAAAAAAATTGTATTTTCCTACAAAGGTTCAAGACAAAAGATGATCAAAGATAGAGTGCAGAAATTATAAACAAACCACGTAACATTGTCAAAATCTCGGATGCTCTGCATGTGTTCATCGCAATATTTTAATAAAGAAAAGGAGAGAGACAGATTTTGGTTTCCTTGTTCTTTAGCAACCAGAAGTCAAAATAGCAAGCTAACTCTTAACAAGGTTCTTTTGGAAGGCATGGTGATGTTTAAAAACAGGGAAGGTAGATGGCATTCCCTACACTCGTCCTAGTTTCCCTGAATTAAATATAAGATATAATACTTGGTTTTTAATATAGATCAGATGGCAAAAAGCTATCACAAACCAAAGCAGGTTACTACAATTTTCCTAAAACAAATACTTTGTTATGCTAGTTTGCAAAGAATTACATTATGAAATGAAAATAGATGTCTTATCTTTAAAATGTTTATACACAAAAGTTTGTATATGGAAAAAGGAAAGTTTGTATATAGAAAAAGGATGATGAGGAAAAAGTAATCATAATATATATATTTTTTAAAATTATATATATATATAACAAAAATAAAGTAATGGTAATGAAAAGTACATAAAATAAAGAAAGTAAATAAATTCCCTTATAAAATAAAGAAGAGCTAATGACTCTCATCATATTCATTAATGATGAAGCTACCAACACCAAGAGCTTGTCAACAAATGTCCTCAAGTGAGTGGCTTGTGCTAAGGGGATCTTGGGTAACACTGGGTGGCTTCAAAGCCCTCATGCCGATGATTAAAAAATATATCAAAGAAAACATGGCCCAAGCATATAACACTAAGGAATTATTCCTAAACTTTTTAAAGAATACTTAATATGATCCCTTTATTTGTCTAATTGACCTTGTTGCTTATGGTTGTCATCATCATCATTATTAATTAATCTACTTATATCTCTAGTTAATGCCATATGGTGAAAATGATAACAAGTATGCATGACCCTCCTTTGAGTTACTATTGCAACACAATCTAATATATGTGTGTCATGGGTGAAAGAGCAATGTCAAACAAAGTTTTGGTTGTCAAATTGGGTGGTGGCTACAAGGATTTGATCCTACGAGTGCTTACCATAAGATGGAAGAAGGAAATAATCAATGTGATTGTGGCAGGAGGGATTTGAAGTAGAGCACATATGAACGTAATTGTCTCTTAAATGTGCAAGGCCAAGCATTGATGGCCAATATATCTAAATAAGACTAATAAGGATTTACTTAAATCTCTTTGTAGAAGCAAGGATGTCTCCCTTTGATATCAATGTCAACCAAGGATATAAAGAAAAAATATTCTTCTATCACTAGGGACTTGATTGGTTAGTCAAGTAAGGTGGCGATATCCTCCCACTAAGGTTCAATTTACCTTGAGATTGTGGCATGTCCATCCCCCGTCAAATCAATAGCTAGGGAACATTATGTCTAATACAAATAAGCAAGGTGTGGTGATGGAAAAAGTTCCTAACCCCTAATTCCGTTGATGTTTTCTCCCTTGGAATTGATTGGGTGGAACTAACGATAGAATGAATTTACTCCTTCACTTAGAAGATAGTGAGGATGGCCCCCAACTTCATTGGCGTTTTCTCCCTTGGGATTGATTGGTTGGCACTAATGATAAAATGAATTTACTCCTTCACTTAGAAGATAGTGAGGATGGGCA
The DNA here is from genome assembly GCA_027924585.1 of Larix kaempferi. NCBI lineage: Eukaryota > Viridiplantae > Streptophyta > Pinopsida > Pinales > Pinaceae > Larix > Larix kaempferi. The sequence continues at coordinate 9,210,559 of BSBM01000592.1, forward strand.
CTAAGGGAGATCTCCTATATTGTTGTAGGTGACCAATAAAGATTCCAATTGTCTAGTAGAAATGAATGAACCTTACAAACCCACTAAGACTACTTACTTGTTTGATTTATAGCTGGTGAGCATAGGACCATAACTTAGAAATTACAATAATTACTCTTGGCTAGCTCTTCGTAGATTGTTGTTGAATAACTCTCCCTAATTCATATCTCGTGTAGTCCCATTTTCCAATGGATTACTTATATAAATCACAAGATAAGAACACCAATAGTTAAATTATACATCAAGTGATACTAACACCAATTTTTATATAGACATATAAACAATTTATCCACCTCGGGCCTAGTTCAAACATCTAGAGAACATATGGGGAGTTGAAACTACTGAGAGAAGTTAAATCTTCATGTGTTGTCTTCCCAAAAATGCACTCTGAAATTTGCAAAAATCAGTATTCAAAGTCCTTGTCCATTATTTCAAGGAATTGAATCATATTGTTGTAAGTGTTCTAGTTCTAAAGTCCACCCATCTTGGACTTTTCTCGCTACCATCCTAGCCAATTTCATTTCCAGCCTATCACTGAGAAAATGCCATTGCTAGTAGACTGCTCTACTACAAATAATGTATTTATTATGACCTGGCATAAGTCAAGAATCGGAGCATTATGACTCATATTAGCAATTGCAAAATATCAACAAATTTGATAGAGAAGGTAATTCTTATAACCGTACTACATGACCCATCATTCTTTTGCATATGCATATGTTGTTGAACTCAACATGCAAGAATCTTATGTTGATGCCTTGGAAACATGTTTGCAAAGTTCATAACAGTGAACTCAAACATTAGAATGCCAATGCTTAGATTACTTGGAAGAGATTCATTATATGTAATGTTGGACCATGTCTTGGAGGACATATTTAAAGTGCTTGTTTGAATTCCACACCCCACCTTTATGGACATATTTAAAGTGTTTGTTTGCATGCACAACACTTTCCCTCCTTTTTTTCCTCTTCAAAGAAAACTCAAATGCCTAGAAAATTAGTGTATTTGTCTAATACATTACTATTTATGCTCATATAAACCCTAGCAATACCTTTTATTAGAACCCAAGGAAAACTAGGGTAAATAGTTTTTATCAATACAAAAGCACAAATTGGTGTGTTATTATATTTTTATGATTTTTGTTGCAAACCCATTATGGTAGAAAGTTAGAAATTTATCTTGAAAATTTTGGAATTCAATCTCACAATAGGAAATTCTAAGCATTGTTTGCATTAAGAAATATAGTTATCAAACAGTTTTTATTAAATTTATAAATTTAAGAAAATTCAGAGATGGTAATGGCCTGCATGGAAATTTAAATAAAAAAGGAAACATTAAATAAATAAAAATAATTTCATATGTTTAAATATATAAAACATTTCATCAAACAAATCATCAATTCTAGGTAGAGGATATATATTCCCAGTGGTGATCTTGTTCAATTTCTTGAAGTCAATGCACAACCTCAGAGTCCCATCCTTCTTATTTACAAAGAGAATCGGTTCTCCCCAAGGAGACACACTCGCTGTATGTATTCTTTCTTCAATACTTCTTACAGGTGCATCTTTAACTCCTTCAACTCAGGCTTACTCATTCTATATGGAATTTTGGAAACTAGGGCAACTCCAAACACCAAGTCAATAGAGAAATCAATGTCCATTTTTGGTGGAAATCTTGATATTTCTTCAAACACATTTGCAAACTCCTACAACACTGGAAAGTCATATACACTTGGACTTTTACTCTTCTCTGGATATTCCACATGAGCTGCATACAACTGACACCCTTTTCTAAAAACATCTTTTCAACTGAACGAATGAGATTCCTCTTATAGAAATATGCCCATGGAATTCATTTCAATATCTTCTTCTTTCTTTCTTCGTCAAGACAAGTGAGAGTCTTCTTATGTAAATAAAAAATAACATAATGTTCATCCAACCAATCCATCCCAATATTCACATCTTAGGAACAAAGTGGAATTATGTTCAAATATGCAAAAATATGGAATCCATTCATATCTAATGGACAACCTCGTGTTAAATCATTTATTTTTTGTTTTGTTCCAGTAGCCATATAAAACATATAGGAGTTTTTAGGATTACTTCTTTTTAGCTAAAATATGTCAACCATATTAGGAGAAATATACCTATGACTTGCTCAAGAATCAATTAAAATGGCAGTATGTTGTTTGGAAATCTTACCTTCAACCTCATTCATTTTGAACCGATGCTCTTCCTATCTATTACCCAATGTTGCATATAATATGGGAATGTTTATGGCCACATCATCCACCGTGCTTACTTCTTGTATGTTGTGCATAGTCCTCATTCTATCTCCCCTATGAGGAAAAATCTACACAAGTGATATCCTTCACATTCCCAACACTGTAGTTGTTTCCTTGTTCCTTTTTCTTGTGAATTCCATTATAGGTCCATGTTGATTTGAATTGCTTTGTTGATATGAATTTTAGTCCTGAAGAAAAATGGTTGAAACCCTTTCTTTCTCTGATCCTAGTTATATTTCCTCTTATCTCTCCAAGACTTATGAAAATCTACTTTGCCCTTATTATGATCATACATGCATTTGGCTTTCTGAATTGTTTCTTCAAGAGTCTTGGGTTCGTCAAATGGAATTTTATCTCTATAGGTTGAAGATAACCCACTCAAGAACCTCGGTATATTTACATTCTCTTCTTTGAAAAACCCAACATACTAAGCACTTCCAAAAAAATTATTTCACACTTCTCCATAGTCATATTTCACAACTTGAGTTAAAAGAACTCCATCTTCTTCTCATAGTAATGCTCAGATATATACTCCTATTGAAAGTACCTTTTGAATTAATTCCATGAGATCCTCTTTTCACTGATGTGATTCACTTGAACCAATTGATCCCAATAAATGGAATCCTTTCCCTACAAATTGTATATGGTGATTCCATCTTCCATATCATAGGAGTAGTTATGTAAATGGAGATACTTCCTCATCCTCAATAACCAAGATTCAACATCTTCTCCCTTATTATGATCGCCATCAAAATTGGGTGGCTTAATCTTCCTAAGATCCCCTTGCATCTCTTTCTTTGTATCTCTTCTTTTATGATGTATGACTGAAAACATTTATGATTTTCTCCTTGATTATTCAAATGAGTATAATTTTTTTGTTGCATGAGGTGGTGAGGAATAATGTCTAGGACTCTTGGTATCACTCTCAGAATGTATGAATTTTGCATTGAATCTCTTCTTTGAATATTATATGTCTTCTTTCTCATGGATTGAGGCTGATCCAATATGTATTTGCATTTGTAACAAATTCAAACTCTGCATAAATTGAGTATTCAATTGATTTTATTGATCTTGATCCCTTAACATTATTTCATTATCTACCCTACAACTTTGCACCTCTATCCACAATCTCTTCATTGTTTCTACCAAAGTTATTGGTTCAATGTTGATTCTATGTCCACTAGTCTCTATTTATTCATTACCCACACTGATATTCAGACCTTTGATTTCTTTCATGGTCGTATGGAAATTCCCCTTCCTCTATTTTTTTCTTCATTATTATTTTGGAACTATGATCTACAATTATACCAATGAAATATTGTATATATAATGTGCCCATACAAATAAATTTGTTGTATATACTTTTTTCCAAAACAATTCAAATAAAATGTTCATATATATACAAAGATTCTATAAACTACCCATTTGATAGTTATGTCAAATAAGGCTAGAATCCCATTTTCTACTCAATTTTTGGAAGCTTATTCATTCTCTTATTATTGATCCCTATTATCCTATAGATTAGCTTCTCAATTTCTATAACCACACTCAGTTATGAGCTTATATGTTAACGTAATAGTCCCTAAAAATCCACAAATTTTCCCAATTTTGCACTTTTCATATAGTTGGACAGAATCTCAGGGACCAACTTTGGAGACATGTGAAAGAAAATATAGAATGAACCGGAAAAAAAATCTACATTGAGCATCGTTATCCCATATGATTGTGAGCAAAAACCTTTTAAATCCTAATCTGATGCTTCCATCATTTTGTGTGTAAACTTGAAATAGCCAATTTTGTTCTTTTTGCACTTCTTCTAGATAGTATTTTTTATGAAAACTATTATCTCACAAATGACGAAATTTCGGGAAAAATCACTCTAAGAAAAGTTGTTCAGCTTGTTGATAATATAAAATGTCAAAATCATAAATTTTCTATATTTGAATTCTTGGGTCATTTTCGCATTCTATAAATTCTCCAAAATTGCAAAAATGTGCACCCATATAATGGATTTTGGTCTTCTTATGCACCATTTCTCCAAACCCTTTGTAATTTGACCAAAATCCACTTGGATTATTTCCATACCTGGTCAAAATATGCTCCATAAAAAAATTAGCCCCAATAGGGCCCCCATCAAGTAGCTGATTGTTGGTCTTCAAAAATCACTATTTCCAACAAAACTAGCACAAAACAGGACCATGCACCTCTCTATAAATATTGTAGTTCTTTCATTGTGGACAAAAGCTCAAAATTTTAGCCAATTTTGAGTTATTTTTCTTCTGTTGTAGCCAAAACAAATTTTTGGCTCCATACTTTTTTATATACATTTTTGTATTTTTGACGTTGTAGGGTATTGGTGTGGCATGACATGTGCTTATTGGTGTGAAAGTGTGGTCCTTCATGTCATCCCATAGCGCATTTATGTCATCCTCCATGTCACTATTAAACTTGCCACTCGTTGGACTTAAGCAATATCGGGTTGACGAGAAAGTGGTTTTCCAAAACCTCTATGGAGTCCCAATGCCTTTGAGTTGACCACATGTAAAGGTGGTTTTATCTCTATGGGTTGGTGAGGAAATATTAAAATTTGAGCATATCAGAGACCTATAATGAATATGAGTGTCGATCTTTGGAAATATCCACCGTAATATTTGAGATGATACAAATTGCTAGATCCACCTTTAATCACCATGTGTCTTATCCACTATTGATCTTCCCTTTCTACATGGATGCCACCCATGCATATGGCTCTTATATTAAACTTCCACTTGTACACCCAATCCATGTGTCTCTTTTATGTCATACTCATGACCATGTGGCATTGGTGGCCCCCAATCATATTTTCCCAAAATTTTGAATTTTCATAAATACATAAATTTATAATTTCTCAACAGGTGGCCAACTTGAAATTGCACTTGGCTTCTTTCTAGTTGAAAATTTGTCTGTCAGTTTCCATAAACATGTGAGTACAATAATTTTACAGATGACATTTCCCCAAACTGGTCAATGATTTTTAGCACTAGTTTAAATTCCTCAGACGCAAATTTTCCCTTCACAAATTGTTATTATCAACTTTCATGTTAATTCAGAAAATAGTATTTGATCATTTGAATCCAAGAATTCTATCATGGGTATTTTTTCAAATAGTTTTCTTGCAAATTATATTTTTTACCCAAATTTCATATAACCAACTAAAACTCAAGAAATTACTCCAACTACCTTCAATATTCAGCCCAACCATTCAAATAATCATTCATTATTTTAAATAGATGTCACCATCCCCTTCTAGTGCTCCAACACAGGTTGTCCAAGGATTATTTGTTTTGTGACTCTATGGAACTTAGCTACAATCTAGGTTTCTCGCACATGGGCATCGAGCCCATTAGCACTAGCTTCCTAGGGTAATTGGCATGAAAAAATATGAAACGCAAGTTCCTCTCCAGTATAACAACTAGAGATCATATAGCTTGATGAAGTGAATGATAGACTAAATTATAGAGGAATAAATGATTTTCTAACATTATATATGCATGAATTTTTCTTGACATGTGGCTTCGCTAGAAGAGGCCACTTTTCTCCTCTTAATTCCATATAAGGTAATTAACCAATGATCAATTAAAGTGACCCACATAACCATGGTTAAGGTACTTTGGGTTAAAGAGGCAAACAAAGGCTAGGGACATAAGTTAATGTTAATTAGGTTCGTCACCCCTTATCCTGCTCTCACTTCCGCGACTCATGTAATCATAACCCCTCATCTCTTCTTCATTCTTCTTCACTTGCAGTGGTCAAATATTTTTATATTAACTATATTGTACATCATTTGCAATAGTCATGGTTTCATTGACCATATAAGTTGGGAATCTAACCTTCATATCATTACATACATAATTGCATAATGGGGTAAAAAATGGGGTGTTACATTTGAGATTCTTCAATGTTCTAATCTCTCCATTCTCCTGCTTGCCTACAAGATGGATTTTTTTTTCCAGTTTTGACTACCAAGGTGCATGCACCTTGGCTTCTAGTGCTAGTACTACATGTTTCCTTCAAGAGATCATATAGGTTAAAATTTTGCATTTTTTTAAGGCATCAACCCTCCCACTACCTTGTCCATTGAAACTTCAGTAACCATTAACAAGGTGATGAGTGGATAGTTTACCTCCTAGCCTATTGTAGTAATTTAGGCAATAAGATTCAATATTTTCATGTTGATTGTTTCCTTTTGATGCACTCTAGTGTGGGAAAATTTATCTTGTTCAACCATGATGAGCATAATAGTAGTCACTTTATGGCTCAATCACTTCCTATTCCTTCCATGACATATTCTACTATGCTTTTCACTAGTTCAGATCTCACATATTCCTACCATCAATTTGTCTAATCAAAATATTGTGACTTAGTGCATGGATTGGGCTATGCATGTTGTCCCCAAGTTGTCCCCCTCATTTGAAGAGTAAACAGAACAAGAGGATTGGCTCGAGGCTGATTCAACAATTTTGTTATGTTGTTGGTGCATTCATTTTTTGGAACAATGTTGCAGAAGATGGGATCAATAGGAGAAAGAAACAAAATAACATGTGAATCAGTGTCAGAGATGCAACAAAGGCATGAAGAGAACACAAAACTAGTCATGTACCAACTATGATGAATATGGAATACAATTAAGGCACTAACTTGTGTAAAGGATTGACTTGGTCATCATTATTCGTTTGTAACTTTTTTTAAGGGTCAATGTTATCAATTTCTTTCAAATAAAAAACCATGGAGGTTAAGGGAAACGGGTCCATTGCTTATTTCATTAGTTTTGGGGTTATGTTATGGTTGTTGTTGCTATGGTTCTCTATGGGGGATTCCTTTGTCTCTAAATGGATGTTCTAGAACCCATCTGGGGTATATTATGAGAAAATGAATAATGGAAAGCTTTTGGGCCCCGCTCTAAAATTTTGTGTATAATTTGTTTGAATTTCAAATGTAGTATATTTTTTTCCTATGGATATGTATATTTTTTTTATAATGGTTGCTATTTCACAACTATTGTTTTGTATTTCCTTATTTATAACAATTATGGTTAGATGTTAAATTTGTTACATGATTCTATCTATGCCACTCACTAGGATTTTCCTCGTCTTTCTACGATCTTGTTTGTTCTTTAGGTGGGACATTCTTCTCTTCAAAAGCATTGAAAATGCCATTACATGTAGACTATAGAGGACCTTTGTTGGTATTTGCATGAATTGTCTGGTCGACCTTTGTTGGCCCTTGCATGAGAACCTTGGTCTCAACCTATTGCCAACAATTACCATATATGCATGCAAAATTTTCTTGCAAGGGAAATGGATACAAATTCATTGTTGTGTTGTATAAATCAAGATTTATGTTATAACGGTATCCATAGGAAGGACCCACCCTATATGAAATAATCTTATAATATTTTGCAACAAATTGTACATCTTATAGAAAAGTTCAAAACAAAAGCATACCTTGTTTTATTTTTATTGTTTATTGTTTATATTGGCAAAGTGTTGCCCACATCTCTAGGTTGTGGGAGTATTCTATCAACACATTTAGCAATAATGGTCTCTCTAAACTTTGAACCATGGATAATGATCTCTATCAACTTTGAACCATGGATTTGGCTTGTTGTTATCATGTTAGAATTAACTGATCTCGAGAGGAGAGGGAAAAGCATATCTTATATGACACACACAAAAATTGAGGATGCATACTTGTTATCTTAAGTTGTAGAAACATTGATTAATATTACTAATTTTTAAAATGTCATCCATAAAATGTTTGGTGCATTGGAGTAAAGTTGGGTCTAAAATGAGCCTCATAAGAAAAAATCGCACTTATGAGTTGGAATTTAAAAGTCAATAGAATTTCAAGAAATTTGATTAAGTTGAATGTATAAAAGTCAAAGATGATTATGTGTCATAATTTTATTTGGCAATAGTTAACTACATATAACATTTCCTTAGAATCTTAAAATATTTTTGAAATACTAAATATGGAGCATTTTATATTATCACTACTTCTATTCCTTAAAAAATAAATCTCGGATTAATTAAAATTAAAATAAAATTGCCTTGAAATACGATAAACATTTTATATCATTAATTATTGTAAGAGAAAATAATATATAATAACAAATTATATGTTTGTGTAATGAACTAACAAACAATACTATAACTATGGTTTATAATTAATATATAATATATATTAACTAACAATTTATATCATTATAATATGTAGTAATCAACAACAACTATTTATATTAAATATAATGCATATTTATTAACAATTAATCATTTATTCCCACGGGGTGTAGAATAGATGGTGAATGGTTGTAATGTTAAGGCACTCCTTGTGTTAAGTCATCGGTTCGAAACTTCATGGATATTAGCTTAAAAAAACAATTAATAATTTATAATAATAATAATCTAATTTTAAGGTTATGGTCAAGCCATACATCAAATTAGTTTATGAAACCTCTTTGTATATATAACCTACAAAAGGTTCAAAGATTTTTGTTTATCAATTTTTTATATAAATAATTGAAAATAAAACAATTTAGTTTATCCTTAAATATCTCCAATGTTGATTTACAACCAAGAATTAAACCCTAGCATAAACCCGAGCATAATTGGATGGATTCTTATTTATTTGCTAGTGCCTACTTGGAAACTAAAATGGTTTGTTTTGTTACATAGCCTAAGCCAAACTCGCTCTCAAAGCATGAGTGTTGTTAATTTTTCTACTTTATTGGTATTGGATCCATCCATCCCTCCCTTTAATATTGGACATTAAGAGGGATTTGCTCTAAATAGTATTGGTATCGGATCCATCCATCCATCCCTTTAATATTGGACATTAAGAGGGATTTGCTCTACATAGTTTTGCTTAAGTTAAGTATGAGTGGTCATACTTCACACATTTGGAAATAATATCCTTACCATCGACCAATGTGTAAGAGCAATGATATCATTTATAATGGTGATGATGGTTATAGTTATCTAAAGGGGTCGATAAATTTGATAACTATTTCATTTATATAACATTTTGTTGTTTTTATAATGAAGGTTATTGCATTGAAATTTTTCTAACTTTTTTTGGTTTTCATAAATTAATTATAAAGATGATAAATGTTATAAATATTGTAGAATTGAGTTTTAATATGCATATATGGAATGCATTATAAGAGAGTATTTTTCATTTTTCATTTTTTTAATATCATAAAAATTACATGAATTCATGGAGTGTCGAATATATATAAATGTGTGTATCCTTAAAGCACTTTTTTTTATCTAAAATCACTCGTTCGAAACTATGTAAGTAAGAACCTTAATACATTAATAGAATTTGTAAGTTAATAATATTTTTTATTATATAATGCTTCAAAATCGATCACACGGTGCTTCAAAAAGATGATGAAAAACATATCTACATGTAAGACTGCTTTTAAGCTCCTTTCATTTACCCCTTACAACCTGGATTTCTTTGACCACCTATTTCATTCTAATGCCTTTGTGATAGACGCCAAAAAAATCTTTCACATTTTTCAATGAAGCTAAAGTTCAACTTCACTCCTTTCATACATTTTCACCTGTAAATGAAACAAAATCATATACTTACCTTATAACTCCATTTACTTTCACATGTTTTGGTGAGACGGGTTTAATTCTAAGAATATTCTTTTAATGCCCAAAGGTTAAACCAATTCTGAGAATTATATTTATATAAATTGAATGGTAGTGGCTTGTAGTTGGTTACCTTTCGTTATTGTTGGGTACTGGTTTTGGGTAAAAACACAATATATTATAGAACGAGAATTTGTATGAGTTTTCGTTTTTTGGAGATCAAATTTAGTAGTTGTTTTTATTTTAGTTTTGAAAAGTGGTGTTACTGGTATCACCAAATAAATTTACAATTATTTTGAAATCCCATCCATTGCCCTTGTAATCAAAACTATAAATGGACCCTCGAATCAAAAAATGGTAATACCAATAACACCACTTTTTATTTTGAAACCAAAAATTTATTATTTTTTAAACATCATTCTAAAACAAAACAAAAATAGAGACAATTTTAACCTTTTAAAAAATATATATCATAAATTTATAACAAAATAAAGAAAAAGATTAAAAGACAAAAAAAAATGTTAAAATACACATTAAACAAACTTAATATCAAATTAAAAAACAAAACCCAAAATAAGAAAATACAAATTTAAATATTAAAACAAGAATAATAATTGTTTTTATAACAAATAACATAAAAAAACAAAAAATAATAAAAAAAATTATAACATTAAAACCAAAAGATAACATAAAACATTGTTTAAAAAAATCATAACATCAAACATTGTTATTAATATGAAGGCAAAGGGGAGAGAGAGTGAGCGGCACGATTCTCAGAATCACGTGCTCACCCTCCCTCCCCTCTGCCACCCACCTGCCACTCCCTAAAAGTAGGGAGTTAGGAGTAACATGAGGGGAGATGGGGAGTCATGAGGAAGGGGAGGGGGTGGGATTAGGTCTTAGTGATGTGAGTGTTAAGTTAGGTGGGGATTTTTATAATATAACATTGTATTATATTATAATGTTATATTATATTATAACGTTATAATAAGAGAGAGTGAGTGGCACGATTCTCAGAATCACGTGGCTCACCCTCCCTCCCCTCTGCCACCCACCCGCCACTCCCTAAAAGTGGGGAGTCAAGAGTAACATGAGGGGAGATGGGGAGTCAGGAGGAATGGGAGGGGGTGGGATTAGGTCATAGTGATGTGAGTGTTAAGTTAGGTGGGGATTTTTATAATATAACATTTTATTATATTATAATGTTATATTATATTATAACGTTATATTATATTATAACGTTATAATATAATAAAATGTTATATTATAACATTATAATTTTATTTTTTTTTTAATGTTTGCCATGTTTTTAATTTATTTTTCGTTTTTATTTTTTTTTCAAAATAGGCTTGTTTTTTAAATTATTTTTATTTTTCTAACATTGTGTGAAGTTTGATTTGTTTAATTTGTATTTCTCTAAAGAAATTTAAAAATTTTCCAGGAAAATGTAACTTGGCAAAGGAAATGGGTGCCACTAGTAGCACATCTTTTCGAGTCGCGAACTGATTTTGGATATTTCATTACAACTACATCGGTTGTTAAGCTGACAATGTCAAAGAAGTTGTAATTTTAGCTCTCAATTGGGGGTTGATTGCAGAAACACCATGCTGCACCACCTAGGGTTACGAAAAGGTTGTAATTTTAGCCTCGAAAAAAAGGTGTTGTTATTGCATCGCTTGGGGTTATAATTTTAGCCCTGGAAAAACATATGCTACTACTACACTTCCCGAGGTTACCAAAAGGTGGTAATTTTGACCCCGAAAAAATGGTGGTGCTACCAGTAGCACCACTTTTTGATTTCTGGTTGTTTTTTGGTGTTTTTGATGCAAAAATATGAGTTTTATGGCTAGAGTTCTCGTTCTAAGTATGGGTGAAAACGTGAAGTTGGAAAACACTTTTATGACAACGGAGTGAAAAAAAACTAATCCACGCGGATGATCACGCGAAAAAAAGTCAACCTCAAACTCTAATCCGAGAGTTTAAAAAACTCTAAGCCAAGAGTTTGTGAGAGTTCAAACTCTCGGCCGAGAGTTTGAACCAATCACCACGCTGTATTTTTAAAAAAACTCTCGGATGAGAGTTTGAACTAAACTCTCGGCCGGAAGTTTGGAACTTTGGAAGATATTTTTTCGACCGAGAGTTCATGGTCAACAAAACCTGCGAAAATATCTGGCATCTTTCTGGAACCTGCAAATTTAGCAAGCCCAAACCCCTGCAAATTTTAAATATTATTTGTCGGACTGGGTAGCAATGGATTCATCTCTGAATTTAGCTTCCAATGATGTAATAATTGTTTCATTTCGATTTGAATTTCTATTTATTAATAATTATTTTCTAAACCTTATCCCTTCATAATTTTATTACTTTGAAAATCACCCAAAATGAAAATTCAATATCATAACAAAGGCAACACCAAAAAATTTGAAATATTCACAGAGATTTGCCTAGCTCCATCCTCTTCAAAAGGGTACTTTTAGTTTTTTCAATAAGAGTCACACTAAAAAGAAAATTGAAGCTTACCAACATGTGTCGATAAGGCACTATTTTCTGAACATATGCTATTTTGATAAATAATAAAAAATAGTTCTCAAGTCTGAGAAACCTCCAAATATAGTCCATGCACAAGTGCAGTGTGTGTAGATTATGATCATGCATTTTTTTACCTAAAACGAATAACCATCTCTCAAAAAACTAGTGGCCACGCTGGTCACTCATTATCCATACTTAAAATTTTCAAGTATATGTCGTTGGTGACCACCAAATTTGTCCCACGATATGTCCATAAAAAAAATTTAAAAAAAATACGAGTAGAAATTTAGTTCAATTCTCTAAAACATTTTTTTTTACTTCAAGTTGAAATTCCTAAGGGAGATATGGGTTTGAAGAGGTCGAAGTTGAAAAACATAAATTTAGCAGTTTTGTTTGTCAAAAACAAGCCAAAAGTGTACCCAACTTCGCGTTTTCGCCCATATATAGTTCTTGTTCTATTGTATACTAGGTTTAAAATGCTATAACATCACAAGCATCTAATTTTCCAAACTAAAGACTAAATATGACAAGCAATGAAAGAAACATCAAGCTCAAAATATTGTAGGTATCATTCAAAGTTACATGCTCCCGTGGAGATTGCAAGATGTATGCATAATTGATTTTCCTTCATCCTTTCTGCATCTTCATAACTCATTCGTTTGTTTCCAACCTCTAAGCAATCTTTATCATTGAGTAAAAAGAACAGAATTTATTGGTTTTGTCTTCCAATCTGGCCTTTTGCAGGTCTCGTTCAGAGTTACACGCTTCTGTGCACATAAATCATATGAAAATGCACAGGTTCTTGGATTGGTTTACAAGTTTGTTAGGGTTTTGAGAACTACTTGTGGAAGGGAGGTAATTTGTGTGCATTGCCTTAATCATTAGTTAAGTTGTTTAACCAATGAAAACTACCATGACTCTTCTTGGACTTTTGGGATTTTACAAATCGACCTCCATCCCCAAAAGTGGAGAGAATAACATTGATAGGCGTTATTCTAACACCTATCAGCATAACTGCAAAATAGTTTAATATATTGTTGAGATTCAAAGTTTTTTTTGTTTATTAGGTTCCAAGAAAAATGATTGAAAATAAGACAATTTAGTATATCCTTAAATAGCTCCAATGTTGGTTTTACAAAAAAGAATTAAACCCTAGCATAATTAGATGGATTCTGCGTTATGCCTAGTGCCTACTTGGGAATGCAAATGGTTTGTTTTGTTCCAGATCCTAAGCCAAGCTCACTCTCAAATCATGAGTGTTGTTAATGGTTCTACTTTATTGGCATTGAATCCATCCATCCATCCCTTTTAAATTGGACATGAAGAGGGATTTTCTCTAGTTGGTTTTGCTTAATCTAAGTATGAGTGGTCATACTTCACAAATTTAGCAATAGTACCCCTCCCATCTCATAGCCATGAGTGCTTGGTGTTTTTCATCTTTTCCTTTTCAAGCTATATGTGTGTTTCTCATTAACGAAATTATAAACTATAAATTATTATAATAATTTGAGAGTACATAGACACTTATTTATAATGATGATGATGGTTATAGTTCACTAAGGTTAATATTGGTCCTTTGGACCTAAAGAAATTTGATAACTAATTCTTGTTGTTTTTATGATCAAGGTGATTGCATTGAATATTTTGAAGTTTTATGATTGAGGTGATTGCATTGACATTTTTCTAACTTATTTTGGTTTTCATAAGTTAGTTGTAACGATTATAAAGATTATAAATGTTACAAATATTGTAAATTGAGTTTTAATATGCATATATGGAATGCATTATAAGATAAAGTATTTTTCATCCTCCATTTTCTTGATATCCTAAAGATTAAATACTATTTTTTAAAGGCATTTAATTATTTCCAACACCTAATTTCATTATGATTCATGTAATACCCCCATTTTGACCCTTGGGATATATTGGCTTTTAATGTAAACATTGTATACATGCGATATATGTTTCCCTAGCGTGGAGATCAAGGCCAAGGCCTCACTAGTGGATGCTCGGATTTTACTTAAAAATGCAAGTATTTGATATTACGTTATCCATGTGCTATTAAGCTATGGAACACTGTAAAATGATGTAAATATTAATATTGCAATAAAAATACCAAACCCTGACTATGGAAGCAACTAATAAGAGGGGACCATGTGTATCCACTAGGGAGTGGTGAGGAGGTTGTGGGGTTGAACCATATGCTGTCAAATTTCATCTTGAGAACCCATTTGACTTTCATTGTTGACATTTAGTTATGTTGTAAGGAAGTGGTTGAAGAGATCAGTCCATGGCTACAATGGAGCATGGACAGCCCAGAAATTCATATGGCAGGGTATGGGCTCTGTTTCATTGACCCACAAGTCACTCTACCTCATGGGAATTCATTTTTTTCTCATACCCATTCTATTGTTGAACATCTAAGCATTTGTTTTCATCCATTACACATGTCCACCAGTGAGAAAAATCAGAAATCGCAACTCTGAATTAAACCACATTTTGAAGTGCCAAAAATGCCCAGAAATTTGTGTGGACAGTGAAATCCAATGGGGGATCCATAGACCTGAACTTTGGGGCTAATTTGAGAGTGTTAGATGCCCAGAAATCCATAGAAAAACCCAGATTTGATAGCCCAAAAAATCCAATTACGGGATAGGGTCATTTGGCCATAGAATTGAAAAAATCCAAGTGTGAATGACCAAGAAGAAGATAGAATAGAGGTTGGAATTGTTTGAAAAACCCAATGAATGATAGAATCTCAAGGATTTAGTAGCTTGGACCTTTCTATGCCCACCCTGAATAGAATTGGAGGGAAGGGGCGCCTGAGGGACTATGTAGCAGAGAAGGGGACCTTCCTTGTGTTGGGTGTGGTAGGTATTGTGAGTGCCAAGGATGTTTGGATTTAGTTGAGATGTTTGTAGCTCTTTGGTTGAGCTCATTGTCTTAGCATCCTCCTCCTTTGTCTCTTGCATGCTTGATAAACCCAACTATGTATTGGATTAGCATGACTGTTTGTGTGAAACCATGGCTGTGAGTGAGCTTTTTTAGTTCCTCCTTAGTGGATACACAACCCAACTCGGGGGTTTTCTTTCATCTGAAATAATATAGGCTGAACAAAGACCTATGGTTGAGTGGAGCGTTGCTCTCACATAGCCTGTTGCTTGGACAACTTCATCTTAAAGATAAGTATTCTCTGTGGTTTAAATTATGTCAATTATGTGATCTGCAATGTTTTAATTATTGATTGTTTTGTTAATGGAATGAAGTGATTATCTTAATTTTATCAGCATAAAGCATGTGCATAGCAAGAGAAGGAGATTAATTCTCTATATGACGTTTCATCATTCTTCCTGGAAGAAATATGTTGATGCATTCCATTCTCTGTGTGTTATTATGTTTTAATTCCGTTGTGTATATTTTAATTATGCATTTTATTAAATTGTAAATTCCTTCGTATGGCTTTGGGGGAGAATTAGACACCCCATATTGCATTCATGTTCCCTCTGTGGGTTGAGAAGACGGGAGGGGACGTGACAGAGTGGTATGCAACACTGAGGCTATTTGGGCTAAACTGTGAGTTTACCGACAAATATCAAAATGTTTAAAAGAGGTATTGATGAAGTTTGGCCAGCATTTTGATTGAAATAATGCCAAAATTAAAGTTCTCAGGTGTGGAAAAGGATCACACCATTGCATAGATCTCTCCAAGATCTTCCGAACGGTACTGGACTTGCCTTATTTGGTAAAAGAATGAGGGATATAAAAGCTCTAAAAGTTGCAGGAGTAGAGGAGGTGCTTCTGCAGTTCCGCATTGCGGATTGTGGAGGTGTAAAATTTTCAAAGTTGCGTTTTGGACTTCCGCATTTCCGAACCCGCATTGTGGATTGCGGATTGCGAAAGCATAAAATTTTCGAAGTTGGAAAATTGGCGTTCCACATTTCCGACTTCCGCATTGCGGATTACGGATTGCGGAAGTGGTATTTTTTCGAAGTTGGAAAATTGGCGTTCCTCATTTCCGACTTCCACATTGCGGATGCGGAAGTGGTATTTTCCCGAAGTTGGAAAATTAGCATTTCGCATTTTCGAATTCCGCATTGCGGACTGCAGAAATGGTATTTTCCCGAAGTTGAAAAATTGACGTTCTGCATTTTCGACTTCCACATTGCGGATTACGGATTGCGGAAGTGGGATTTTCCTGAAGTTAGAAAATTGGCATTCCGCATTTCCAACTTCTGCATTGCGGATTGCGGATTGCAGAAGTGGTATTTTCCCAAAGTTGGAAAATTGGTGTTCCCAATTTCCAACTTCCGGATTGCGGATTGCGGAAGTGGTATTTTCCTGAAGTTGGAAAATTGGGGTTCCGCATTTTCGAGTCCCGCATTGCGGATTGCGGGTTCAAAAAATAGAGACCCTGAAACTCGATTTTTGGATAGTAGGAGCATTCGGACTCATAATTGGATGAGTTCTGTGATGTTTTGAGGCCATTAACGAAGGCCATGAAAGAACCAGTGAGGGTCTCGAACCCATTATGCTCCAATTTGGCATAAAATTGGAATTAATGACTTTTATAAATCGGTGTCCCGAAGCTTGACAGAAGGTCAGATTGAGTTGAAATCGCAATGGAGAGGCCATGGATAAGACACAGTGTTAATTTTGGAATATTGGAGCCAAAATCCAAAGGATGTGGAGTTGGGGTGAGCGAGAAGGCCAAAAAGCACTATTCCAGACCACTTTTGAGGATTTTGAAATGCTTGCAGTGGATGAAAGTGAACCTAGATGTAGGATTCAAGAAATCTACTGACGTCTACATTTCATATTCTCATTAATACAGACATTTTCCGTCCTACAAATATTTACCAGAAATGTTCAGTTTGGAAGATAGCCATTTTGGCTCAAAATTTTGAAATTTTGGAAAAAGTTAAAAGTTAAAAATAGTCAAACCCAGAATTTTATAGAATTGACAGGTGCATCGGAATGAGGATCTGAATGTTTCTGAGTGTTCCTTGTTATATGGACTAACTTCGCTCAATAGAAAATTTTTCATGATTCTTTCTACATTTTCTTCTACAAACGACTGAAGTTGGTTTTTCAGAATAAATTTGCAGCTGTGTAAAAGTGCAGAATTTTAGTAAAACTTATCATTTTTGGAGTAATGTAATTTCCACACCCGAAGTTGGAATGAAGCATATAGTTAGGCATTGGAAAGATTATCTAGCAGGGAACATTGGTGCATAACCAGAATTTGAATGAGGTTTTCATACATCATAGATATTTAGAGCAGAAAAGTGCTAGTGACTATTTTGACAAAAATTGTTGTCAATATGGGCAATTTCCAAAATTGCATGAATGGGGCAAAAGAAAAGAAGGCATAATAGCTCTCTGAATTATTCCATGAGTTTGATTATTTTAAATATTGATGTTTTATGTTTCTATATGCATTCCTAATATGTCTAATAAATACATTTATAATGCATAGTGGTTACAGCTGATAAAATTTGAATAGTTGTAGCAGAGGCAACATACAGGGAAAGGGGTCTCCAAAGGAAAATGGTGACCATGAATGATGCTCAAGATCCTTATGATCATGATGAAGATGTTCTAAGAGAAAATGTGTAATAAGAACATGCTGAGACTGAATCCAATGGGAGAAGGGAGCAAATAACTCATCAGAATTTGGTGGAAACCATGATAAGCTTTAATGAAAGATTGATGAATGCTCAAGAGGAACAGAACCAACCCAATGCTGCTATTTTGCAAAGCTTCACTGATATGCAGCAGAGGATAAACCTTGAGTCCAACCCAAGCAATGTAGGCAAAGAGGAAATAGTTGCAGAGAGTCGCTCTAGAGGCTGTTATAGGAGGAGGACTCCAAGCCCAAGAAAGAGTTCTATGAGCAAAAAGCATAGAACACCATCCTCGATATCTTCTTCCAGCAGGTCATGTGACTCCAGATGTTCTAGAAGAATTCCAAGACATAATTCTAACAGATTTTAAGGAAGGAAGAAATTCAAAGGAATTCCACAGGGAGAATTCAAGAAGGCAAGGCCTCCCACATTTGATGGAGAAGATAAGAGTGGCCAAGAGGCAGAGGCATGGCTTCTTTGGATAAAGAAATATTTCAGGATTCATGATTACTCAGGGAATGAAAAGGCCATAATTGTCATTTAAAATATAAAAGGCAGAGCTTCAATTTGGTGGAAACACCTCTTGCAAGTAAAAGGGATCAATGAAAGGAGGATTAGTTGGGAGCGATTTAAGAAGCATTTCAAGGAAAAATACCTTTTTGATAGGTATTATGACAGTAAAAGGAAAGAATTCAATGAACTCAAGTTGGGACAGAAATCTATGGAAGAACATTTCCATAATTTTTTTGGAATTGTTGAGGTATGTGGACTATATCAAAGATGAGAGGGTAAAGATCCAATGCTTCCTTGGGAGTCTACCTCAAAGTTTCAGAGATAGGATTGAGTTTGTTAATACACCAAGTCTTGATGAATCCATTAGGATGGAAATGCATTGCTATGAGCAGAGTAAAAGAAAATCAAAGATTCACACAACATGGAAGGGAAAGCCAAGAGGGAGGTTTGATCAAAGGAAAAATGGATTCAAACCACCATTAAAAAATAAGCCAAGAAATTTTCCACAGGGCTAGCAAGCACGAAATGGGAACAAGACAGCAGTAACAGCAGAAAAGGCATCAAAAGGAACACTTCAGTGTTGAGTATGTGGAGGAAACCACATGCTTAAGAATTTTCCACATCGGAGGGAGAATCCCCAGAGCTTGCACAACCTAAAAGGAGCATCTACAGTGGAGGATATGGCAAGGGAAACGCCTCGAATTTATGCAGCATTGGATAACATTCAGGAAGACCATCAATAAGCAGTGGTGGAGGTTGAAGGTAAGATTGTTAAGCAACCTATTTATGTTTTGATTGATCCAGGATCTACTCATAGTTATGTTTCTCCAAAATTGGTTGAAGCTTGTTCTCTTAGAAAAGTGAATCATAAGTCTTGGCTAGTTCAATTAGCCACATGGACCAAGAGAAAAGTGAGTGAAGTAGTGATGGAGTTCCCCATGGAGTTGAGTGGATTCCTTACAAAATTAAATTTGAATGTCCTACCATTAGGATCTTATGATGCTCTAATTGGTATGGATTGGTTGGAAAGGCATAGAGCTAAGATAGATTGCTATGAAACTTGAATGCATTGATGAAGAGGGAACACCAAGATTCGTAAGAGGAATTCCCAAGCAAGTTTCAGTAAGGTAGATTTCAGCCTTACAGTTGAATTTTTTTTTATAAAAAGGGTTTCCAATTATATGAAACTCATATATTAGATTCATTGAAGGACAAAGGACCAAGGATAGAAGACTTCCCATTGTTGCAAGAGTTCAAAGATGTGTTTCCGGATGAAGTGTCGGGACTGCCACCAAAGAGAGATATTAAATTTACCATCGATATTTTTCCAGGGGCAGCGCCAATTTCCAAAGCTCCTTATAGAATGAGCACGCCAGAATTGATCGACATAAAGATGCAGTTACAATAATTAATGGACAAGAAGTATATTAAGACAAGTGTATCTCCTTGGGGAGCACCGGTGTTATTTGTCAAGAAAAAGGATGGGACTTTAAAGTTGTGTATTGATTGCAGACAGCTAAATAAAGTGACAGTCAAGAATAAGTACCCATTGCCAAAAATTGATGATTTGTTTGATCAAATGAGGGAAGCTAAAGTGTTTTCAAAGATTGACTTGAGGTCTGGCTACCATCAAGTGAGGATAAAAGAATAAGACATTCACAAGACAGCTTTCCGAACAAGATATGGCCATTATGAGTTCACAGTGGTGTCGTTTGGTCTTACCAATGCACGTGCTACATTCATGTGTCTCATGAATAGCGTCTTCAGCAAATATTTAGATAAGTTTGTGATTGTGTTCTTGGATGACATCCTTGTCTACTCAAGGAATGAAGAAGAACATAATGGGCATTTAAGAATGGTGTTGCAAGTCCTTAGAGAACACCAGTGGTATGCCAAGTTAAGAAAGTGTGAATTCTATCAAAAGAAGGTGCAGAACTCGAGTCATGTCATTTCAGAAGAGGGTATTGCAGTTGATCCAGGGAATATTAATGCCATCATGGATTGGACTACTCCAAAGAATGTTACAGATGTTAGATATTTCATGGGTCTTGCAAGCTACTACAGAAGATTCATTGAAGGATTCTCCAAGATATCTCATCCAATTACATCATTGTAGAGGAATAATGTCAAGTTTGTATGGTCTGAAAAATGTGAGAAAATATTTCAGCAGCTAAAGGGGTTACTTACCAGCGCTCCTATTTTGAAGATAGCAGATCCAAAGAAGGATTTTGCAGTGTGCACATACGCTTGCATTGAAGGGCTAGGTGGAGTGCTCATGCAAGAAGTATTTGTTATTTTATATGAGTCAAGGAAATTAAAAGAGCATGAAAAGAATTATGCCATGCATGATTTAGAATTAGTATCCATAGTAGATGCTCTCAAGATGTGGAGACATTATTTGTTGGGAAGACTATTCGAGCTTAGGACAGACCACATGAGCTTGAAGTATTTGTTTGATCAGCCAAACTTGAATGCTAGGCAAGCTAGGTGGATGGAATTTCTCTGTGAATTTGATTTTGAAATTAAGCATGTAAAAGGGAAAGAGAATAAGGTTGCAAATGCTCTCGGCATTGTTAACACTCAAAAAGTGCTCACTAGCTCATTTCCTTATTCACATGACCCATTTGTCCACTTTTTCACCATTTGAGCCTCTAAAAGCCAACATAAGGTCACCAAAAGACCTTAATACACCCATTTTTCCACTCAAAATGAGTATTTTTCCTAAAAAAATATTAAAAAAAACCCTCAAAAAGGGTCCAGAATTCCCAAAAATATTAAAAAGGGAATAAAAATAATAAAAATATTCAAAAAAGAAAAAGGAGGAAAAAAGTACCTAAACCATGTTGGTCAATACCATTGGTTTCCTCAAAACCACAATGGTATTCCCCACCACCAAAACGTATAAAAAGGTGGTAGGGGCTCCTCACTTTACATCCATCCATCTTCCTATCCTCATGCTGTCAAAATCTCCCTTGAGCTTTTGGCCATTGTAGCAACCTTGGAGAAAGGACCCTTTGGAGTTTGGAGTTGCTCACCCTTGGAGCTTCTCAACTATCTTCATCACTTGGAGGTATTATTATTGCAAGCACTTGCTTGCCCCCATTTTCAATACAAAGTTATTTTTTCTATTTCTTGTTCTTGCTTTAATTCAAAAAGTTTATTATGATATGCACATGCTAGTTTAGTTTTAGATTTAGATTTAGTTTATTGTTTTTGCTTAATATTGAAACTGTTGCTACTAGTTAGCAGGTGCCCATAGAACTAAGCTTGGTTGCAAAACCAAGCCTCCAAGCATAAAATTCCATATTGCAGTAGTAAGTGTGTGTAAATCAGATTTGAAGGCAAGGATTCTAGAAGCTCAAACCAGTGATGAAGTTTACCTTCAAGTCAAGGAGAAATTGCAGCAAGGTAATGTGAATGAAAAGTGTGCAGGGTGTCAACTTGGTGAAGATGATATTCTCATCTATAAAGATAGATTGTATATTCCAAATTGTGCAGATTTAAAGAAGCCAGTGATGGATGATTACATCAAATGCCATATTTTGGACACCCAGGATATCAGAAAAATATAACAGCAGCAAGAAGGCAGTATTTTTGGCATGGTATGAAGAAAGACATAGCTGAGTACATTGCTAGGTGTCAAAAGTGCCAACAGGTCAAGGCAGAGCATCAACATCCAGCGGGATTGTTGCGGCCCTTACCCATTCTAGAGTGGAAGTGGGAAGTGATCTCGATGGATTTTATAACAGGTCTACCCATGACAATGAAGAAGCATGATTCAATCATGGTAGTGGTGGACAAGCTATCAAAGGTAGCTCATTTCATTCCAGTCAAGTCCACTCACAAGGCTAATGACGTTGCAAATATCTTCATGAGAGAGATATTTAAATTGCATGGATTTCCCAAGGAAATAATTTTTTATCGTGATACAAAGTTCACTTCCAACTTTCTGGAAAGGATTGTTTCAGGAATTGGGAACTAGATTAAATTTCAGTAGAACATGTCATCCTCAAACACATGGCCAAACTAAGAGGGTGAATCAGGTTCTTGAAGACATGCTGAGAATGTATGTGATGGATAAACCATCCAAATGGGACGATTACCTACACTTGGTAGAATTTGCATACAATAATGAGCATCATGCATCATTGAGAATGAGTCCATTTGAGGCATTGTATGGCAAAGGATGCGGGACTCCAATGAATTGGGATAGTCCGGTGAACAAGGTAGTGCTTGGGTCAGAGATGATCAAGGAAATGGAACAAGAAGTTGTTAAGATCAGGAAGAATTTAAAGGAAACTCGGGACAGGAAAAAGAGTTATGCAGATTTGAAAAGAGTGCATAAGGAATTTAAGATTGGGGATCATGTTTATTTGAGGGTGAAACCAAGGAAATGTTTCCTGAAGTTGGGGAGTTGTGCCAAGTTGGCACCAAGATATTGTGGGCAATTTGAAGTCCTTGATAAAATAGGACCAGTTGCATATAGAATTGCATTGCTACTAACATAAGAGCTCATAATGTTTTCCATGTTTCTTTGCTTAAGAAGTATGTACATTATCATAATCATATGATTGATTGGAATGTGATACAGGTGGAACCTTAGGGAGAGTTCCAAGTGGAGCCTATGCACATCCTCGACAAGAAGGTCACATTGCTCTGGAACTGAGCCATCAGACAAGTAAAGATGCAATGGGAGCACCTTAGTCCCAATGAGGCTACATGGGAGCTGGAGGATGCCATGAGAGAGGCATTCCCATTTTTATTCAGTTTTGAGAACACCAGGGGCGGTGTTGTTATAAGGGGGAGGGGAGTGTAATACTCTCATTTTGACCCTTGGGATATATTGGCTTTTAATGTAAACATTGTATATATGCAATGTATGTTTCCCTAGCGTGGAGCTCAAGGCCAAGGCCCCGCTAGTGGATGCTTGGATTTTACTTAAAAATGAAAGTATTTGATATTACGCTATCCATGTACTATTAATCCATGCAACATTGTAAAATGATGTAAATATTAATTTGCAATAAAAATACCAAAAACTAGCTATGGAAGCAACTAATAAGAGGGGGCCATGTGTATCCACTAGGGAGTGGTGAGGGGGTTGTGGGGTTGAACCATATGCTTCCAAATGTCATCTTGAGAACCCATTTGAATTTTCTTGTTGACATTTAATTATGTTGTAAGGAATTGGTTGAAAAAATCAGTCAATGGCTTCAATGGAGCATGAGCAGCCCGGAAATTCGTATGGCAGGGTATGGGCTCTGTTTCCTTGACCCATAAGTCACTCTACCTCATGGGAATTCATTTTTTCCTCATTCACATTCCATTGTTGAACATCTAAGCATCAATTTTCATCCATTACACATGCCCACCAGTGAGAAAAAACAGAAATCGCAACTCTGAATTAAACCACGTTTTGAAGTGCCAAAAACACCCAGAAATTTATGTGGACAGTGAAATCCAATGGGGGATACATAGACCTGAACCTTGGGGAAAATTTGAGAGTGTTAGATGCCCATAAATCCATAGGAAAACCCATATTTGATAGCCCAAAAATCCAATTATAGGACAGGGTCATTTAGCCATAGAATTGAGAAAATCCAAGAGTGAATGACAGAGAAGAAGATAGAACAGAGGTTGGAATTGCTTGGCAAACCTAGTGAAGGCTAGAATCTCAAGGATTTAGCATCTTGGACCTTTCTATGCCCACCCTGAATAACACTGGAGGGAAGAGTCGCCGGAGCGACTGTGTACCAGAGAAGGGGACCTTCCTTGTGTTCGGTATGGTAGGTATTGTGGGTGCCAAGGATATTTGGATTTAGTTGAGATGCTTGTAGCTCTGTGGTTGAGCTCACTGTCTTATCATCCTCCTCAATTGTCTCTTGCATTCTTGATAAACCCAACTGTGTGTTGGCTTAGCATGACTATTTGTGTGAAACCATGGCTGTGAGTGAGCCTATTTAGTTCCTCCTTGGTGGATACACAGCCCAGCTCAAGGGTGGTCTCACAGCTGAAATAATATAGGCTGAAAAAAGACCTATGGTTGGGTGGAACGTTGCTCTCACATAGCCAGTTGCTTGAACAACTTCATCTTAAAAATAAGTATTCTCTGTGGTTTAAATTATGTCAATTCTGTGATCTGCAATGTTTTAATTATTGACTGTTTTGTTAATGGAGTGAAGTGATTATCTTAATTTTATCAGAATAAAGCCTGTGCATAGCAAGAGAAGGGGATTAATTCTCCGTATGATGTTTCATCATTCCGCCTGGAAAAAATATGCTGATGCATTCCATTCTTTGTGTTATTATGTTTTAATTATGCTGTGTATATTTTAATTATGCATTTTATTAAATTGTAAATTCTTTCGTATGGCCTTGGGGGAGAATTAGACACCCCATATTGCGTTCATGTTCTCTCTGTGATTCGGGAAGACGGGAGGGGACGTGAAAGTTCACTATATAATCAAATATGATCTTATTACTTACAAACTCTATTAAAGGGTGCTAAAATAGGTTTTTATTGTTTACAAATATTATTAATGTATGAATAAATGTTTAACTATCATTGTGATTATACAAATAACAAATTGTTACATGGACCTCTAAAGTAGGGAGTAGCAGCCAAGGAAAACTTTGACAATTTTAAAAATATGATGGGGAAGATTTACCACATTGATCACAGTATGGATGTTTTAAAATCAATTTTTAATTTAATATTTTTAAGTGGATAATATTTATAAACCAAATTTGTTTTATAATTAATATGCATGTTGAATTATTTACAATTATTGTGTGAATCTAGTATTTTCAAACCAACTTTCAAATTGACAAAGTTTTTGGTGTGGATAATGTGTTATAAACCACATTTCTATCACAATTATTATACATGTTAAATCATGCAAATTATTATAAGTTTTGGAGTAATTTCTTCAACCATAAAATATATTCTCTTTACATGAGGGAAAACCCAACATAAACATGTGCCATTGTAATAAAATAGCTTCATATCTTGAATGGAGGGGGTTGAGTTTCCTAACCCCCCTATGTGCCAAAAGGAATGTAGGCCCAAAGTGATTTTATTGAAAAATTAAGCACCTCATCACAAGTTTGAGTGTGAACAATCAACAATAATACTCATGAAGTTAAAGTGAATGCAATTACAAATAGCTTGACCCACAAAGTATGACAACTAAGCTGCCAACAATAATAATAATGAAGTGGATAGTGAATGGTATCACATCAACTTGAAGTGAACATTAAATGGTATCACATCAACTTAAAGCCCACAAAACATAACATCAAAACAATGACTTTGATGTGTTCTTTATTAAATCCTATTCATATAGGCATATATCATTACTATATATTATTGCAACTACATCCATAAAGCCTACACATCATAACATCAAAACAATGATTAGATATATCTTTTATTAGGTTCTTTTTCTTTAAATTTTTCACTAAAACTAATAGATGCAAGTGATGCTGGCAATTATTATATATCTCATAATAGCTTTCACAAATATAAAATATCTTTTTTTATATAATATGATAAAATTTAAATATAAAAATATTTTATTTTACTAGTAATTATTAACTTCACATAAATAATAACTATATATAAATTTAAAAAACAAAAAATTTAACATCCAAATTGATGGAGTGAATGATATCACACCAACATCAATCAACATCAATATATAACAATCAATTATGATGAAAACCACATAACCTACAACCAAAACATCAAAACATTCTTTATTGAGGATTGTCTTATTGAGCTTTTCACCTTAATTACATAACATCAAATCAATTTGGTGTGCTCTTTATTATTAGGACGTGTCTCAAAATTACATAACATCAAATCAATTTGATGTGTTCTTTATTGTTAGGACTTTTCTTAAAATTGCATAACATCAAATCAATTTGATGTGAGTTCTTTATTATTAGGATCCGTCTCTTTAAGATTTTGACCAAAATTGGCATATACATATGAGGGCAAATATTAAGCACAATGATCAATTATGTGTGGAATTTCAAAATGAAAGCATGGAAAGGTGAAACCCATGTTATTAGACAGAATTTATGGGATCCTAATGGGATCCAGGGTAACCCTTTGTGGCCTCAAATCCCTCATGCCTATGCTGAAAAAATATATCAAAGAAAACATAGTCCAAACATATAACACTAAAAAATTCTTCCTAAACATTTTGAAGAATATTTAATATAATCTTTTTATTTGTCTAATAGACATTGTTGGTCATGGTCGTCATTATCATCATTATTAAATAATTTACTTATATCTCTAAGTAAGACCCTAGGGTGATAATGATAGCAAGTATGCATGACCTTCCTTTGAGTTATTGTTGGAACACAATTTAATATCCATGTGCCATGGGTGGAAGAGTGATGTCAAACAAAGTAGTGGCTATCAAATTGGGTGGTAGCTATAAGGCATTTGGCTCTACCAATGCTTGCCATAGGATGGAAGAGGAAGTAATTCATGATGTTGTGGCAAGAGGGATTTGAAGCGAGGACATATGAAGGTGAAGGCCAAGCATTGATAATTAAGATATATAAATAAGATGAAAAAGAATTTACTCCGATCTCTTTGTAGAGGCAAAGATGTCTCACTTTAATGTCATTGTCAACCAAAGATCTAAAAAACGTCTTGAGTGGTTGGTCAAACAAGGTGATGATATCCTCCCATCAAGATGGGATTGCCCATGTTTAGCCCCTACCAAATCAATAAATCAATAGCTAGGGCACATTATGTCTAATACAAATAGACAAGGTGTAGCAATGGAAATAATTCCTAACCGCCTGTTTTCGTTGGTGTTTCTAGATCAGGATTGCCCATGTTTAGCCCCTACCAAATCAATAAATCAATAGCTAAGGCACATTATGTCTAATACAAATAGGCAAGGTGTAGCAATGGAAATAATTCCTAACTCGGTCGGGATTGATTAGGTGGCACTAATAAAATGAATTTATTCCTTCACTTACAAGATAGACGATAGTGAGGATGGGCACTCAGGGCGATCCTATATTGGTTAGGATGATTAATAAAGATGCCAATTGTGTATAGAAATATGAACGAACCTCACAAACCCAGCAAACCCAGCAAGGCCGCCTACATGTCTGATGTATAGCCGCTAATCTCTCGGGTGAGAATAGGACCATAGCTCAGAAATTAGAATAATTACTCTTGGCTACCTCCTGGTAGGCTGTTGTTTACTAACTCTCCCTAATTCGTCTCTCGCATAGTCCCATTTTCCAAAGGATTACTTGTATACATCACAAGCTACGAACACCAATTGTTACGTTATACATCAAGTGCTACTAACGCCAATTGTTATATAGACACATAAACAGTTTTAACAAAGCTTGGGGACCTCAGGATCCACTTTGGGCTTGGTTCAAACATCTAGAGAACATATGGGAAGTTGAAACTGCTGAGCGAAGTTAAATCTCCATGTGTCGTCTTCCCCAAAGCGCTTTAATGGTGGGCTGAGGGCTCTCTGATTTGCGAAAATTAGTGCTCGGAGTCCTTGTCCTCAAGGAATTAAATCATATTGCTGTAAGTGTTCCAGTTCCAAAATCCACCCATCTTGGACTTTCTTCGCTACCATCGTAAGCAATTTCATTTTTCAACCTCTCACCGAGAAAATGGCATTGCTAATAGACTGCTCTGCTACTGATCATATTGCTGTAAGTGTTCTAGTTCTAAAATCCACCCATCTTGGACTTTCTTCGCTACCATCCTAAGCAATTTCATTTTTCAACCTCTCACCGAGAAAATGGCATTGCTAGTAGACTGCTCTGCTACTGATCATGTATTTATTATGGCCTAGCATAAGTCAAGAATCGGAGCATTATGACCCATATTAGCAATTGCAGATTATCAACAAATTTGATGGGGAAGGTAATGCTGACCCTACTACATAACCCATCATTGTTTTGCATATGCATATACTGTTGAACTCAACATTCAAGACCCTTATGTTGATGCCTTGAAAACATGCTTGCAAAGGTCATAACAGTGTTCAAACATTAGAAGACCACTGCTCAGATTACTTGGAGAGATGCATTATATGTAATGTTGGTCCATCTCTTGGTGGACATCTTTAAAGTACTTGTTTGAATTCCACTCCCCCCCTTTGTGGACATCTTTAAAGTGCTTGTTTGCATGCACACCCCACCTTTTATCTCTTCAAAGAAAACTTGAATGACTAGAAAATTGGTCATATTTGTCTGGTCATATAAACCCTAGCAATACCTTACATTAGCTCCTCAAGGCAAACTGGGGTAAATAGTTCGTGCTGATACAAAAGCTGAAATTTGTGTGCTTTTATATTTGTATGACTTTTGCTGAAACATATTACGATAGAAAATTACCAAATTATCTTGTAGACTGTGGAGTTCAGTCTCACAGTAGAGGAAATTCCAAGCATTGCCTGCATTAATAATTACAGTTATCAAACAGTTTGTATTAAAGTTTCAAATTTAAGAAAATTCGGAGATGGTAATGGTCTGCATGGAAAATTAAATAAACAAGGAAACATTAAATCAATAAATCAATAAAAATCATTTCATCTGCTTAAATATATGAATCACGGACAGATGAGTCCATGGAAAGCCAATTTAATTGCCACATTTTTACAAGATTATTTTACCAGACTATCCATTACAGGATTGATAACCATCATTACAATTACTAGTAAAATGTAATATCAATCCAATAAGTAAGAATGAAGAGATATATACTGCTAGTTGTTATGGATAGGCATTTACATCTTACAACAAAGAATAGGACATAGTGCACAAGCACACAGTTATTTTCTTGTATGATTTATTGTGAATGCCACAGTTTCTGTATACGAATCACAGTAACTCTTCTTACTGCCAAGTATTTTATTACAATCTACATGTGGACCTAAAAAATGTTTTTCTTGGAGAGTGACTGTAGAACTCTGTACTGGGATTAATTGCATACTAGTAAATTAACCATTTGGAGAGGTCAAGACCATAGTGTCCTCAGAGTTTTTTGTTACTTCAATGGAGCTTTTAATCTGCTTTATTGCATGCCTTGAAGCAATGAGAACATTTCCAACTTGACCCCTTGGCATCTTTGGCAGTTCAGTAACATCTGACGGTATTCCTCTTGAAGCCATTTGGAGAGGTCAAGACCATCATACCCTCGAGTTTTTTGTTACTTCAATGGATCTTTGAATCTGCTTTTTTGCATGCCTTAAAGCAATGAGAACATCTCCAACTTGACCCCTTGGCATCTTTGGCAATTCAGTAACATCCAACGGTGTTCCTCTTGAAGCCCACTGCATAGAGACCAAAGGAGAAAATTCATAGTCTGAATACGCATTGATGTGTCTTGTGATTCCATTATAATTGGACATATTATTAGGACTTATTTCTGATTGCAAATGCAAGTAGTTCTGGAAGTTCCTTTGTGGTAAAGACTCTCCCCTTTTTAGTGGAATATCCATTCTCTGGTAAACTCTGGATTCTGGATTTTGACACTTCAAGAGATAAGGGGAGTTTTGAGAGCTTTGCAAGTCACGGTGCCAGGGCATAAGTCCATCTGATCCGGAAACTCTAGGTAATTCCATAGGGTCTGCTTGATTGTGATAACGGCTTCTTCTAACTTGCATTACCTTTTCATGATTACAGTATAATCTGTCATGATTTGTAGTTCTGTCTGCTAAGTATTGCGTTTTTAAGTGAAATTCCTCAGAAGAAACATCAGACTGCAACACAGGCAAACTTTTACACTGCAGACTTTTTGTTATGTCTACTTTGACATTTCCTAAAGGAACTTGCATATTTGATATTTGTCTCTGTCTAGAACTGTAATGCATTGTATTTTCAAGCATATCCCTTCCTGGTTCCTCTTTCCCAACAAGAAACCTATCATGTAAATCTGAACTTTGACACTTGCACAAATTACAACATATATCACTGCGAAAAGTGCCATGCCTGTATTCATTTTCATGCTTCTTGCATGCAACCCCCTCAGTGCATGGAGCAGCTGCCCTTTCAATGTGGCACCTAGAACTGACCCCAGAACAATTATCAAAGCTTTTACCTTCTTTGAACCCATCAACTATGTTAGATCCTTTACAAGGAACTTCCGTTTGAAGATTGGGGCTCTTGCTGTTTCTCTCATTTATGTTTTTCTGCACACAAGTACCCAATGCTAACAACTTTGAACAGTTATTACTAACCTGAAAAGTGCATTTCTCACATTTATGTAACTCATTCTTATTTGTGCCAACAATTTCATCCACCAATTCATGAAGCTTCATCCTCAGAAATTCCTTTTGATCTTGATCTTCCAATGATGCAACTCCATTACCAATTTGATTACAAATTTCACCAAATTTCTCTTCAAGTTTTACCCTGCCAGATTACATAAGCAAATTGTCAGTGATTCAATTTAAGGCCCCTAAGCATTTAATAATTTAATGTACTTTTAAGTCATTATCAGCTTCTTTTCATCAGCTGTTCCTGGCAATAATAAAAGTTCAAAATAATAAATATACACAATCATCCATACATTGTCACATTGAGAAATCTAGAGCTTCTATCATATGAAATGATGCAAATCAATCTAGATATTACCAAATATCCTAGTAAGTATACAGTCCAGACAGTAAAAAATCTTTAGAATACTGAATTAAACTTTCTTCTGAATAATGCTTTTAACGTAAAATTGTTAGTTGTCTCCTACATAGCCAGCATAGATCCTGACATATATGTTGCATTAAGGTGTTCACAACTTTTGACCCGCTATCTCTATAACCCGAGCATTTGTCAATTAAGGCAGAACATTAAATATGTTGGTGTTTAGAGTTCACAGGTCTCAAGGACAACTGTAAGGGTCAAGTTTTGCTAGAAGACCACACCACCTCTAATGTTGATCAGATCCCTTATATCGTATGCCTTGCTTCAATTAAACTCAATGATTGGATGGCCAGTATCTCATACTTTTTACTAATCATATTATTTTTAGTGAAAAAGAGTGATATTTGTAAAATGGCTGTTTTTAAGCTTGTGCACAGATATGCAAAAACCCACTTCCCACCGTTAGATTAGTTGGGATAGATTACACTAGAAAAAGATGCTGAAATTTGAATCCTCATACTGCAATTTGTTTAACAAACTCTACTAGTCAATATTAAACCAGACTGCATTGAACTCAATTTTACCCCATGATAAAGTAGATCGCAGCCTACTTTTGTTGGCTGAAAGTTGTATTATTTTCCAAAAGGTAGGCAGCCTGGATATCCACTACCGCAAGAGTGGAGTGGGCAAGCATAACCTCAAGACATGACTCCAGTGATTCGAAACACTTTGCCATTGGAGAACATTTTAAATGTATTCTTAAAATTTGCTTTAGCTTATGTTGACAGAAATCAATAATTAAAGATACTTGAGGTAGCCAATAAAGATACTTGCGAAAACCAACCAGTACAAAAAGGCTGTAACTGAGAGAAAAAGAAATGGGCAATTGTATGTACAATCTACTAAAAATAAGATGCTGGGGCCATAAAGCTGAACATACCTTGTATTTACAATAACCTTCCCATCAGAAAAACTTTCAGTAGAAACAGGACCTTGATAAGAGCTGCCCTCATCATTTTGATTGTTCTTATTCAGAGACTTGTCATGACCTGTAGAAACAGAACTTTCAACTGGAGTCTGCAATGATAGAGATGACAAAACAATGCCATTATCCATAGTTTCAAGTTGGTTTGGCATTTGACCTTGTTCTCCAACAGAACTTGAGTTCTGTAAGAAAACCTCAGCTTTAGCATTATCACTGTTCAATGTACTTGAATCATCCTCCCTCTTTACCAAGAATTCAGATTGAACTGAACTTGAAAATGTGCCTCCATCCTCCTGTAGTATATTGTTATTCAAATCAACTTTTACAAGTTGTCCTTCATCTGTAAATGCATTGCAGTTTGACTTAGAGCCACAACCATCTTCCACTTGGACTCTCTCTTCTGCTATCCTTTGCTTTTCGATTCTTGTCTGGTCCGAGTCAACATGATCTGAAACAGATGAAAGACGTCTAACATTCAATTTTGCCTTCACCTCTTGCAAGGCCACTTCGGCATTCTTTCTTTGCTCAGTCTCGATCTCCAGCATTCTTTCTAGTTCCATCAACTACAAGATAACATGTGCAGGTTATATAAGCTGATGCAAAATCATGCTTGATGTATAAAGTGAATTCCTTAATCTTCTCAAGAATAATCTGCTATCTGCATTCTATGCATGTCTTATCTGTGAAAAGCGGATCAATAAGCTAAAGCCACTTAATCAGGATGCAATTTCATATAATGTGAAGCTGGTCCTTACGCCAGGACTAAAATTTTCATCAAAGTACACTATGCAAATACAATTCATTGTACACAATTGCAACTGAAAAAAGTGCGATAGCACATATTTATTCTCAAGCAAACGTTTTATCCAAGTTTAGTATACTGCTCAGTAGTTATAGACACTCATGTGCTACGCCTACACCTTCTAAAAGTAGAAATAGTTTGCATTTATGTCAGTGCTGTCTTTAATCTAAGACTTAATATTTCCATCAAGGAGATACAGGTTAGGCATGCTAATACAGGTTAATATGCTATGCATTATGTTGAATCCATATTTGGTAATGCTCATTATCTCTAAGACCTACTCACATTTCTAACTGCCTATCTTGGCATCAAACTCTAGGTTATTGACAATTTTGTCTCATAGGATCTTGAGTCCAATATTTGCACCAACTTTCCGACTGTGGCCAAACCACATTTGACTACATAGGTCTTCATTGAAATCCAGATGAAGAAAGCCAGGCAAGGATTGAATTCTAAGGGGAAATGCTTTATATTCTCATAGTCATGGGATGGCAAGTACTTTGTAAATTTTCTGGACACTATCATTATACCTTGAGCCCAAAATTTGGGCAAACTTTGTAACTAGAATGCCAAGATAGGATTTATCCAGAGGTTTCATGGAAGTTTTTACCTATTACTAATTCCCGTCAGGCCATGAAATAAAACATGAAACATAGTTTTGTCCTGAGATTTCATGGCAGATTTTATCTATTACTAATTCCAGTCAAGCCATGACATAAAACATGAAACATGGTTTTGTACAGATTTCTGCCGGGTAAAAACCAGGTTGACTGCTTGCAATGCTGCACGTGTATCAAAAGGAAAGCATTCTTTGCACTGATCATGGAAAGAAAAAAGAAAATGTATAACTTTGCTTACCCTTTTGGCATTCCGCTCAGCGGTATCCTTTGCAACTTTTGATGTTGCTCGTTCAGAAAGCAATCGAGCTCGCAGAAAATCGATAGTCTTTGCTGCGGTATCTTCATAACATGCTTGAGACCTGCACAATAGCAATGCCTGCATTTCAGACCAGCCAATCCAAAAATGCTGTTGGCCCCTTAAGGATTAATCCAAGTAGTGAAGAGCGATCGCTTTCAACTGCTGACAGAAGTTAAAATCTCATAAGGGGAAACCTGAAGCAATGGGTTGAGAAAATAATGCTGTTGACCATTTTCATTGATTAATCAGAGCACAAAATTGAAAATTTTCAAAGAGAGGGAGAATTAACGAGACCTATAAATGAAGACATGCAATAATAAAGGGTCGGAAAATTGAAAAGCAAAGATGGTCGGAAGGCATTGACTACCCAAAAATTGAAAGTTAGATAGTCATTGAACAATGCCCAAACTCAGCAAAAACTACTAATCTTCCAGAGTTTGGAAAGCTATAAAGAAAAAGGACTTGAACAGACCTATATAGAAGTCACAGCCAGAAGCTCAAAATTTCAAAGATGGGTAAAACATTATTGCCTTTCTTTGGTCTGAGGGCTACCAGTCTCTTCAGAAGACTGATTTCCGTTTTCAGGATGCTCGTCCCCAGCTGCCTCATTGCTCGATGGCTTACGACTGTGATTTGAGTCCTTCATTTCACCAAACTCAATATACAAACCCTCTAGTGCTCAGCTCCTCAAAGCCAGGGACTACAGGCACACACTTAACAGTGACACCACAATTCCAATGAAGTACAAAGGCATTACACTAACAGCATTGAATGAGCTGCAAGGCATTTACCAACAACCAATGCAGGATTTAATTTTAGTGGCTATTCATTAACCATTGCCATCCGCTCACATTTAAAACCCATTAAAAAAAAGTAAAGTTCCAGATCTGAACGAGAATTATTATGTCTATGAGCGGAGTCAAAAGCATGTTTATGAACAGAGGCTGGCAATTCCTGTGAGGACCTATTTATGAAGCTCCCACTCGACCAGCCTGGGAGGCATACATATGAACAAACCGGACAGGACAGCTCATCAATGTCATTGTGCTGCATGCCCAATATGATTAAATTGTTCGCAGACTCGCACAGTTCACCGCCTCAAGGCCCTCATTTTGGCTGAGCTGTCAACACAGGGAAAGCAACGAACCGGCGGTTAAACTAGTAAATTAAATCAGAAATATTAAATTTCACTATTTTTATCTTCGTATTGGACGCCACAATGGCCTCGTGCAGACAAATTTAAGGTGCAAGGCCATTTGACTCAAGGCAGCTAATTGGCATAAATTATTTCCATTTGTTTCTAAATTTAAAAAAAAATAATTAAAAATCATGAGATTTGACTTGGTTCACTGGGATATAAATATTTTTAAGATGCTTGACTTTCATCTATTTAACTAGACTTTTACATTAGGTATTTAAATGTGAGGCACGTTGAAGGGCAGATAGTTCATTATTATCTGAAGGGTTACCTGATTTCTGACAGGGAAGGGCATTCTCTGCCTCCTGGTACATAGAACCATTTGGGAGAAAGGTAAACTCCAGATTTAGGGTCCCCCAAACTTAGGGCACCCACAAAAAACGTGTTAGTCAGCTTTGCCCTGTTTATCTTGCTAACCCCCTTAATTATGGGGATCCGAGGTCAGTGTCATGTTTAACCTTAACTAATTTTAATTCAATTTTGTTATTAAACTTAAAATTTTGTTATTAAAATATGATAGCATATTGTTTTTGCTTAGCTTTAGCTTATTATAAAAGAGTATTTAGTCTAACTTTAGTTTATTATAAAAGAGTATTTATTCATTTCACCTAACTTTAATTTATTATAAAAAAAATGTATCCAACAATAATTAGAACTGCAACAGTGGAGAACACAAAATTTAAAAACTCTTAATACCTCTTAAATATAGTACTTGAGTCTCCATCAAATCAGTCAAAAAGACCCCACAACTAACTCTTAACCTAAAATATGGCAGTATATACATCCATAAATTGATACAGGTTCTTTTCAAAACAAATCAGTAGTCCTGTCCTCTCTACCTGCCAGTATTCGGCTTTCATTTCTCTTAACTGTCAAGGTGAGAGGAAGAGTACAAGGGGACCAATTCAGAATCAAAATATTACACTTCAATAAAGGTTATTCAGAATCTCTTAAATAATTTGAAGGTTTTTTTTTTTAAAATACACTTCAATCTGAAGGGAGTATTTAGGAATAAGTTTGTAATAGCTACACTTTAATTAGAAGTGAGTAATTAGGAATACGTTCTTAAATATAGGAGGATTGAAGGCAATGATGATTATAATATAGACACAATATTTAATTAATAAACTTATTTATTAAGTGATTTTGACATTACACTAACTTAACTTTAAAAACTCATTCTCATATTTCCTCTTTTTCATTAAATCAATACTTTCCTAATTTATGAAAGAAAAGTAAAAAAATTAATGTCTATATCACAAATTAAAAATATATATAATTCTTTGACTTTATTATCAGCTAAACATGTTTTCACTGAGGTATCTTGCTTTTCAAGGAATATTAATAAGAAAAAGAACAAAAAAAAATCTTTTTGGAGAAATTTCAATCTTGTACAAATTTCTCATCTTTACCAAATTTAGACATTCTGCTATTTCTAATCTTCACCAAATCTATACATTTTTCTGTTTAACATGTATTTATGGATAAAAAGAAGATAAAGAATATCATACTCCCAAAAATATTGATTTAATATTTTCATTTCTTCACCAAACTTATTTCTTAATAACAAGGATTTGAATCTAATACTTTCTCTTCTTCACATTTTTCATAATCTGCAAGCAAAATATACTCTCTCTTCTTCACCAAATTCACAGTTTTCCTAATGGGCAAGTAAGAAATACTCTCTCTTCTTCACCAAATTCATAATTTTCCTAATCGGCAAGCAAGAAATACTTTCACTTCACCCAATTCACATTTTCCCTCAAAGAACTCAATTTAATATTTTCTCTTCTTCATCAAAATTATATTTTGATAAAAGTAAGGACTGAATCTAATACTTTCTCTTCCTCACAAAAATCACATTTTCCCTAATCGGAAAGCAAGAAATACTTTCTTGAATCTAATACTTTCTCTTCTTCTCAAAATTCACATTTTCCCTAATCGGCAAGCAAGAAATACTTTCTCTTCTTCCCAAATTTCACATTTTTCCTTATTGGCAAGCAAAAAATACTCTCAATTCTTCACCAGATTCACATTTTTCCTTGTTGGCAAGCAAGAAATACTTACTTTTCTTCAACAGATTCACAAGGTTTAAGCTTAAAACTTGCCCTAAAATCTGAGGAGTTATTGAGGCTTAAAGGTACAGTACATATCAGAGGAAGCTTAAAATTAAACATACAGTATATATATCACAGTTTTATTTGAACAGACGGCCACTGTTAAACAACCAAAGTGGGTAGCGTGTGCCTGAAGCTGGAGCGATATTAAAGAGTGATTCGATGGGCAAAGCTGTGGACATTGAAAAGTTGCTAAGAAAACAGAGCTTCTTCTGGCCCGCCTAAAAGTTATGCAAGCCGGCCAAAGAATATCTCAAAACTCATCATTTGCCCAGAAATTTAAAGCCAAAAGAAACCCACAAGGAATACCTTTTAATTTGCTTTATGACTGCAATGTCCTTTCACAAAACCAATGTAAGTTGGTACAATGTCAAATCCATGGAAGATGAAAGTTTATAGTAGCAAGGGGCGTTTCAAAACGAATAAATTGTTTGGTGATATCATAAAATTATGAACAGTTAAGTCGTAAATGAAAAGCAGGACATACACATACATACCTGGAGTTCTCCATTCCAGAACGTGAAAGTAGTTCGCCAAAGGAAAATCACTGTGATTCAACAATAACAACAATTCTTTTTTCTAAATCTTTCTTTTCATTTCTAACATTTTAATCTCATTAAATCATTATATAATTTTTTTTCAATAGAATTCTTCATGTTACAAGGCCAAGTTAACAATTAGTTTACCAACTAATAATTCATAGAAGAACAATTAATTAAACAAGTCTCGAGATTAGAGCCCAACAATTTGTTTACCAATTATTAACTTATTAATTTATAAACAGAATAATTAATTCAAACATTTCTCGATATTAAAACCCTAACAAATAGTTTACCAACTATTAACTCATAAAGAGAACCATTTATCCACTCTCCCACTTTAAAATATAAATATAATATTTCAACTGAAATGGTCCTATTTAGTTATTCTCAATATAAATGCATACTTCAAAGCGGTTTTGAATCAGTCTCACAATATAAATACAATTTACAGATTTATAGGTTATGGATCAAAATAAATATAATATAAATACAATTACAAATTATAAATAAACATAAATACAAATTAAATATAAATTACAAAATATAAATAAACATAAATATAGTTCATAAGTTAAACATAAATATATTAAATTAAATAGTTAATAATCCAATTCTGTAAAACTGAAGTACCATATACACTTTATTCATAACAAATAAAATTTAAAATATATATTTGAAATAGTCAAATTTAATACTTTTATAACAAATAAGTTGTCAAATTTGATATTCTCACGATGTAATATAGAAATACAATAACAATCAATTTATACAAAAACTTTAAAAAATAAAATTTAAAATATATATTTGAAATATTCAAATTTAATACTTTTATAACAAATAAAATTTAAAATATATATTTGAAATAGTCAAATTTAATATTTTTATAACAAATAAAATTTAAAATATTTTGAAGTTGTCAAATTTGATATTCTCACGATGTAATATAGAAATACAATAACAATCAATTTATACAAAAACTTTAAAATATATTTGAAGTAGTCAGATTTGACTCTCTCATAATGTTAAATATAAATATAATAATGATTAAAATCAATTTTAATCGTGCTTAATATAAAAACAATATTTCAAAATGATCAAACTTTAATAATCTCGCCCTACACAATATAAATACAATCACAGCTCATGGATAAATAAAAATACAATATTTCAGCTGGTCATATTTTATTAATTTCACTGCATACAGTTTAAATACGATTCACAGCTCATGAATATAACTATCCAATCTATTTTGACAATGGAATGATTAAATTACAATTAGTAACTTTCTAAAAATATGAGACGTGGATGGAAGTACATGCCTTGTTTGCAAAGTCAAACTAAGGCACTTCCTCCAATTAATTTTGAACATTCTATATTACTGGATATACATGTTAGTAGAATATGCTGAAATGTGGTATGATGATTGGTTACGCTACTATTTAAATTCATTATATGTTAAGTAGAGTATGTAGTGTCATTATTACAGTAACTTCTATAATCATTATGTGTGAGTATTTATGATTATGGGATATTATTATTTGTTATTTAATATAAGCAGTTATGTTGCTTTTTTAATAGACTAGGTCAAAGTTTGGTAAGTGAGTTTCCTTAAATAAGCTAGTACTAAGCTAGTACTAAGTAGTGTCTTATGTTTTATGTTTTGGATTTTTGAGTTATTTTTCTTATTATTTTGTTTAAACTCTATTGAAATTGTAAAGATAAGAAAATTTAAAAAATAGAATTTTTATATTTGTTGAAAAAATTAAGTTTTTATCAAAAATTAAATTAATAAATTAAAATGATTTGAATTAGAAAAATTCAAAAATCCAAAATTTAGAATATTTATACAACTTTCTAAATAACAATATATATGTAAAAAAATACAATTTAGAAATTGTATCATATTTTAAGTGTCATTTTGTAATGCCCCATATATTGATAGTCATTAATTAAAAACTCTAATGTGAATTAGCTTAGCATTGTATTGCTTATTATCTGTTTGACGAAGATAGATTGATTAAGATGATTGTTATGTGCACATGTGGACTCCAGTGAGGTTGTATGGTAAATGGAATTTACTATTTAATTTATTAATGACAATGGATATGTTACTTCATATTGAACATACAAATTGAATATAGAATATCCATACGAGGAATGCTAATTTAGTTGTTTGCAAAAGTACTTACATGATTATTTGTAAATGTTGTATTAGTGATATGGATTAACACTTGAAAGAGTTGGGTATGGATATATATATGTTTCATGTTAATGATGAACTATTCCACATGTTGATTGGCTATGAGATAGGCGGATTCCTATATTGCAAAGGGGCACGAGATGTATTGAACATCATGAGTATAATGATGTTATATCAAATTTCATGCTATTTAATTGTGAATTCCAATATTTCTATGACTTGTGGGTGAGTGTGAGTTTTGACAGGAATTGTGACTTGCCCAAAGTGGTTTTTCATTGACGGGACCCCTTAGATCAGTGATGGCATAGTATGGTTGATGTGGGGCGTTGACCCTAGTACTATTAGGAGGGGTGGAGGCATTTCCCACCATCGAACCTCCGAAACCCAGAGTCGTGGGAGGGCTGTGCTGAGCACGCTCCCGTGGATGTGTGATGACGACTAGTGGGTGCCTGCTGGGGAAGCTTGGTCGATGTGGTCGATCGACATTTCCACTTACGGGTTATATACATGGTCATACGCGTAGTCGAGATTCCATGGTATATTCCAGCAGAGGACGGGATGGTGAGGTCAGGAGATGGAAGTAGTGGTGATTAGGGGGTTGGATTACTAATGGGATGGATGGGACCAATGATGGATTGGATGGTGTTCTTGATTTTTATTAACTATCGTGATTATATGCTGGATTTCATCACTATGTTTATTTAATTAAATGTCTTATTGCTTCTGTATGAATGATTATGAATGATGAATGATGCATTGTTTAATTGTTCTTCTATGTGTTGTTTGTGATCATGTAATAATGATCTATTAGGAGCATTAAATGTGATTATTGGTACCCACGCTTACGACGTGCGCACTGGCCATGCATACGCCAATTCGTGAGTACAATACTATGATTGGTCGATCGATGAATAAATTAATATGGTTATATTATCTAATAGTAGCTTGGTTGATGAATTGTTGAAAGTATCACTTGTGAGTTGAAAGTATGAGTTTGTTGACTTTTTTAATATGTTTTAGATTTACATAAATCGATTGGATTATTGAAATACATATAATATTATATACATTTAATATAAATTATGTCATAGTATAATATAGTATATGAAAATATCTTATTTGACTTATGAATGAAAGGATAATATAAATAAATGGATAGATAGGATTTGCACAAATTTTTAGAAAAAAGTTGTCATAGTTGCATTAAGAAGGGAGCATGACAAGTAAGACTTTGCAACCATGTTTATTAATATTTTAATTATTTAAATCAAATTGCTATATTTTTCTAGAAAATAAATTTATTGATTGTTGACTATTATTTTTGGAATTTATTGATGGATGAGAAGGATGATGAAGAGTTTTTATATAAATAGGAGACTTGAGATTGGAAGAGGGGAGTCTTTTCTCTTGAAAAATATTTTGGTAAGAATTTTGATAGGAAGAGGTATTTTGGATAATTTGGGGTATGAGAAGTTGGAAGAGTTGGAAGAGTTTGAGAACTCTTGGAAGATTTGATACATAGCCTACTAGTGCATCACTGTTCTGTTCTTTGGGGGTCTCGGGCACGGAGGGCCAGGAAGCCATTTGGATGGGACCGTTCAATGGCTTCCTGGGGCTAGGGAGTCGGCTAGGCCCCTAGTTGGCTGGGAGGTAAAACCGTGGTTCCGCTTTGGGCAGTGAAGATGGGAGAAACTCGAGGAGAAGAGGGAAGCTTGCTCAGTTTGGACTCCGTCACCATTCTTATAACGAGGTATTTTTCTTGTGATTTTAAATTGTTTATATGTTGTTGTAAAATTATTATATGATGCTATTGCTACATGATTTATGATGTTAATTTATGTTGTGTGAATCACCAATGAAGTTTTAAAAATTCTTAAGTTATTTGATGCTATTGCAAAATGCTTATATGTCCTTTATATGTTGTTATGGTTACACGTTGATTATATGCTGCTTAGTCACAAAATCTATGTTTAATTATATTAAAATTTATAATGCCAATGGAGCCATTACACATTTTAACCAAGAAATTTGATCTCTCTTTTTTCAGAGGAAAAAAAACATACTTTTGATATTCCATTAGAATAAAAAAATATAACACTATTCCATACATTCAGTTTCAAAATTGATAATCATCATTCTCAAGAACTATACTATCCAAAAATAGGAATGCAAGCATCTATCAGAGACAACTATCAATTCCATATAACTATACCAACTCAGAAACAGAAGGTATATTGAAAGAAACTAACCAGTGAAGAAAGGGATACTCCCCATATCAGAAAGCTTATCATCCAAAAATTCTTCCCAGAGTAAGGTCCCTTCACTTCCTTCCAAAGCCTCTTTTGAGAGTTTGTCTGCCAACAAGTTTTGTTCTCTGTACATATGATTAATTTCAAGATGCAAATTTTTTTTGATTTCTTCTTTAATTCTGTGGCACCAAGGAAAGAGATTGATCACTTATAGCTTATAAACACCACTAGCCCATTTGATAGTAACTCTGGAATCTCCAAAAATCGTCATAGACACTATTTCAAAAGTTGTTACCATTTTGCAAAGAACCCATAA
Source organism: Larix kaempferi (assembly GCA_027924585.1). Taxonomy (NCBI): domain Eukaryota; kingdom Viridiplantae; phylum Streptophyta; class Pinopsida; order Pinales; family Pinaceae; genus Larix; species Larix kaempferi. The sequence continues at coordinate 9,253,157 of BSBM01000592.1, forward strand.
GGCTAACAATTCATCCTTCATATTAGTGCCAGAGCCACAATGGAGTTTGAAGTAGTCCCTGTGATCCTTACTGATAAAAGGAACAACACACGTAGCACATCCTCCATCTTGAGCTGCCCTGTCGAAAAAACCCAAAGCTCCCTTGTGGAAATGAATCTCTTTGTGAATTCTAGTTATGCATTTTCTAGATTTTTCTGACTTGAATTCTTTAACCCGGTTTAGAACCTGTATGACAATATAATCCAACTAATCAAAATCATCTTCAAAGACATAGTTGTTTCTGGCTTTCCATATTCTCCAAGAGATAATAACTGGAAGAAAATTGTAATCTTTGCAAGTTTGATCAAAATGGTCACCTTGCCAATTCTGATTGATATTAAGGGAAGTGCATACCTTTTCCCATATTAACGAGGTAAAGCTACAATTTATCAAAAGATGATTGACCGATTCTGCATCTCTTTTACAAAGGTGACAAATATTAGGACCATGCCAACCTTTTCTTTGCAAGTTGTCCCAAGTCTTAAGACAACTTTGCAAAGCGAACCACATAAAGCATTTAAATTTCAAAGGAATGCTCCATTTCCAAAGTACAAGAAACCACCAGTTCTGAGTGGTACATAAGTTTTCTCTTACTATAGCCATATATGTTGTCTTGGTAGTAATAGAACCAGATACAGAATTTGATGTCCAAATTAAAGTACATCCAAATTGTTATTTAGTCTGCAGCCTGTAGCATTTAATATGTTTATGAAGTTGTCCCAATCTACAACCCAACATCCTCCTATGCCCAGATATTTAGCTGAGAAGTAGTATTTTTTCTCTTGATTAATCCAACAATGTTTTCTTATATCTGCCAAAGTAGTATAACCAATTTCTGAGAGATAATTTACTAAGTTTGAAGCGAGCTTGTAGTCTTCTTCCAGGCCAATAATTGGGTCAGTTCCAACTATTACACTCCTACCATTGCCTACTCTCCAAGCTAAGTCCTTCCCTATCCAACTATAAATTTTGAGAAACCCATTCCACACGGGTGAGGAGTTCCTACCTTTTTCCTTTTCATTTCTTATCCACTTATAACAATCCCTTTTGATGTATTTTTCTTTCAGGACATAAGACCAAACGTTATTACCAAACAGACCTCGCTAGAAACTTTTCAACCTTAAATCCATGCTGAACCAACATAAGTTCTTTATAACCCAACCACCAAATTATTTTGGTCTTGAGAGTATGTCCCAACTAGCCATAACCAGATTACCTCTTTCAGTACCACCCGACCAAAGATAATTAAAAATAATTTTTCTCATAGAGTTGATGATAGAGGTAGGAACCTGAAGAAGCGAGAACCAATAAACAAGAATACTGGTAAGGACAACATTGATGAGAGTAAGTCTGCCCCCTATAGATAGAAACCTGAATGTCCAGTTTTTTATTCTTTTTTCAAATATTTGAAGAAGCCACAAGCAATCTTGTACTTTATAGCCATTCGGTTTCAGAAAATATCTGAGATATTTGAGACCTTCCTCCATATTATGAAGCTTAAATGGGAGAGTATTTCTAGTATTTTCCAAGGAACCTTCACTTATATTGTGTATATAGAGCGTGGATTTCTTCACACTAACTTTCATGCCAGATGCCAAACAGAAATTTTTGATAATATTCATAAAAGAATCCCATTCCTCAGAAGACTCGGAACAAAAAATTAAGACGTCATCGACAAAGAGAATATGAGTAATGAAGATAGGTGCAGATATTTTCACACCTTTAATTTTACCCTTTCGTTTGGCATCTAAAATTACTCTGTTGAGTCCTTCTATGATGAGAAGAAAGATCAAGGGATAAAGAGGACAGCCTTAATGAATTCCTTTGCTACTTTTGAAAAAAATCAGTGGGGGCACCATTTATCAACACCGCAAATTGTGTTGAAGTAACACATGCATAAATCCAGTTTATGACAAGAAGAGGGAGCCCAATTTGAATTAGGATTAATCTAAGATATACCTAATTCACACGATCAAAAGCTTTTTCCAGATCCATTTTTAATAGGATTGCATTCAGATTTTTATGTTTAATAGAATGAATTGCTTCCTGAGTAATTCCAATGGCATCTAGAATCTTCCTATCATGGAGGAACCCAAACTGCTCAATTGACAAGAATTTTGACAGGAAAGGCTTGATTCTGCTGGAGATGATCTTTGTAATAAGCTTATAGGGAAGATTACATAAGGTTATAGGATTGAAATCATAAAAGTTGTTTGGCTTATTGCATTTGAGGACCAGTGTAAGAAAATTTGAGTTTAGAGCACCTGAAACAAAACCTTCAGTACTAGAGAACTCAACCATATCTAGTAGATCCTTTCCCATGATATCAAAGAAATGACTGAAAATTTCAACTGTCCAGCCATCCGGGCCAGGAATTTTTTCTTTTGCGAAAAGATGCAGAGCCGATTCAATTTCTTCGATGGTAACCTCCTTTCCCATTTCTTTACCTTCATCCTCGTCAAAAAATTTAGGGAACAATTTTATAATTTTTAGTTGGGCTTCCAAGGAAATCTGGTCTTTCTCCATAAAAAATTCTTTGAAGTGGCTCAATGCAAGCTTCTGCAAATCCAATTGGCCTTTAATAAGAGTACCATTTTCATCTGTGAGATCCCAAATGGCATTAGTATTCCTTCTATGAGAGGCATAGGAATGAAAGAACCTAGTATTATTATCTCCCAGATTTATCCATAAAGCTCTACTTTTAAGGTGCCATTCCATCTCTTCTTGCTTTAACAGATGACCCTTTTTGTCTTCTAGATTCTGAATTAGCATTTTATCTTTTGCATAGATAGAATAATCAGAATTTTTAGCATAAATCTACCTGATTTGATTTTCCAAAAAGAGAAATTATTCTTTGTCCTTCATTTTTTTTTATCTTGGATCCAGAACTTAACTTTGATCTTCAGTGAAGATACTTTATGAACAAGTAAATCCATCGGATTAAGATTATATTCGTTTTGGAAGGTGTTACAAGTGCTCTTAACAAAGGAACAAAAATCCTCATTCAGGAGCCATGAGCTATTGAATTTGAAGGGATATTTTAAGTTTGGAAGAACCCCATTAAATTGAAGAAAATAGGCTAGTGGTCCGAGATTTTGGTCTTTTCCACCCAAGACCTAAATCTCTGTAGATTATGTAGAAGAGAAGACTTTAAAATAAATATGTCCAATCTTTTTTGTACACCCCCAGTTCCACATCTTCCATTTGTCCAAGTAGGATCAATAATAGTAGGTGCAATATCTACTAAGTCAAACCTCTCAAATAAGTTGATGAAGTAACTAGACATGGAATCCAGCCTAGCCGAGTTTCCCCAAATTTCTGTAGCGGAAGTTGTAAAATTTAAATCACTCGCGACGATAAGATTATCAAGATATAGAATGCATGACAAAGACAGCAAGTCCCAGAAGAGCTCTATGTTTTTATAAGGGCCATATATATTAAGTATAGTAATATTTAAGTCCAAATTATGAATATAACCTTCAAGAAGCAGACCCCGGTCAGTTTTGTAGGAAACAAACTGTAAAGCTTTAGGATTCCAACAAGATAACAACCCTCCTGACAACCCTGAGGCACTAATAAAAGAAATCTCCCATCCTAGAAGCATATTTGCAATGGTCTCAATGGCAACTGAACGAGATACATAGTTTCTTGAATTAGGATCAACTCAGGACTAGTATCTTTAAAGAGTTTGGTTAAGGCCCTAATCCTAAAAGCCTTACCCAAACCTCTAACATTCAAGGACAGAAAAAACATTAAGAAACAATCTCACAGGGCGTCTGTACTCTAAGTTCCCTAGGAGTAATAGGATATTTGCTGGAAAATTGTTCAGGTGAAGAATGCATCAACCGAGTAGACAAAGGGATAAAATCCGAACTCCCATTGTCCGACAAAATTTTTTTGCTGGAGTTCTTCTTTTTTTTTGAATTGTCACATTTTGGAATCGAATGGATTGTATTCCTTGAGTATTGGGATTAGAGGAAGGATTTTTTGAATAGACAGGTAATGGGGATTTAAAGACTCTTAATTCAGAGTTTTTATAGCCACATTATAACAACAACATCCTATCAAAGGGATCCTTAGGAGAGTCCTTTGAGGAAACCAAATCATCCTGAAGATGGGAAGGGTTTCCAATTGAAGATACCAAAGGAGAAAGTTGAGTAGAATTCAGGAGGGGGATCTCAACCGAAGCTCCAACAAGGGAAAAAGGGTTTTTAAGAGATGCAGACTCCAGGAAGGTGGAAACCCTAATTGGGTTAGAATCCAAATTTTTTTGCGCAATACTGTCTTCCACCACTAAATTAGAACCCAAATTGATTAAAGTCCCTGAGCCTTCCGAGACATTAATTAAATTATTAACCCATCTTAGCACCCCAGGTAAGTTGTCATTAGTGGACATTCTACGATTCAATTTTTCTTCAATAGATAGATAAAATTCTAATTCTCCCTTCATGACATATTCATAAGGAGTAGGAGACCCAGAATTTAACTTACCTGAATCATCAGGATGCTTGAGAAAAGGATAATTTGTTGCAGTCGTTTCCTTACCATCCTCGGGGACCTCAAGGATTTCAGTAGTGTCTTTTGTTGATGAAATTGCAGGCACCAAAAGATTGAAGGGACAATTGGCTCTGATGTGTCCAATCTGGGGAGAGGAGAAACACCTGAAAGGTATTTTATAGTAATCAAGCTTCTATATAAAAATTCTTTCACCCAGATTATTTCTATTTCGGTCGGCAGTCCCTTCCCCATATCAAACTCCACCATCACTTTAGCTACCTTTTTTTCCATTCCGTTTAATGAATTTTTATCAGCTCGGATGAATTTACCCACCGAATTTTCCAAACCCTCAAAAATATTCTTAGTCCAAAGTTCGAAGGGTAAACCAGGAACCAACATCCACAAATGTCGCATGGATTGTTTTTCCTTCACTGGGTCAAAAGCAATGTGCCAACGTCTTAGAATTAGGGACCCTTCTTTATAGAACCAGACCTCTTTTAGTATTGCATCTAAGGATACATTCTTAGGGAAAATAAAAATGATCCAACTATTCATGAGTAGGTTGATCCTTGGTGCAGTATCCATCATCGGCGTCCAATGGCTATTAACCCATTCTGAAAGCTCTAGTTTGTTTAGTCGAGCATATTCAACTCTGATCTCTCTTGGTTGATAGATCAGGGTTTAAGTTTTAGGTTTTTATTTTATAGACGAAGATCGATTTTTTTAATTACTTTTCATAATTTTTTATTTTATGAGCCAAAATGATTTTTTTTAAAATATTTTCCATAATTTTTATTTTATGAGACGACATGAGGTTTTTTTAAAACATGTTTTTGAATCCACCTGATCGCAACAAAGTTAAAACTTAAGTAATGAATGAATATTGGGTAGAGATTTTAATATTTGTCATAAATTAATCAACCAAGTTATAGTTGATATATCGGTGTCGACCCATTCATTGGAGCAGGAGATAAGTTTAAGTTATCATCTCAACTTTTAAAGCAACTGCATGCAAAAACATTACTTGGTATTGGCACAGGTTTACTCTCTAAGTAACGAGTTGACTAATCCACATTGGTTAACAGTTGAGGAATTGAATCTTACTGAAGAAGATTCACAAGAATGGAATAATTTTGTGAATGTTATTATATACTCGAGCATTACATTATCAGAGTATCCCGATCAATTGGTTTGGCACTAGCAGGGGGGAAATGGTGAGCTGACTGTTAAGAAAACATACGAATCTATCATGCAGAATCTTTCAATGCCGTAGGAAAAGTGGTGGCACAAAAAGGTATGGAAATGACGAATTCCAATGAAACTGAAATGTTTTATTTGGTTATGTTTTGAGGACAAAATTATCACCTGGCAGAATTTAATTAAGAGGGGATTTCAAGGTCCGAGCATTTGTATGCTATGTAAAAAAGATAAGGAAGATGTCCATCATTTATTCATATACTGCCAGTTTTTTAGAGGTGTTTGGACAGAATTGCAAGGAACTTTACATCTGTCTAATGAATGGTATGGACAATCATTTGATGATTGTCTCCTCAGATGGTTCCAGTCCAAATTCAAAAATTTGCCTTTATTTTTAATCTGGGCAGTTTAGAACTGCAAAAATCAAGTTATCTTTGAGAGCAATTTTTTGTCAGTTTTTGATATATGTAGAAGAGTTCTTTATGCTATGAATAATTATCCTGAATTATATTTGAAGCATAAATGTAGAAAGATAGTACATCCTAACCTTGACAATGATATATCCTTTGGCTACTTTGATGATGCAATGAAAGAAAACAAGTGTGGTGCAGGTATGATCCTTTATATCAAGAAGGATCATAAAATATTATTGAAGTTGGTTACGGGTTCTAGTAGCAATTTCAAGGAAGAACTGCTTGGTCTTTGGGGTCTAATGTGGATTGCATCTAAAAGGGGTATTTTACAGATCAAAGTCTTTGGTGACTCAAAATTCATCATAGACTGGTGTAATATCCCAACCAAGAATTGGCCATAATACTAACTCCAACTTCTGAATTGATCAGGATTTTAACTAGTAAATTTTAGACAATTTCTTTACGGTGTGCAGGGTGTAAGTGAGGAGTATTGGTACACTGATCAAGGATGGTAGGGATGAATTTTGATTCTGGAATTTATAAGGAAAATGTGCAGCATCAAGATAAGTCAGGGACAGACACTTAGTCCTATGCACAAGGTACTGGAGCCTTTCACGTTTCAACAATAGACAAGCATGTTGCCTACTTCGAGCCTTCCTGGGCTTCTAGCATATGCATACTAGACTGGGAAGTTATTCTGGATGGAATTAGGGGTTATATCAGTCAATAAACTCAGAAAAATATATTGGAGCAGAATTCATATGAGTTTGGGAGGTTACAGGTAGATTTGGAGGCAAACTAGTCAAGGGCGCTACTGGGAATTGCTCAACCAGGACGTTTACAAATTCTTCCAAACACTGCTAGATGATTTCAAAAACTCAGGGAGTGATATGGAGTGTCTTGTATACTATATTTAAAGACTCATACAACTTACATATATGAAAACTGATGCTCAGATAAATAATTGCAGTAAATATGGCAAAACCAGTTATTTAAAATTGCTCATTGAGCTAGTCTTGCATTCTTGATTCTCTAACTGCCTTAAAATATTACTAAATTTTGTTATGAAGCATTAGATGATTCTGATAAATGTCCATTAACAGTAACAGGTCAAAAATTGAAGTCCAGAATGCATATTTGATATCTTATTACATTCAGGATTACAAGGAGCCTCATAGGCTAGGAAAATTTTACACATTGAGAGAGAATGAGTGTAAGAAGTAGAGAAGTTAATGGAACTCTGATATGAAACTGATATTTGACTGTCAATAGGTCTTATAACTGATATGAAGGGCGCACTGGGATTCCTGATCTGTATTGGGCGCATTCACTGAACTGGAACTTCACACGTGCGCTTCTTAACACATGAAACCTTGGCTATGGTGAGAATGGGTGTATCTTGGTCATCCGGACATCTTTTTCGATGAGACAAAAAGTGTTTCCTACTGTAAACGGCCCTCCGGATGCAATGGAACAGGTCTCACAACCCATGAATGATTAGAAGTGCTAAACCTGAAAATTCAAATTCGTCCCTTCAATGTTGTCTCCGTCGAATGTACCATGTATGATGATAACTCCTTGTAATCTTGGGTTCTTCTTAGTATTGGAGTATATGGACCTGCATATCAGATCTCCATGGCTGCAAATGCTGAGAGAATATTAGAGAAGAGAATTAGAATAGAAGAATGGGGCACATCACCCATTGATTGGCTTGGGCACATCACCAAACCTTGAGAAGCTAAAATGCTTCACTCATAAACTCACAATGACAAAAGTTGTGAAATGGAGTTGGAATCCTTCTTTTATAGAATTGAGGGTGACCTGCTGAGCAATTTGAAGAGCTTGGTGACCTATGAGAATAGGTCAACCATGACTGGACATACTTTACTTGCTTTTTCCTTACAAGCTTTTCTCCTTTAGAAATTGTGCCCCCCTTTGTCTCCATATGTTTCCTGCTTTGTAAAAGTTGTTTGATTTGTAAATTGAACTCCTAAATGGAAACTGTGCCCTCCTTCTTCTTTTTCTGGTTGTTTCCATTTTCTTGATTTTAGCAACTCTTACACATTTCCTTATTTTGTTCTTTTTCTAAATCCACAAATTGCTTTAGCCATCTTTCTATTTTCTAACCTATCGTTCCAATTTAGCAACATTATCCTCAAGGGGTCACCCGCTTGGCCCACTTGCACACATATTGGAAACTCTAATTACAAATATTAATTAAAATTAAATAATCTAACACTCCAACATTAAAATAATTAAATAATTATTCTACTATAGGCTTGGCTCCTAAATTTTCCCCATTAATTAATAATCCTACTTAGTCATTAAAATTGGGAATTAATATCTTCGGGAGGGGCACCTTAGTCCAATTAATACCCAAATACAACCTTAGGCATATTCCATAGGATAATTTCCACACTTACTCATTATTTAAATAATTATTTCCTAGGTGACTTAGGCCAAAATTACCCCCTTGGACCATAGCGAAATTCTGGGAACATGACAAGTCCTCCCCTCCTAAGATTCCTTGTCCTCAAGCAATTTAGTCTAGGGAATAACAATGCATCTCCATCCCAAGCATACTCATGAATTTTCTTCCTCTCATCATATGGATGACCATAGTAATCACCCACTCTGTGCACCAAAACATAAATCATCAGAATCATGGGTCCCATCAATTTAATGGAATTGAAACATATGCTCTCTCAAGCATGCTCCAACAATTCCATGTATCTCTAAACTCCCCAAGTAAATATGAGAGGTTCCATCATGCTACTGCTTCTCAAATTTGATCATAAGTTGCTCATGTCTTCCCCAAGATTCCCACAGTTCCCCGTGCAAGGAACTAAACCACCTTTTAATATATATTTTTAATAAATGCAGGTTGGCTTGCTCTCCTGGATCCCACTGCCTGTGGTGCGTTTTCCAAAGCTCAAATGTCATCAAGAACAAAATTTCAACACAAGGAATGCCAGGATCCCATGGATTGTGCAGCATTCTTCCAAATAGTGTGGTATTATGAAGGATGTCGGGATCCCAATACCAAGTTGGAATATATCCATTTCTCTTGCTCATGAAATTTTTTATTATGCATTTGTACACCCGAGCCTTGTGTGAATGTGTACTGGAGGTATCTAATGGCTACAAAATATGTCTCTGATGTTGCTTGCAAATCATAGAAAAATCAGCTAAATTAAAAACAATTTCCTTGCAAAAAGACAAGAAAATTTTACCTTCCAGATTCTTCTTTTCAGTGATGCCTCTATCCATCCCTTCAGTGAGTGAATAAGAAATATCACTTGTTGATTTATATGAGTTATAATCAGCCATCTCTTCTACAATAGGATCTATCTCCCATAGGGATAGAACATGATCCTCCTGTTGTGCATGTGGCATCAACCAGAAAAAATTCTTCACCCAATGTTCATTCCTCATTGATGTGGATGAATATAGGTCATGTGGGAAAGAACTGTCAACCTTCTTTGTATGTCTGCAACTTTCAGTAACCAAACTTATGGCTACAACTTCTTCATTATTGGCTGGTCCAAATGGGGTCATCTCATTCCACTTCTCCATGGAAGAGTGACTCTCTTCAAGGAACAACTCAAGTCCCCTCAGGAAAAGATCAAGTGCTTGGTTATCATCAAACTGTTCTGAACACTCCTCAAGCACATGTAAAAATAGATGATACTCATGATCCACCATCTTAATAGGTACCTCCTTATAATCATAAATTCTTTCAACCAAGTGAAGTTTCCTGAATGGTGTGTAGGAGGGTAGGGGGGATCTTTGCAACTTTTCATGAATTTGCACTATCTCTATCTTAGATTCTTGGAGGGCACTTTGAGTGCTTCTCAAAGAATATTGGGTGGCCATAAATTCACCATTAAGCTTGTTGATCTCTTCATCCTTCAAGGATGCACCATGGAACAACTCCACAAGCTCAAGCAAATTGTCTCTATCAGAAAGCAGATTCAGGAAATTTCTCTTAATGCTTGTCATGGATTCCTGAAACTCCTCCATGTCTCTCATGGAAGACTGCTCCCCCAAATTCCATATTATTCATTAATGCATGGGTTTGAAGGGAATCTTGGATTTTGCATTCATTCATCTTCAGTGTCCCTTCAAGGAAATGAGGTTCTGGAAGATGAACCTCCTCTTCTTCTAGCTTCCTAGGATCAACTTTAGGTGGTTCCATTGAAGTTATTGAAGCTGATCCATCTCTTGGGGCTGCTAGATATTCATATTGCAGATAATTAATATCACATCTTCGGCTGCAACTTGGGTGCTCATTCATCTCTGGTGCACCAGTAAAGCTTTCTCTCCACTTTTTCAGCCTTCCCCAATTCATGAATTCCAACCTTTGAGGGTTCAACCAAGCCAAACTTCTCATCAGCAGTGGCTTCCCCATCAAATTGACACATAGGAACATAAAAACCAGAATTGAAAAAATTCCCATGTGTTATGTTTTCCTCCCCTTGTGATGGTATTTTGGTGGTTTGGCCTTCCACCAATTTCTCATATTTAGTTTTTGTCGTTGCAAGGCCTTCTTCTTTCTCCAAGGATATTTCACCCACCGCACCTCCATCAATGGGAACCTCCATGTCACCAACATATATATGAGAGTACCCATCAATAGATGTTCCCTCACAATTCAAACATTCCTCAATAGGTGCTCTTCCTACCATGTGGGAATCTTGCAAACATCCTTCCAATGAATCAGCCCTGTCACTGCATTCACCCTTATCACTAAGGATTTGAGCATCAGCATCCAGGGACTCCATCATGCAATAATTATCCCCTGATGTGGTTGCAACATCATTATGACAAAAAGGGGTACAAAAATATGAATGTGGTCCAGACCTTTGCATCACACTTCTCCCTTCAAATGGTGGAGATATGGTGCCTTGTTCTGCCTCCAATTCTCCTGGTTCACATCCAACTGATGTGTGGTCATCTTATGTTTCACTATGAAGCTCAAGTGGCGAATTTGAATATGATTTAGGTTCTTCTTTTGGATCTGATCCAAAATATGTCTCACCATCATTAAGAGTACCAATCTCCTCTGAGGTGATCTTGAAATCCTCAACATAGAAGCTTGCAATAGATTCTTCTCCCATTATTTCAACAGCCTCATGATTGGTTTTTTGGTCTTGCTTTTCCAAGAAAAATGATGAAGCTTCCTCCTTGGTTGTCTTAGGATCAATATTCTTGGATGCTCTTCTTGAAGAGGATCCAAAAATTCTCATGAAGTGTGAAACACATGCATCTAGTGAAGTTTCTAATTTTTTTATGCTCTCTTCATAAGTAGGTTGATCTCTGACTATGGAACATGCAACTTTTCCATCCATATGGCTATAAGAATAGCCATAGTCTCTCCTCCAACTATGATCTCATGGGAGATACTTGTAGAAGGTACTTCTTGGAAATTTTCTTCCTCATACTGTCTGCAGTACTCTTCAGATTTCTCATCATACTCCTCATAAAAATAATCATCAAAGTAAGAATCTTCTTCACCGCTCATGGGCATGGCTACAATTTCAACAAATTGAGAGTCTTATTTCCACAAGAGTAGAGGAAAGAGCTATGATACCACTGTAATATCCCAACCAAGAATTGGCCAGAATACTAACTCCAACTTCCGAATTGATCAGGATTTTTACTAGTAAATTTTAGACAATTTCTTTACGGTGTGCAGGGTGTAAGTGAGGAATACTGGTACACTGATCAAGGATGGTAGGGATGAATTTTGATTCGGAATTTATAAGGAAAATTTTCAGCAGCAAGATAAGTCAAGGACAGACACTGATTCCTATGCACAAGGTACTGGAGCCTTTCACTTTTCAATAATAGACAAGTATGTTGCCTACTTCGAGGCTTCCTGGGCTTCTAGCATATGCATACTAGACTGGGAAGTTATTATGGATGGAATTAGGGGTTATATCAGTCAATAAACTCAGCAAAATATATTGGAGCAGAATTCATATGAGTTTGGGAGGTTACAGGTAGATTTGGAGGCAAACTAGTCAAGGGCTCTAATGGGAATTGCTCAACCAGGACGTTTACAAATTCTTCCAAACACTGCTAGATGATTTCAAAAACTCATGGAGTGAGATGGAGTTTCTTTTAAACTGTATCTAAAGACTCCTACAACTTATAGATATGAAAATTGATGCCCAAATAAATAATTGCAGTAAATATGGCAAAACTAGTTATTTAAAATTGCTCATGAGCTAGTTTTCCATTCCCGATTCTCTAACTGCCTTAAAAGCTTACTAAATTATGTTCTGAAGCATTAGATGATTCTGATAAATTTCCATTAACAGTAACAGGTCGAAAATTGAAGTCCAAAATGCATATTTGATATCTTATTACATTCATAATTACAAGGAGCCTCACACGCTAAGAAAATCTTACACATTGAGAGAGAATGAGTGTAAGAAGTAGAGAAGTGAATGGAACTCTGATATGAAACTGATATCTCACTGTCAACAGGTCTGATAACCTATATAAAGAGCACACTAGGATTCTTGAGCTGTACTGGGCGCATTCACTGAACTGGAACTCCACACGTGCGCTCCTTAACACATGAAACCTTGGCTCTGGTGAGAATGGGTGTATCTTGGTCATACAGACACCTTTTTCGATGAGACAAAAAGTGTTTCGTACTTGAAACAACCCTCCAAACAAAATGGAATAGGTCTCACAACCTAGAAATGATCATAAGTATTGAACCTGAAACCTCCATTTCGTCCCTTCAACGTTGTCTCCCTCGAATGTACTCTGTATGATGATAACTCCTTGTAAGCTTGGGTTATTCTTAGTATTGGAGTATATGGACCTGAATATCAGATCTCTATGGCTGCAAATGCTGAGAGAATATTAGATAAGATAAGTATAATAGAATAATCGGGCACATCACCCATTGATTGGCTTGGGCACATCACCAAACCTTGAGAAGCTAAGATGCTTCACTCATAAACTCACAATGAAAAAAAGTTGTGAAATGGAGTTGGAATCCTTCTTTTATAGAATTGAGGGTGACCTGTTGAGCAATTTGAAGAGCTTGGTGATCTGTGAGAATAGGTCACCCATGAGTGGACATACTTTCCTTGCTTTTTCCTTACAAGCTTTTCTCCTTTAGAAACGGTGCCCTCCTTTGTCTCCATATGTTTCCTGCTTTGTAAAAGTTGCTTGATTTGTAAACTGAACTCCTAAATGGAAATTGTGCCCTCCTGCTTTTTCTGGTTGTTTCCATTTTCTTGCTTTTAGCATCTCTTACACCTTTCCTTCTTTTGTTCTTTTTCTAAATCCACAAATTGCTTTAGCCATCTTTCTATTTTCTAACCTCCCGTTCCAATTTAGCAACATTTCCTCAAGGGGTCACTCGCTTGGCCCACTTGCACACATATTGGAAACTCTACTTACAAATATTAATTAAAATTAAATAATCCAACACTCCAACATTAAAATAATTAAATAATTATTATACTATAGGCCTGGCTCCAAACTTTTCCCCATTAATTAATAATCCTCCTTAGTCATTAAAATTGGGAATTAATATCTTCAAGGGGGCCACCTTAGTCCAATTAATACCAAATACAAACTGAGGCATATTCCATAGGATAATTTTCACACTTACTCATTAATTAAATAATGATTGCCTAGGTGACTTAGGCAAAAATTACCCCTTGGACCATAGCGAAATTTTGGGAACATGACAATTGGGTAGTTGGTGTCCATAATATGCCTAATCTTCAATTGGAGCATTGGCTTGCAAAAACCAAAAGTCTTATTAGGACCTTTGAGATGATTTCCTTTTCACATATCTACCGTGAGATAAATGGATGCTGAAAGGATTTCTAAGGAGGCTTTGGGTGCCTCGGATGCGGGTGATATGGCCAGCAATGACACCCGGGCTCCAGATCTCACGACACCTAGGCACATGAAATTGAATCGTGGCGATGGAATGGACATGCATTTAAGGTGCGGGGCACTTCAAGCCCTGGCTCATTACACTTAACCACTGGATATGTCACCTCATCTAGGCTGGTCTCGACCTTTGTGTACTCCCTCCATGTGTTTCCTTCATGCGGCAATAAGTCCTGCAGCCATACATAACTCCAACTCGTTTAAGGGGATCATCTCCCGGCTCCTACGCGACATTGCAATGCTTATCAACTCGTTCCTACCTGTGAATTGGGATCCTCCCACTCACTGGCTTCTTCTATTCACATGTATCCACTAGCTCCTCTTGCTCGCTCCTCCCGCTCTCTCTTGGGTATCCACCACCAGGAAATACTTCTGGTTTGCTGCAATGTGCTGCCACAGAGGAACGCCGAGAAGAGGTAAGACGAGTCGTAATCGTGATGCCTCCAGAGAAACAGAGCCAACAGAGAAGGGCTACGAGGAAGAGGTCTATATCCCTGTTCGGCTGCTCATTGACAATTGGGAATCCCGCGTAATGCCTGACCACCTTTCCACTGGGCACCATGGAAGGTGAATCAATCCTTACTGGCTAGTGAAGAATATGCTGAGGGCACTAATGGAGGATATGCTAGGTAATTGGGCCAAGCCCAGACATTCAACTCAAACCTTGGAGGCCAATATTAACATGGAATCCATGCATGGGAGTTTGGAGATGACCTTCGACTAGCATTCCTATGCCCCTAGTAGACATCTTCAATGCGATATCAGAATTGGAAAAGACGCGCACGGGGAGACCTCCACTGCTGCAGGAGCCAGCGAGCCTATTGAGGACACTACCAAACTCATGGGAAAGGCACCGATGACGTTCTCCTTCCCAATTCCCACCACCTCCGGCCCTATTCTGACTAAGCGAGTCCAAGGCGACCAGGGGATCACAACTCCCTCTTGCCGAAAGACTGCGCCTCTTCCTATCAAGCTGTCGGTGAAGGATTCAGAGGAGGAGGAGTACTATGGTTGTCCAATCCTTGAGGAGAATCCCCCTGATGCAAATGCACCACCAACACCCAGCTAAGGAGGTTTTGGTTACTCTTTGTATTTTCCATCTTGTTTACCTTAATTTGCTTCATAGTTTGCTAGATTATAGTTTTATAGGCTTCTACAGACAGTGCTATGCTACGGAAATACCCTGGTCTCCCTACTCAGGGCAGGGGTTTTGTAACTATGGACATAACCATTTTGATCATTTTGAGTACCTGGGGTGGTGGCTTCACTCTCTCAGGCCACCACAGACAATACCTCCCTATGTTTTTTTTACTTTTTATGATTAATAGACTATTGCAGCTTACAAAAAAAAAGGAGGCTTTGGGTGCTTTGGAGAATCATATATATTATGAAGAGTATGTGGATGAAGACATTGTTGACAATGGGGTCTTTAAATTCTAATTGTTCTGGTTGGGTGCGTCTTTTTATAAGACTATGATTTTGACATCAACTATGTGTTAAGTTTGTTTTAGTGCTAGTTATTGAAAAGACTGTGTTTTCAGGATAGTATTGGTCTTTTTTGTAAAAAAAGGGAAATTTAAACAGAGAAGATTTAAGCTTCTACTATCTTTTTGTAATTTTGATTTTCGAATGAAAATAATAAGTTGCAACTTTTTTTCTTTTGAAAAGAAAAAAAAAATGTGATCAATTAACTAACCCAAAGCATTTATAATGTTGAGAAAGTTTAAAACTCTCTATATCTTATTAATATATTTAATAAAGTCATATTGCATTTTAAAATTAAATTTGATTGCAAATATAATAGATTCACAATATAACCATGCAAAGGAAACATGTGAAATGGATGGATGGTGCACAATCAATTTCAAATCCATTCTCTCATTAGAATTAGTCCAAAACACCACTTTTATGATCCTCTATATATCCTCATTTTCTCTTATTCAAAAATAACTTTTTAATAGAAGAGAATCCCATTCTCCTATACAAGAATATTATCAATTTATTTTAAAATATATTAAAAAAATAACTATATATATCTAGCTTATTAATATTTAGATTTCACTTGACATGTTAATACTACCATACACAAAATCCATTTCACCCATCACAACCATTGACCAACACCATCATAAAACACATCATATTTTATAGTTTTCAATCAATCACATTTATAATATTATCATAATAAAAACCTTCACCAATCTCACTTGATTAATATAATACACTCCCCTTTTATAAATATTGTATTAATCAACTTATTCGTAACACACATTATTTTATTGACGTGTATAAATTGGATATGTATAATTAATTCAAATTTTATGGTCAAATGTCATTTTAATTCATTTAAACAACCACATAAATCAATTGATTATTTGTAGTTTTATGTCCTCGCATAGGACTATATATTTTTCGATGAGTGTTATTGATAGCCTAGTACATGGCACGCATATTTATGTTTTCTTAAGTTTATTGTAAAGTTACAAATTTTTCATATTAAATATTTTTTTTAAGTTATTTATTTCAATGTTTATTGGTTCTTTCTGGCTAATGTTTGCCTTGATATTTGGTGCTCGGACCTTGGCGATTGGTGTACAATAACGGGGTTCTTGTGCAGAGGAATTAATTGAATCGACATTTGTGGATATGCTTATTTCAAGGACTTTGTTTACATAAATGAGATAGGACGTGCCCATGATCAGGTCAGACAACGTCTATTGTATTGTTGTCAATAGGCTCAGGCGGTGGGATGAATGATGAACACGAATGCCATAAATTCCCTGCATTTCCATTTCCAAGGTTGTATAATGGGAAACTTGGCAAGTTTTGCACGTACCTCTGCTAGCTCTCTCTGCAACTGTTGTGCCTGACCTTGTAGAACTGAGATTGCTCCTATGCAACAGTAAACAGTTTCTTTCATTGTCACATGTGCCTCGTACGCCGACGAATTTATTGCATCTTTCTGGTAGTGGGGAAGCTCGTTGAGCAGCTAGTTGATGTTGCTTGCCCCATAGATATAGTTAACGCTCACAAACTTGTGGGGTTGTTCAAGGAATATATAAGCAACATAGGGAGATGAACTTGAGACTGGACCTCAACCTAAAGTTGACGAAGAGGATGACGAGACATATTGTTTCCCTGCAACTTACACGTTGATAATTATACCAACACGATTTAATGTGAATATAGAGCTGTCCACCAGACTATCCCCTAGTGCTTTCAAAATTCTTGAGAGTTTCAAGGTCTCAACTTCGCTTCCTTGAGGCTCTTAAACTAAAAAATGAGGTGTTTTTCTAAAAACACACAGGCACTACTTGGTTCCATGCTTATCATGTAATTAACACACAAAATATACTCTCTATTTTTATTGATTAAAAAAGAAGCAGTTTGGGATTAGTGAAAAAGCATGGGGATTGAGCAATGCGTGATGGTGGAGGTGGTGAGGGAGACATGACTAGCAAGGTACTGTAACGCCCCATATTTTGATAGTCTTTAGTTCAAAACTCTAATGTGAATTAGCTTAGCAATGCATTTGATTATTATCTGTTTTACTAAGATAGATTGATCAAGATGATTGTTATGTGGACATGTGGACTCCCTTGAGGCATGTATGGTAATTCGAAATATTGTTTTAATTTATTAATGACAATGAATATGTTATTTCATTTGAACATGCAAAATTGAATATAGAATATCCATATGTAGAATGCTAATTTAGTTGTTTGCAAAAATAACTTACATGATTATTTGTAAATGTCGTATTAGTGATATGGATTGGCACTTGAAAGAGTTGGTTATGGCTATATATATGTTTCATGTTAATGATGAACTATTCCACATGTTGATTGGCTATGAGATAGGCGGATTCCTATATTGCCAAGGCCCATGAGATGTATTGAACATCATGAGTATAATGACGTTATATCAAATTTCATGCTATTTAATTGTGAATTCCAATATTTCTATGACTTGTGGGTGAGTGTGAGTTTTGACAGGAATTGTGACTTGCCCAAAGTGGTTTTTCAATGACGGGACCCCTTAGATCAGTGATGGCATAGTATGGTTGATGTAGGGCGTTGACCCTAGTACTATTAGGAGGGGTGGAGGCATTTCCCACCATCGAACCTCCGAAACCCAGAGTCGTGGGAGGGTTGTGCTGAGCACGCTCCCGTGGATGTGTGATGACGACTAGTGGGTGCCTACTCGGAAAGCTTGGTCGATGTGGTCGATTGACACTTCCACTTACGGGTTATATACATGGTCATACGCGTAGTCGAGATTCCATGGTATATTCCAGCAGAGGACGGGATGGTGAGGTCAGGAGATGGAAGTAGTGGTGATTAGGGGGTTGGAGTACTGATGGGATGGATGGGACCAATGATGGATTGGATGGTGTTCTTGATTTTTATTAACTATCGTGATTATATGTTGGATTTCATCACTATGTTTATTTAATTAAATGTCTTATTGCTTCTGTATGAATGATTATGAATGATGAATGATGCATTGTTTAATTGTTCTTCTATGTGTTGTTTGTGATCATGTAATAATGATCTATTAGGAGCATTAAATGTGATTATTAGTACCCATGCTTACGACTTGTGCACTGGCCATGCATACGCCAATTCGTGAGTACAATACTATGATTGGTCGATCGATGAATAAATTAATCTGGTTATATTATCTAATAGTAGCTTGGTTGATGAATTGTGGAAAGTATCACTTGTGAGTTGAAAGTATGAGTTTGTTGACTTGTTTAATATGTTTTAGATTTATATAAATTGATTGGATTATTGAAATACATATAATATTATATACAAATAATATAAATTACTTCATAGTATAATATAGTATATGAAAATATCTTATTTGACTTATGTATGAGAGGATAATATAAATAAATGAATAGATAGGATTGCACAAGTTTTTAGAAAAGAGTTGTCATAGTTGCATTTAATGTAGAAGTATGACAAGTGAGACTTTGCAACCATATGTAATAATATTTTATTAATTTAGATTAAATTGCTATTTTTTTTAGAAAATGAATTTATTGAATGTTGACTATTATTTTTGGAATTTATTGATGGATGAGGAGGAGTTTTGATATAAATATGAGACTTGAGATTGGAAGGAGGGGAGTCTTTTCTCTTGAAGGATATTTTGGTAAAAATTTTGATAGGAAGAGGTATTTTGGATAATTTGGGGTATGAGAAGTTTGGAAGAGTTGGAAGAGTTTGAGAACTCTTGGAAGATTTGATACATAGCTTACTAGTGCATCACTGTTCTGTTCTTTGGGGGTCTCGGGCACGGAGGGCCGGGAGGCCATTTGGATGGGACCGTTCAATGGTTTCCGGGGGCTAGGGAGCCGGCTAGGCCCCTAGTTGGTTGGGAGGTAAAACCGTGGTCCCTCTTTGGGCAATAAAGATGGAAGCAACTCGAGGAGAAGAAGAGGGAAGCTTGCTCAGTTTGGACTCCGTCACCATTCTTATAACGAGGTATTTTTCTTGTGATTTTAAATTGTTTATATGTTGTTGTAAACTTCTCATATGATGCCATTGCTACATGATTTATGATGTTAATTTATGTTGTGTGAATAACCAATGAAGTTTAAAAAAAATTCTAAGTTATTTGATGCTATTGCATGTTGTTTATATATTGTTATGGTTACACATTAATTATATGTTGCTTAGTCACAAAATCTATGTTTAATTAGATTAAAATTTATAATGCCAATGGAAGCATTACATATGGTATCAGAGCCCTAGGTTCAAAAACTAGGAACCTTAAGGGTCTACATGACATTAGGAAATAATGACCAAGAATTCTGAGTTTTCAATAATGATGGTGTTTGCTGTAATTTTCATTGTTCCTTATTAAGGAACTCATATATTTTATTTCCAATGGCTTTACATAAACAAAAGAACCAAAAAAAACAACAATAAAGGAAAAAGTAGAATCGCCATTGAGTATACTTACAAGCCATTAATATTTAATACTTGAATGAGTGCATGTTGCATATTTAAAAGTGAAAAAGGAAGTAAAACTTAGAGCTCGTTCCAAAAGAGGAGAAAGAAAAGAAGTATCCACATGCAGCTTAACGGAATAGAACCATAAAACTCTCCTTCAGTGAATTTGTAATTTGCCTACTAATGAATAAAAAATGAAATCTGGTTGAGGGTATCTGTAGTAAGCCCTTTCATTGTACGTCTTTTATTCCGAAGGAGGTGAGAATGATGCTGGTGATTGTTCGAGGAGAACAATTCAATTTAAGGATATGCCCTAGTCCCCGTAGTTCTGGCTACCAGGCAACCAGAGCTGCACCCATGATCTCTCATTCCTACTCTTAGAAATCCCCAAGTATATAATGAAGAAGTACAATATATTAAATGTTTTCTATCATAAGCACTCTTATTAATATATGCCATGGTTTTAAATCGAATCTTAGCTTCCTTTGCAAAAGATAGTTTGATATGAAGAAAAATAAATAAATTGTTTTGCACAGATTATGTGCTCAGTGGCGATGTGAACCAGTTTACTACTTGTGAAGTTACTTATCGTACTTAGCCCACTGGGTAGTAAATAGGTTAGACATATCCTACTATTCTCTACACAATAAGAATTTGGACAAGATGGTACAGAGTGAGCCCGAGATGATCCATATCTTGTTGCTGATAGCTGCTATGCTAATCACAAATCCGTAGACGTCAACCAGTAATACTACTTGCAAGACTTGTACTCAGGCTTTGAAGAAAGAGTACGATCGGTAATTGGGAGAACTAGTTTTCCGACCATGTTCCCCTATTAATATTAACCATGAAAGTAGATTTCATTTGCATAAACTTGAAAAGGAATAAAAGTGAAATCTGAATTTCCATTGTAAATGTAGACGTAAACTTAAATACAACATAAAATACAACAGGATGTCACCCACTGTCTTCTCTGCATAAGGTCACTCCTAGGGCGACCACAGGGCGTTTGTTTCCATACTTTGCATCTCTTTGAATAGATTTACACCAGAAGCCCAGCCCGGTGAAAAGAAAAAAAAAAGGATAATAATAAGAAGCTTCCAAACAAAACTGTTGTTCATATTCAAGTGAAAGAAAGGAGAGGCCATGCGCATACTGCAGTTGTTCCATTCATTGGAACCGCTGGTATTTCATATATTTAAGTTATCTCACGGATGGATTTTACATTCGCATTAGCTTGATTCTTGAGCTTGTCGCCTCACCTACGAATTTAGCTGGTCAAGTCACCTAATAAATATACAACTGTTGAGCAGGGCACCTCACCTACGAATTTAGCTAGTCAAGTTACCTAATAAATATATAATAAGGTGCTCTTTTCCACTCATATGACTCCATCATAAAGCAATGGATATTTATCTTTGGAATGATAGATTTGAAGTGAGTTCCAAGGTAGGTCGAGGATGACCCGAACCGCCATGGAAGTCGTTGAGGATCATAATTATTAGAGATAGTTGTCATAACTATTTGGTAGGGCTCCACGCAAGAGTTATTAATGGCATTAATCACCTGGATTCTGGCATAGATAGCAGTCGTAGTCAAGTAGATAACACTCTACTATTAAACCCTCGTAAAACCCGTCACATTGTTAATAAATGTAAAGAATCGACGAGATTTCTGGTGTGTGTCAGTTGCTTAAAGCCTGGTTTCACCTCATAAGGAACTGGATTGATGATTGTAATGAAGTTCATACCTTGGGAATGGTTCTAGTCAAAATATTTTCTGAAAAGTAGGTTTCTCTTCACACTCCAAATTACTCACATCTGAATATCCTTTCCTAGAATCATTTCAATGCACTATACTTTAAAACGGGCTTCTTAGAAACCCTTTTATTTTCATCATCTTATCCTGTTTCTCAATCCGACGAGGGATGAAAAAAAAAATGGTTAGGCCGTTGAACTGGAAGAGGTTGATACTTGCATTCGACCCGTATGGACAGTAAGGAAACCTCATAACACCTGATTGACACTGAGCAAGTGACAGCTGCATATTCCCGTATCTTCCCTTCAATGCTTATCAATTTTGTAAATCTTACACTCAATACCATCCCTCACCCTGACACGACACTCAGCATGAACAACACAAAAATTAAAAATTAAAACTTTATGCATGATGACAAAATTACGGTGACACATGATATGGTAAGCAAATAATGTGTTCTTACGCCGTAAACTTTCAGAATATAGTGTAGCATGTTGGTGATATCCATTCAATGTGATGCAATACGGTTTTTCAAATTCAATGCGATCCAATACGGTTTTCAAATTTCATTTTCATAAATATCTTAAAATTGGTAATGTAGCCATGTAAATGATCTATATTTAAAAGTTTAATTTTGATTGATACCTAGATGTTGGTGCTGAGGAGGCTGGCCGAAACACAATGAATGTAAATGAATGGCCTTTTAGCATTATTTGATGGCTTAAATTAATCTGTCGTTCTTTTGTTTAAAAAAAATGAAACTTATTTTTGGCTATATAGATTAGAATAGATACTCTCGAGTCTTTGTTGGAGTCTAGTAATGTTAGCTGAAGATTACTGTGCTAAGGGTGAACTATATGTTGTCTCCCTCTTGCATGATGATTCTTCATGATTCTTTTGTGAGGTTATTCCATAAATGAGGTGATCCTTGCAGTTCTAAGTATGTGGATACTAGTTACGTTTGAGTCGAACTTCTTGATGTCCATGAATGACAAGTCCATTTATGATGGAAGTGATAGTTGAACTTCTTGATGTCTGTGAATGACAAGTCCATTGATGATGTAAGTGATAGTTCTAGGCCGCACATTAAAGTGTCCATATCAAATCAATCTTAAGGAAGAAAATAATAAAAGATAACATCTATAATTAAATCGTGATATCAAAGTAAACAAGCATTACTTGTAAATATGCAAGTGTGATTAATATAAATATAGTAAGGATATAAAGTTATCACCTTCGATAATGATTTGAAAAACAAAAATATAAACATTTGATTGTTCACAACTTAAGATGAACTCGTCTCTTGGTGGTGTAATATCCAATGAGAAAGGAGGGCCCTCCCTCACTCTGGGATGGGAGGGAAGGCGAGTTAGAAAAAAAAAAAAATTGAAAAGAGAATTTATTAAAGTATATTTGACAAAAAAACATTTTATTAAAGTTAAAAGATGAAATAGTTTGCATCTTTATTTTATTATGGTGGGGCAAATGAATGGATATAGTGTTATACTTGTGGACTAAAGCTATAATTATGATGGATAGAAAAAAAAATCAAATTATATATATATATATATATAAGGTATCCTTCATCTGGAATAAATGGAAATTCCTTAAAATCAAGAAGAAGAAGAAAAAATTTGTTTATAAGAGAGAATTATGTAATTACTTTTACTAAAATAAATTCTTTTATAATGGATTTGATTTCATTATCTTCTATAAAATAATAAGGTTGCAACTCCAAGTAAAATTAGAGAATGATTGATAATAAAGTTGCAACCTCATGCAAAATTAGAAAATAATTACATATCTTAGGTAACAGTTACTATGAGGCTTAGCATTCAAACACCAAAAGAACTTTCCATCAATATTATTACCACTTTTATATTTTAGGCATAAAAACTTTACAAATAAAATATATAAGTTGTATAGTAAGGAATTTGTAAGAACTTGGTATTCATAATTATTTAAAATGTGTCATTTACTCACATATATTTAATCTACAACATTTATTAATCGATTAATTAATTAGGTATTTATGTACAAATATATATTATTATATTTAAATGTTATTACAATGATATTAAGATAACACTTAAATATCACTTTGTAAAAAAAAAATGCAATAAGGGAATTATATAACAAAAAAAAAAGAGTCAAGGTACGGTACAAAAGATGGCTCTAAGGATCAAACTTATTAAAGTTGTTTCTGTGTTAATTCTCTCTATGGAACCTTCATCTATTCAATGTTGAATGGGAAGGAGCAAGAGCCCTCGAGCCCCAGCCATGGTATTAATGAGAGAAGGCGAGACTCGTCGACATTTCACTATCCAAGTCAAATCATTTATGAAAAAAAAAAAATATATAATAATAAAATTCATTGTGGAACTACAATCAAAGTAAATAAAAAAAGACAATCCAATAGATATGGGTAGACCATATTTTCTATTATCATCAGGCCCGTTATCTTGCACGAAAACACTGCTTTGCTGCAAGATTTCATATATGATCTTGATGGGATGAAAAGCATAATTTTTCGGGTCGAGGAGTTTACAACTCACTTCATCTCATTGTTAATTCGTTGATTGGGCTGCAGTTGCATTAATGGTTGAAGATACGCATTGGAATGCATGATTTTTCCTTTTTATTTTATTGGTGTGAAGTGACCATATTGTGAATGCACTTCTGCTGCTGCATTCTGAATTTTGATTACCATGTTGGAATTTAAAACGAGTGAGACTTGTAGCTCTCATAATGTCCTCCTAGTCTGGGCTATTGTGAGAAGATAGTTGTACAATCAAATCTCTGATTTGCGATCGACTTGCACAACTTAGAGATCCCAAAGGGGTGTAGCAGTAACGCAAGTAGGCAGAAGTAATATGAATAGGCGCCATATGATTAGAGTGCTTGCTTTCTCACTAGCAACTCATCTAATCTCTGAAGTTAAGGAACGCAGTGACTAAAGAAGGAAAATAATATCTTATATATATAAGGGAGATTACATTTTAATTAATGCTTAATAATTATGTTAGATTAAGTTTGTAATCCATCTCACTGAGTTGACTTTGAATTAGACTAAGAATATAGGGTTATTGTTTTTATGTTTAAATTTTAGAATTTGCAGATGGAATGTTCTAATAAAAGCTCATATATAAATGATGAGATGTCAAAATTAAATGATGAAATGTCATGGTCTTAAAATTTACATCGGATCAAATATCACAATATGTAAATATTTTCTACTTTTAATAAATACTAGGAATGTATTTTATATTTTTCCGAAAGAATTTGTCTCCCTCTTATCTATATATATAAAGAGATCATCATGTTGAAGACAAGATAACGACCACAAATATGTACTATTACCTCAATATTAACAACTATTAAGTAATTATAAGAAGTGTAAGATAGCTTTGGAGTTGACCTAACATATCTATGGTACTCAAAGGTTTGAATGAGGACATTGATGAAATTTTAGAAATAAAAGCATGAGTATGTGTATTTCACGCCTAGTCATAATGTATAGTGGTATCAAGCACCTATCTAGAAGTGGTAGGCTAGGCTCTACCTATGTGTAAAAACAAAAGAAAGAAAGAAAAAATGCAGTTGTAAGTATTCTACATGTATAATGTGCAATTCAATGGGTAAGAGCTATGTTTAATGAGTATTGAGTGATAAAGGGTACTTGAATAATAAACATGGTGTTGTTCATGTTATTATATACAGTAGACCAATCAAGAAACTGTCAAGATGGATCTTAATTAAAATTTCTAATGAAAAAGTAAGTGGTGTAAATTTGAGAGAAAATCAATAAAGTGGGCAATTAATAAAAAGTCATAATAATACCCTAGGAACCAAAATAAATGTTATATGGCAAATAACATCTTCGTATGAACCGTAACACCAAAAGGACTATAAAATGTTGCAAAGTATCTAAATTGTTGTGGATACCAGTCTAGTAAGACACAATGAACCTTGACATAGGTGTTATAAATGTGGAGTATCGAGGAGGTTATGGTTGTAGATCTATGTGAGAAGGTATCAGTGTAAGCTTAGACCCTTGATGAATGCCTTTAGGCTTGATTGATCCACATTTGGGATGGATCTATGCTAGTGTAATTAAATCACAACTCATAATTAGATAACAAACTTATAATCATATAACAATGTTTCCAAAATTAAGAAAATTTGTACTAAACCATTTCTAGTGAATGACTAATGTAAATATATTAATACAATGTAAGTATTAAGTCATGGTTTCCAAAACTGGAAAACAAAAATTTATTATACAATTGAAAATTTTGAAGAGCCAAAAAGGAATTGGTGAAAAAAAAAGGGTCAAAATAGATACCACCATTAAGATATGATTGTCAAACAACAAATAATATGATATACATTGGAAAAGTATAATAAAATAGTAAAGCAAATTAGTATAAGTGGGATGGCTTTATAATTATAGTAGGGAAAATGTAGAAAATAACATTATTTTGAAACAAAATAATGTAAATAATGGTACAATATATGTATAGTAAAAATGTGAGAAATGATCAATTATGAAATAAAATAAAATTATAGAAGCATGTAATTAATGTTTAATATATGCGTTAGACCTAACAAAACAAAACAAAAGAAGAGAGAGAGAAAGAGAAAGTGTGACAAACATTGATAAATGGTACTTAAAATTTCAAGTGATAATCAAAACAAAGTAATATATGAAAATATTGATAAATAAAGAAATACCATCCATGCAATATTCCTATAACTTAAACGAGGATAATGGAAATTAAAATTTTAAGATTTGTAAAGTAGCATTGGATCCTTACATGTACTTGTGAGAAGTAAACATACTTCATGGTGAGTAAATAGAAGCCCTACCATATCTTACAGTCATACAAAGAATATTTGTAGAGGTGGTAGGTTGAAATTCATCGTTTTCATGAGTTGATTTCACTATTTCCAAATTTGGCTAGTAATATAAGGACGGGAGCGATCGATGTGTTAAAATTGAAACCATAAGTATTTTGTGCATAAAATGAGATTCATGTGCCAGAATTATCCTTTGATAAGTGTTAATTGATTATGCATACTCAATTGATAGACATGGTGACAATCAAATTATTATATAGCACACCATTCAATCTACTATTAAGATTTTATCCAATTAAATATACTAATGAAGAAGTAATTGGGGTTTATTAGAAAAAAATATTAGGAAAACTAATAATCGATAAATGATCATAACAATACATCTTGAACCTAAGGAAATGCTATATGGGATATAAGGTCTTCCTATGAACTATGATATAGAAAACAACAACAAATTATGATTGTATGTTAACTAACTGGGAATAAATGAATTGATAAACATGATAAAGTTAGCCCAATTGTGTCTACAACATGTAATATGTAATATGATAACACATCCCATGTGATAAAAGAAGTTAAATTAGATAGTATCGACATGTGGATCATGTGATGGTCAAGTGGGACCAGAGTGGTTAGTATCTTCTATGATGAAGGAATAGGGGTATCGCATCAAAACAAAATTCCCTTAAGATTGAAAATGACCATAACTTTGGGATGAAGTTTCTTGAAGGGTGGGTGTATGTAACGCCCCATATTTTGATAGTCTTTAATTAAAAACTCTAATGTGAATTAGCTTAGCAATGCATTTGCTTATTATCTGTTTTACTAAGATAGATTGATCAAGATGATTGTTATGTGGACATGTGGACTCCCTTGAGGCATGTATGGTAATTCGAAATATTGTTTTAATTTATTAATGACAATGAATATGTTATTTCATTTGAACATGCAAAATTGAATATAGAATATCCATATGTAGAATGCTAATTTAGTTGTTTGCAAAAATAACTTACATGATTATTTGTAAATGTCGTATTAGTGATATGGATTGGCACTTGAAAGAGTTGGTTATGGCTATATATATGTTTCATGTTAATGATGAACTATTCCACATGTTGATTGGCTATGAGATAGGCGGATTCCTATATTGCCAAGGCCCATGAGATGTATTGAACATCATGAGTATAATGACGTTATATCAAATTTCATGCTATTTAATTGTGAATTCCAATATTTCTATGACTTGTGGGTGAGTGTGAGTTTTGGCAGGAATTGTGACTTGCCCAAAGTGGTTTTTCAATGACGGGACCCCTTAGATCAGTGATGGCATAGTATGGTTGATGTAGGGCGTTGACCCTAGTACTATTAGGAGGGGTGGAGGCATTTCCCACCATCAAACCTCCGAAACCCAGAGTCGTGGGAGGGTTGTGCTGAGCACGCTCCCGTGGATGTGTGATGACGACTAGTGGGTGCCTGCTGGGAAAGCTTGGTCGATGTGGTCGATTGACACTTCCACTTACGGGTTATATACATGGTCATACGCGTAGTCGAGATTCCATGGTATATTCCAGCAGAGGACGGGATGGTGAGGTCAGGAGATGGAAGTAGTGGTGATTAGGGGGTTGGAGTACTAATGGGATGGATGGGACCAATGATGGATTGGATGGTGTTCTTGATTTTTATTAACTATCGTGATTATATGTTGGATTTCATCACTATGTTTATTTAATTAAATGTCTTATTGCTTTTGTATGAATGATTATGAATGATGAATGATGCATTGTTTAATTGTTCTTCTATGTGTTGTTTGTGATCATGTAATAATGATCTATTAGGAGCATTAAATGTGATTATTAGTACCCATGCTTACGACTTGTGCACTGGCCATGCATACGCCAATTCATGAGTACAATACTATGATTGGTCGATCGATGAATAAATTAATCTGGTTATATTATCTAATAGTAGCTTGGTTGATGAATTGTTGAAAGTATCACTTGTGAGTTGAAAGTATGAGTTTGTTGACTTGTTTAATATGTTTTAGATTTATATAAATTGATTGGATTATTGAAATACATATAATATTATATACAAATAATATAAATTACTTCATAGTATAATATAGTATATGAAAATATCTTATTTGACTTATGTATGAGAGGATAATATAAATAAATGAATAGATAGGATTGCACAAGTTTTTAGAAAAGAGTTGTCATAGTTGCATTTAATGTAGAAGTATGACAAGTGAGACTTTGCAACCATATGTAATAATATTTTATTAATTTAGATTAAATTGCTATTTTTTTTAGAAAATGAATTTATTGAATGTTGACTATTATTTTTGGAATTTATTGATGGATGAGGAGGAGTTTTAATATAAATATGAGACTTGAGATTGGAAGGAGGGGAGTCTTTTCTCTTGAAGGATATTTTGGTAAGAATTTTGATAGGAAGAGGTATTTTGGATAATTTGGGGTATGAGAAGTTTGGAAGAGTTGGAAGAGTTTGAGAACTCTTGGAAGATTTGATACATAGCCTACTAGTGCATCACTATTCTATTATTTGGGGGTCTCGGGCATGGAGGGCCAGGAGGCCGTTTGGATGGGACCGTTCAATGGTTTCCTGGGGCTAGGGAGCCGACTAGGCCCCTAGTTGGTTGGGAGGTAAAACCGTGATCCCGCTTTGGGCAATAAAGATGGAAGCAACTCGAGGAGAATAAGAGGGAAGCTTGCTCAGTTTGGACTCCGTCACCATTCTTATAACGAGGTATTTTTCTTGTGATTTTAAATTGTTTATATGTTGTTGTAAACTTCTCATATGATGCTATTGCTACATGATTTATGATGTTAATTTATGTTGTGTGAATAACCAATGAAGTTTTAAAAAAATTCTAAGTTATTTGATGCTATTGCATGTTGTTTATATATTGTTATGGTTACACATTGATTATATGCTGCTTAGTCACAAAATCTATGTTTAATTAGATTAAAATTTATAATGCCAATGGAAACATTACAGGTACATTCGTGTGCATTGCTCAATCCCCATCCTCCCTCAAAAACATCAATGCAACTGGCCACTAAACACCACACCTCATCGAATTTTTCCAAAATGGTTGATCACAACCAAGAAACAAATTATCAATATATCAAGAGAACGAATTATATAATATAATACTTAAATGGAATTCGAAACCAATAAAACAATTGAATCTACTACCTTGGGAAATTTGACAAGATAGCCACCAATCGAACAAACTGAATACAGAATTTCTTCCGCGGTTTGATATTAGGAGTATTTTTAATGGAGTCATAGACAAGATCATTCTGAATAGCAAAAAATAGTTTATTATCGCCAAATTCAGTACCAAATTAGTATTAAATGGATAGCCTAATATAGATACATACTGGGGAATAGTAATTGATCTAAGGGTACCTTTTCAAATAGTCTTAGGATATTGTCACTTGCTATCGGCCAAGGAATATCGCCATCCATATTACTTCGGAAAAAACTATAGATCGCCATCAATTCATTTTTATTTTGCATAGCCATAAGAGAAACCTAATGATTACACAACATAGAAGGTGAGTTCCAATAAATTAAATTATTGTCGAGGCAATTGAAGAATCACGATGCTATAGAATGGAAAATAATAAGGTTGAATAATATGTAAATCAATGTCATTGATATTTGGAGATGCATAGGCAGGCACATGTATAAGAAAAAAAAAGTGATTGGTTTTGGAAAATACTTGGAAGTGGAGATGCTCATTAGATTGTCCTTCCACTACCTTCATAAGACGTTCTCTGTAAGTACTCATTTTTATTTTCTTATGTCACTTGGTAATACAACACAACACAAGACAAAACTTCTCACAAAGACTTAATTCACAGATATCTTGATGTACGTATGTAAACAATATATAGAACGATAAGCATGTTAATTAGAGAGGGTGACAACTATTATAAATATTTATTGCATGATGGTCATGGTATCTTATTCTTGTCGGATGGGATGAGTAGACATGTTGTGTTGGATGGGTCGACACAGTTATTGTTTTCATTTAAGATATTGAGTTTTGAGAATAATTGTTATCAGTAGGCTCATGGCAGATCCAGTTAAGCTATTTTTGCAAGCAGTCGGCCTCCCTCTACCTTGAAGGATAACGAAATAGTCCCCTTTATTCCCTACACTTTCTTTCTATGTGGACGTGGTAGTGTCAGGTTTCCAATTCTATGTTTTCCCTCTCGTCGGCTCATGGATTTCATCCACCCAAACGCATGCCATGGCGTCGTTTATTGACTACAGACCTATCATGTATGTAGTCGAGAGGTCGCCTTACTTTCTACTCAAGGTTGGAGTCTATGCCATGAGATGCGTAGATGAATTTTGTGCATTTCCCTCATCATTTGCCATGTTTTATGTGTCCAACCTAAGCGCTAGTGCATTGTTCACATTTTCCCAATCACTGCTTACCTACTATAGCCATGTGTCTGCATTTAGCCTACTAAGTGTCTTCCATGAGCTATGATTTGGCCTACATTTCCAGATGGGTCGACGCGCCTTTTGAACACCTCATAAAAGAGGACAAGAACTTCCTAAATAACGAGGATGGATTTCATTATCATGTCTATACATTTTATATACCATATTATGTTTTATGGTAATTGTATTTTGTTATGATATTTGATATTTTTTCAAATTCAAGTGATTTGGGCAGAGTTTTAAAAAAGTAAAATAAAAATAAAAAATATATTTTCATTGTGGAAGAGCTAAAAATATTTAGATTTTTTTGAGAATAGAGGTCATATTTTTTTTGGATACAAACAACCTAATAAAGACATTGCTTATTAAAATCTATAGAGTTCAACATTGCAAATATTGTCACTATTGCATTGCTTTTAACAAATAATGAAATTTTGGTATTTTTACATATCAACTTTGAAGGGTTTGAAGGATTCAATATCTCACGGGCCTTTAAAGTGAAATGGGACCTTACCCTTCAAATTTGATCCATGCTCACCATGGAAAATTATTGTGTGCGATTTTACTCGTCTCCAACTTTCAATCCAAACCCTATCTTGATTTCATAATTTTTAATTCCAGAATAAATAAATGCAAAATTGTTACTATTTCACATTAGAATACTAGAACCACAACACTTTAAAAAAGATATTTTCTTAAATGTTTAGGGTTTCCCTTGTGCATATGCATTCATTTAAATTAAGAGCTCTTGCATCATGTCACACGAGTTGTTGTCTTTTTGTGTTTATCGTTCATCTCGCTTTTGCTTTTGTTCCAGTATTCTAATTGATTATCTACAACTATTCAGGCATGCTAGTGGTGATGGTAGCACTTACTGCTCTCTGATTAGCCAAAAGTTAATAAGGATTAGCAGACATGCTTGCTTCAATCACCACGAATGATGGTGATGCCTTATGTTCATACTTAGACAACATCATTTGGCCATGCCAATCGGTGGATTTTTCAGGATGTGAAGGGATGGATCTCTGTGATCTGTGCCAAAGTTGCGGGTTACTTCTCCTCAACCACCAATATTAATTTTAAGAAGCAGCGTTTGGTATTGCCCTTTTCGGAGACAGATTATGGCTTGCCTCTTGGTTTTTTCGACGATGCTACCCAATATGGCCTCTGTGAGGCAGGTATGATCCTCAAAGTTTCCTTGAATATTTATTACAAGATGCAGATGTGTGCTGGTTAAGGCACAAACACACGAGCCAAACTACTTTCCTTATGGGGTCTTCTTTTCTTCGCTAACTATATCGGCTTGCAAACTCTTACTATTTTTGGAGATTCCAGAGTTGTTATATTATGGGATAAGGGTGAATAGAGTCTTCATTCTTTGGAGTTAGGTGGATGGATCAAGCGCATGAGGGATCTTATGCCTCTTTTCTCGGCCATTACCTTTGTCCATATCTACAGGGAGCACAATATGGAGGCTGATCAGCTCTCCAAACTGGCAGTGGGTGAATTGGATGGGTCTATCCTTGTAGAAGAATACAGAGAGGGAACTCTGTATAGGACTGATTGTGTGCAATTCGTTTAAAATTGCAGATTAGGCATGCATGTATTTTGTTTTATTAAGGAGTCTTCCATAGTTCCTTTTTGGTATGCACCATGTATGAGAGCATGAGATATTAGTATAGGACATTTATAGGTAATAGTATCAACAATTTATCTAGGTGTTGATGCCCTAGATAAATTGTTGAGTCTGCTAGAAGGGTATTTCTGTCCACAATTTTTTTGACTGGGAAAGGATCACCTTTGCACTCCTTAAGATTGTCCCCCATGTCAAAAATTGGTGGGAAACTTATTGTGAGAAAAAGTTAACAGAGGATTCTGAAATTTTTGAGGTTGATCCCACTTGGGAATCTTTTATAGATGATGTTAAGGAACAACATTACCCTGTGGGAAACTATGACTACCAATACACAAAATAGACCATTTTGCGTTAAGAGAGTGACCAAGCGGTGTCGGAGTACACCAAAAAATTTCATACCTTGTGAATAAATATGGGTATTAGAGACTCCAAGCAGCACCTGGTTTTGAAATATTGCAGTGGCCTATATCGATATATTTGAACATAGATGGAATTCCTAGACATCCCTTCAATGAGAGCTGCTTATCAGTATGCTATCAAAATAGAGCAAAAACATTCAGCAAAAAAATAAGCAGTATTTTGGGCTTGCAAATTTGTTGCAGCAAAAGCATGGAAAAGGCAGTCAAGACTCACAAAACAAAGGACAACAAAATGATAAACAACCTCAAGGAAATCCATCCAAGAATGGTAATGGGAAGGTTAAGAAGGAAACTAGAAAGTGGTGCAAGTTCCACAAAATCCCTTGGTACAACATTGATTAATGTCGCTCAAATGAGTCATTGGTGGTCGAGATCAAAACTTCAGAATCATATCTTGGTTCCAATTCCAATTCAGGACCCAACACTGCATTTGTAGACAATGGGAAGCGGATTATTGATGTAGAACATAGTGTCACCATCGCTACTACACATATTCAACTAGAGGAACTAGAAGGGACAAAGGTAGATGAGAACCTCTTCCACTCACAAATGTGTCCACGCACGTATTCCAATAGCTCAAAACAACTTTTACATCTTGGTATTTTTGATAAGTTTCGGGTCAGTAAACTGGTTGAGATGGATATCGAAAGCCAGCCAACTATTCCACAAGCTCAAAACATTTTTTCTTGTTTGACAGTTTTTATGGTTTTTCGGACCCAAAAATTCTGAGGCTGTTTTGAGGCCTTAAACGAAGTTTTTTGGTGATGCAGTTATTCAAATGTAGCAGAAGGAAACTCTAGACGTCCAAAATGTGTTGCTCTTGTCTAGATCTTTCCAACAAGTTGTCGAATTCCCTATTCGAGATCATATGCAAAGTTATTCCCCTGAGAAGTTGACACCTCAACTAACCATCTCAGGTCCTACAAACCTTTTCATAGTTCATATTTTAGGGTTAGGTTTTTGGATGTTTAGGGTATTTTTTCCCTCATTCTTATGATAAAAATTCCCTTCATCCTCCTTTTGCAATCAACTTGTCACGAATGAGTGTAGCTCCAACATCTCTTCTCAGAGATATACCTACCACCATTCTAGTTGCTTTTATTTACAATCTCTTATGTTTCATTCATTTAATAGAATATGAGTTTAATGTATCAATGCGTTCCTCGCAATATATCTATGTATGTGGTTCTATAAATGTTCTTTCATTTCGTTCTCACATAAATTTAGATCATGTCCTTTCAGTTCATATAATTGTTTATGTCTAAGTTCATATTTCTAGGTCTATCTAAGTTATATATTTGATCCAAGTTCAATTTTTTCTTTATGTTTTGACTATGTCTCTTAAGGTTCTAGTATTAGAGTTTTAGGTTCTGATAACATATGTATCACCCATCCTAATGATGGGTGTTAATTAACTAATTTTACATACTAACAGTAAACTGATTAAATCAAACATATATTCTAAATGTGGATATGTACAAGTAAAACATTATGCTTTGACTAGCATTATTTCTAGCATAGATCTAGCATAATAGGTACAATTTCTATATTCAATTTAATACCAATTTGTCATGTAATTCGAATGAAATAATATATCAATACAAGAATACTAGATTTTTTTCCCCAAGTAATAACCTCATGAAAAACCCTCTAAGTACTTCCCTGTGATTTTCGGATGGTAAACAAGGTAAACAACTAGCCTTGATTATGGAGTCTAACCCCGAAGTGATTAAGAAAGTCAAACCCATGACCCCCCCCAATTTTGGGAAGAAATATATCATATTTGGCTCATGACCTCTTGAACTAACCCTTGCGGCGTGAGATAAGAATAGTAGAATACTTTAGTAACTATTCAATTTATCAATCTGGTAGCAGTCCCAATAGTACAAATTTCTAGCCTTTAGTTCCTTTCATATAATGTAACCCAAATTGGAATTAATCCTCCCATCCGACTAGTAGCTAGGTTGTTAGTTCTAAGAAACCTATGAGATTTCAAAGAAATCTGTGACTGCAACTCCAATAACACCAATGGTTGTCACTACCCCTTCAAAGTTCAAGAATCAACCTCCAATTTCCAATTCCAATTCCAAGTTACTCACAAACAATGTTTCCCCTCCTCAACTCCTTCCTTTCCAAGTG
The DNA here is from genome assembly GCA_027924585.1 of Larix kaempferi. Classification (NCBI taxonomy): domain Eukaryota; kingdom Viridiplantae; phylum Streptophyta; class Pinopsida; order Pinales; family Pinaceae; genus Larix; species Larix kaempferi. The sequence goes on from BSBM01000592.1 coordinate 9,288,501, forward strand.
TCAACAACATCGTCTATCATCCCCCGAAATCTACTTTTAACCAGTTCTTTTCCACCATCCTCCTCCCTTCTTGAGAAGAGCCATAGGAAATTCAAAATATCATATAATAATAGTTTACCTACAAACCTGACAACCCACTCAGCTAGTCATGTTTTCACATCAATTCAACTCATATCTCGTGAATCTAAATATAATAAGATATTAAAATATCTATCTATCATAAATAGTCTTGGAACAATTCAAATGCCATTCATATTAATTTATATTTGGTAAGCATTAAATCAATCCAATTTCAAAATGACATGTAAATGAGAGGTAATGTATACCAAATCAGAATTAATTGAATTAAATGAAATGCAATGAATTATAATTAATAGAAATGCAAATAAAATGTAATAAATACAAATAAAATGTAAATGAACTTGAATGAAATGTAACTAATATATGTGGAAATGAAAGGCTAATTCTAATAATATATTTAACTCTTATTGCATTCATCATGCATTAACCATTATTAATAATTAAGTTTAATCGCTAATATGTATTAACTAATACTAATGTATGCATACAAGTTATGTAAGCATGGCCAATGTAAACATAGCTTGTTCATGTACTACAAATAGCCATCACCACCTCTAATGAATAGTTCTTGAATGATCATAGCCACACATGCAAGAAAATAATCCAATAAACACAACACTATAAAATCTTACTAACTAAGTCACAATATATCAATGCTAATTGAACATTATACTTCGGTTTACCCTTAATGAATTAAAAAATCATTTACAGGTAAAAGGAATCAAGTACAAAACTAAAGTGGCATCTCAAATCCCAAACAATATTTTTACTAACCTAAGTCATCCTTCCTTTCGAACCTACTTCCAACTTCCACTTCCTATCTGTTATTTTTTTGGAACATCCCGGAGCATTAAATATATTGACCTAACTCCATATATTTAACCCGTAAGAATAAGCGTAGACTAAATTGACCTAAATACCCTAACAAACGCCTACTATTCATCATCACACAACTCGAGGAGTGTGGCTTAACACGACCCTCCTAGGAATTTATTTTTGGGGGGATAAATGGTGGGATATACCTCCACCCCTCATAATAGAACTAGAGTCAATGACCTGCCAATAATTACACTATGTTTCTATTGGTGTTCCTATATTTGCATCATCGAATGACCAATTTGGGAAATTTGAACATCTGGATGGATGTCTTCTAGATCTGTCATCTATAAGTTGATCTATTCCAATAGTGGATTAAAATATGGTCGAAGAAATTCCACATTGAATATTGGATGCAAACCCAAGTATGGTGGAATGTTGAGCTTAAAAGCATTTTACCCAATTTTCTCAAGAATGGTGTAAGGACCATATCATAAAGGGTTCAACTTCATGTGTGGGCCACTGAACCTTTAATTCTTGAGATGAAACCATACATGATTTCCAATTTTGAATGAATGAGGAATATGATGCTTGTCGTGTCGAGCCTTGGCTTTCTCACTAGATCATTGCAATGGCTCAAGTGCTTGTTTATGAATCTCACAAACCCTATCCTTGAACATGCATGCTTTATTGACTTCTCATTGTTCATGGTCTATGTCGATCAGACTAATCGGTTGATTGACTAAGTTGATAGGAACTTAGGGTTGAAATACATAACAGACTTCAAACAAACTCTTGTCCATTGAACTATGTTGTGCTCAATTATAGTTATGCTAGATGTATGAGAGACTTTCATCCCATGTTTGTGATGTTTGTGGCAGTTCATGCAGAGAAACTATACCACCATCTGATTCACAACTTTCATTTGTCTTTCGATTTAAGGGTGGAACGCAATTGACATAGATAGCTATGTGTCGAGTTGTTTCCAGAGTGTTTTCCAAAAAATTCTAACAAATTTGGAATCTCTGTCAAAGATGATTGTAGTCGGTAAGACATAGTGTTTCCAAACATGCTTGAAGAAGAGATGAGCATACTGTTGTGCCGTTGTATTATTCTTGCAAGGAATGAGGATAGATATTTTAGAAAATCTATCAACCGCTGCCATAATTGCATCATGTTGGTGTTTGGTGACAATATATCTAGTCAAGTAGTCCAAGGAAATGGATTTCCATGGTCGAATTGGAATGGGAAAGGGTGTATACAAACCCCACCATTGATTATGTGGCTCGGTAATGGCACAAACCATGCATGCCTTGATATACTTTTTGGCATCCATATTGAGTGAAGGCTAATAGAAATACTTTTGGAGTACTATGATATTCTTTACCACTCCAAAATGACGTGTTGTTTTTTTTAGTGTGCATCCTAGATGAGATTTTGTTTATGATCCCCTGAAGGCATAGAAAGATGTTCGATCTTTTAAAGCAAATTGTCCTTCATGTGGTAGTCGAGAGAAATCAACTAACTTGTTTGGAGTTGTTGATACACTAAGGAGAAGTTAGTTTCTCCTTCATACAATCGAGTCCAAATAATGGTGTCATAACTATGCATATTGAACATTGTAAAAAGTGAAGTGACTAGTGGTCAGCTAAGGCAATCAACTATTTGATTGGATTTTCCTTTCCAATGCTTAATTACCAATTGAAATTGTTATAAGTAACTAATCCACTTGATTCTTCTCATCGTATGTAACTTAGACTATGATGGAGTGAAGTATTGTAGAGGATTATGGTCCATATGATGATGACCGTATGTTTCTTTTCCTAGAGTATAGTGTCTCCATTGCTTAAGTGCTTGTATAATGGCATACAGTTCCCTTTCATAAGTCAAATACTTGAGAATGGTTTCACTGAAATTTTATGAATAGAAAATCACTGGATGACCTGCTTGAGAGATCACGATGCCCAGGTCATAGTTCGATGACCTGCTTGTTCTTGAGCTATACAAAATATTGTTGTTGTGATGTTGTCCATTTGAAAAATGTATTTCCACCTCCTTTAGTCAACCAATTCATTGGAAAACCTATGTAGTTGAATCCCAACACAAATCTACGATATAAATTCGGTAAACCAAAGAATCTCCTTAGTTCATGAATATTTTTTGGAGCGAGCCATTCCCTAATGATTTGTATCTTTATTGGGTCAACTTGAATGCCTGATGAGTTGATCACATAGCCCAGATATTTGATACTCTTCATTGCAAAAGAGAACTTCTCCAAGTTCAAGTAGAGTTTGTGCAATCTGAGAGTGTTAAGCACTTGTTGAAGCTATTGCAAATTCTCATCCAACAATCTATTGAAAATTAGGATGTCGTCTAGATAAGCAATGGCACATTTTCCTACAAAAGGTATAAGAATATCATCCATATATCTCATAAAATTTGCAGGTGCATTAGTTAAACTAAAATGTATGACTAACCATTCAAGTAGAGCTTCCTTCGTTTTGAAAGAAGTCTTCCATACATCTGAGGATTCTGTGGGAATTTGATGATATCCCGACTTGAGGTTGATTTTCGTAAATAATTTAGCATCTTTCAAATAATCAAGTAAATCATCTATTGTAGGAAGAGTAGTGATTCTTTACTGAAATCTTATTGAGATCCCTGTATTCAATGCACATGTGCCATGTCCCAGATTTCTTAGGGACTAGAATGACTAGACTTCCACAAGGAGAGGAGCTAGGTCAAATATTCCTTTTATCGATCAAGTCTTGAATTTGTCTATGGATTTCTTCATTCTCTAAAACTGGCCTTTTGTAAACAGATGCATTGGGTAATGAAGAACCAGGAACAATATCAATGGAGTGTTTAACGTGGCAATGCAGTGGTACTTCAGTTGGATATTTGAACACATATTTGTATTATTAGAGTACTATGTGTTAGAGCATTAAAACCCACATAATACTTAGGATATAATTTATTTCATTTTTTATTACTTTCCTAGGTAGTTTTACCACGTTTTTGGCCACTAGTTGACTTATTTGGTCCACCACTTGCCATCCTTATCCACATGAGAAAAATAAGGAGAGATCTAAGCCACAAGAGGATCCCTCCACCTCCAAAAAGGATCAACAGAAGAAGAAGGAGCGAACCAAGTTCTCATACTGCCAAAGGGGCTTTCATCCTGAAATCTCCTGTATGATAAAGAACATAGATCAGATGGCACAACTCCTTGAGAAGAACCATATTCCCATTCCTGAAGGCACAAAGAAGAAGGAAGGAGGTTCTAACTCAGATGATAAGGAGCGAGTGCATTCTCTAATGGCCATCACACCTTCATCCACTTCTTACATCATTGAGTTCGGAGCTTCAAGGCACATGGTTGCAACTAGAGAGTCATTTGATACTCTTGAATACTCCGATGGCCTAGGTCCCATCATTATTCTTGGAGATGACTCATAAACTGCTTCAAAGGGTAAAGGTAGAGTAGATCTAGACAATGGCTCATTTTTCAAATTTCTTTATGTCCCATTTCTAGCTGCAAACTTGTTGTTTGTCTATCAAATGACCCATACGGGTTCACCCAAAAGAGTTGTCTTCACCCCAGATAATGTGGAGATCTCTAAGATCTCCACACGAAGAGTTGTTGCATTAGGCACTGCGGATCATTCCTCTAGAGTCTACAAGTTTTCACAATTTTTTCCTATCTCTTCACTAGTAGTGCTCCTCTCTCATTATAATGAAGCAATCAAGATTTGGAATGAGAGGTTTGGCCATCTAAATTACATATACCTTCATGAAATTCATGACAAAAACATGGTTGTAGGGTTTCCAAACATCACTTTCACAAAAGGAGTCTGCCAGGGTTGTATCCTAGGAAAACATCCTGAGAAAAAGTTTGAGAGATCAATGCCTGAGAAAACATTTGAACCTCTTATCCATAATGATATTGTTGGTACTTTCCCTCATATGTCATTGAACAAAGCCATATACCTATTAAATTTCATTGATGATCATATTAGGTATTGCTGGGTCTATTTTCTGCAGTTTAAGTCTAAAGTTTTTGGCCATTTCAAGTATTTTAAAGCCATGGTTGAGAACCAGTCTGGAAGGAAGATAAAGGCAATAGGATCTGATAATGGGGGAGAGTACATCAAATCTTATTTTTAGAACATATGTGTAGTGGCTGGCATCCACATGCAACACTCTGTGCCATACACTCCTCAACAGAATGGAGTTGCTGAGAGAAAGAATCGATCTATGAAGGATATGGCCATTTGTATGCTGGAAGCAAGGTCTTTGCCACCAAATTTGTGGGATGAAGAAATCAACTGTGCATCCCACATACAGAACAAAGTCCCACATAAATCACTGAAAGGATTTACCCCTCATGATTCTTGGTGTGGAAAGAAACCTGATATTTCACATTTCGGGATATTTGGTGTCAAGGCTTGGGCTAGAGTGCCATCTGAGAAGAGAAGGGATCTAGAGCCGTAGAGTAGGCCATGTTTGTTTGTTGGCTACTTAGGAGACTCAAAGGGGTAAAAAATTCTTGATCTGATCACCAACAAACCATTCATAGAAAGAAGTGTTCAGTTTCAGGAAGAGACCCTACAAGGAGTTGAGATTGGAGAGTCTTCTCAACCACCACCGGAAGAAGGAAATGAAGAGTTGAATGAGGCTTATGATGATGAATCTTATGATTCTTATTATGATGATGATTCTGATGATATTATTGCAGAACCAATCTCACCATCAAGGAAAAAGTGGGCAGCAAAAACCATAGAAGTTGCTGGTGAACTTACTGGGAATCCTTGGGATCCTAGAAAGACAAGGTCACAATATGAGAATGCACTTTCAGTAAGGGATCCAAATATTGTTGAGAAATGTTTTCTCGTGATTGAATCAGATCCTCAAACATATGAAGAAGTATAATATCCAATATGGAGGTCTTCTATGGATGATGAGTTCCACTCCTTGCAGAAGAATGGAACTTGGGAGCTAGTCAAGCTTTCACCGGGCAGAAAGCTAGTAAAATGAAAATGGATCTACAAGACTAAGGTGGTTTTTGATTATGATGCAGTCAAACAAAAAGAAAGGTTCGTGGACAAGGGATTTTCACAATTCCAAGGTTTTTACTATAATGAGACCTTTTCCTCGATGGAAAAAATGGATTCTATTCGACTAGTTTTGTCAGTTGCAGCAACAAAGTGTTGAGCAATTCACCACATGGATGTGAAGACCATTTTTCTTCATGGTGATCTCGAAGAGGAGATATATATGCAGCAACCTGAAGTCTATATTGCAGATCCATCACTTATTTTCAGGCTAAGGAAATCATTGTATGGACTTAATCAAGCTCCCAGAGCTTGGTATGCAAAGATGGACCATTACCTCCTGACGCAAGATTTACACCTGTGCAAATATGATCCAAATGTGTATCTAAAGCACATCAATGGTAAGATTGTGATTATAGTATTATATGTTGATGATTTACTGTCATGTACCCACCCTTGGAACCAATGCAAAGCAGGGAACATGCTACCAATCTATGGGGCTTTTCATAAAGCTCAGCCCATTCATTTAGAGGCATACAGTTAAAAGCAAGGTGTGCAGATGTAAATCAAACAAATATGCACAGCGGAAACAAATTCATCCACACACATCTCTTCATATGCACCCAGTATATCAATATCAGTCATCAATTAATTAAAAACAATGCAGAAGTAAATACATAGACATCAAAACACTCATCTTCATTTTTGCAACTGCCCAAGCAACTAGCTATGTTGCTGCAATGTTCCACCCAGCCATAGGCTCTTTGACAGCTTGTACTGAGTCCGTCCGAAGGCCACCCCCAAGATGGGCATGATTCTCACAAGGGAAAGGGAACATTCCAGCTCAACCACGGCCCAATAACCATTTTATCTCAGCATGGCCAGTCCAACTGGGTTTATCAGGCTACAAGGGAACAATGGATGCTCATTCTCAAGCTCAAGCCAGAACAATGGATTACCCATTACCCATACCCCAACATACTCTTTCTTCTCACAGCAAAATGATTATTGACAGGGTTACACATTTACAATAGAGGTGTTCACATAACAGGGTCCACATTGGTTCTCCCAACTCGTGGTTCACCCAAACGAACTGTGGAAATTTCGATTTCAACCCCAGGGAACAAAACCGATTTCTCTCCACTGGTTAGGATCCTTTCCAATGGCCTAAACGACCTCTAGGAAGACCCAAAAACGTTCTGCTCTCTTCCCCCACTGGTAACCAACACAAAAATGCCCCTTCCCAGCTAAAAGATGAAGGGAAACACAGAAAAACGAGGGACGAAAATGCCCAGGCAGCTAGAGCTGCGTGAGAGAGCAAGGCCATGGTGAATAATGGCTTAAGGAGAAATTTCGTGGCTCTATTCTTGCCCAAGGAGACCAACACGATTTTCCATCAAGGGTGGCTTGCCCATACCCGATTTTGGACAGCCATACCTCCCCATTCCCAAGGCATTAACTTCCCCAACCAACTCTTGGGAGAAATCAATGGTTGGGTACAAAAGTCAACATGGGTAGTTGAGGGTTTGATGGGTTCTCTCATTGACACTTGGCTTGACTCTAGTGGCTCAAGGGTTTGAATTTTTTCCCTCCCAATTCCTTGTGAAATCATGGCCCCATCTCTTTGTTGCATTGCATAGCTATTTGTGGGTATTTTTATTAAAATGCATATTACATGATGTTGAAGTTCCAATGTGCCTGGCTAGCACGCAAACCATATGCATCACGAAATCGATGGCGGGGCCTTGGCCTTGAGCTCCTCACCATGATTTCATAACAAGATTACATCATTTATAATGTTAATGCCATGGGGCCAAACTGGGGACATTACATTTACTAATCAAATGAAGTGCCACTGATGAAATTTTATCACTAAGTACAGCTTTGCATCAAGCTTTCTCCATGACAAATTTGGGGATTCTCAGGTAGTTTTGGGGGCTTGAGATCACTCAGTCACCCAATGGAATCATTGTATGTTAGTCCAAATATGCCTCATCTGCTAAAAAGGTTCAATATGGAAGAATTTAAGGCTGCAAAGACTCCTTTTATTTTAGGAGTCAGGCTAGAAGAATGGGATTCTACACCCTTGGTGAACAACACCCTCTACAAGCAACTAGTTGGAAGCCTATTGTACTTGACTCACTCCCGACCAGATTTGGAATATGCAGTAATTGATGTTGAAAGATATATGGATAAGCCACATGAGCTCCATTGGAGGGATGCAAAAAGGATATTGCACTTTGTGCAAGGCACCAAGACACATGGGATCCACTATGCTACCAATTCCTCACTGGATCTAGTTGCATTTTCTGACTCAGATTGGGATGGGGATAACACAAAACGGAAGTCCACTTTCGGGTTTGTATCCATGCTTGGAGGAGGTCCTATATGCTAGTCTAGTAAAAATAAAGTGAAATTGCACTCTCTTCAATAGAGTCAAAGTATCGGGGAGCAGTGAATGCAGTTACTTAGTGCATCTGGTTGCAAGGAATTCTTGGTGAGTTCTGGATTGACTTTAGCACTCCCACTATTCTTTGGGTTGATAATCAGAGTACTATAAGGATATCCTCAGATCCAGTACTTAGAAAAATAACCAAGCACATTGAAGTGCAAATGCACTACATCGAGAGTCTAGTGCATGATAGATTGATTGTGTTGGAGTATTGCTCCACTATTCAACAAACTGCTGACATTTTCACTAAATCCTTCACAGAGAAGACTTTCAGCCATCTTAAGTTGCTTCTTGGAGTGGCTGAACATGAGTTGAATGTTGATTGATGATTAGGTTCAAAGTTTTTGTTCTTGTCCATTTTGAGGGAGGGTTATCTCCCATGAAGTTTTCCTTGTTTCCTTGTTTTTGGACAACGATATTTAAAGAGTGACCAAGCCTTTGTTCTTGGGCCCTGATATTTATGATATTTTTTCACATACAGTTAGGATTAAGGGAGGGTGTTAGAGGATTGAAACCCACATAATACTTAGGATATAATTTATTTATTTTTTTATTACTTTCCTAGGTAGTTTTACCATGTTTTTTGCCACTAGTTGACTTTTTTGGTCCACCACTTGCCATCCTTATCCACATGAGCGCATTCATGAGCATCCTGGATTCTTTTCTGGCTATTCTAAGTGTCAAAGGCACGTTTCCTGCTTTTTCACTGCTTTTTCTGCTTTTCAGTAGATAAGGTAAAAGCTAGGCACTCTAGAGGTTTTGGCAACTGCTTGTTTTTGTGGCAACCATAGCTTTCCTCTTTTTCACTCCAAAAGATACCATATGTTTTCTAATTTCATCCTACATCACCTTCCAAAAGCAGTTTGGACAATTCGTGAGCTTTATGGTTGAGTTGGAGTAAGATGTTTTTACCTTGGGGGGTTTTAGCTAGTTTAGTCAGCCTGCCTTTTGTGAGCAATTCGAATGTCTCCATAGAAATTTAAATTTATGATGTAAATCTATATATTTTCGGCCACTTTATGGTACATGGTTGGTTGATGTACATTTATGCTAATACAATTTAATATTGTGCATAATTATGAGTCTGATTTTGAGTTTCTTGTCAATTCTAGACTAGCAATTTGTGTGAGAAGTGTTATTCAATATTATAATCAACCTGTGATCTGATTTCACACTATGTCGACTTCTTGTTGTTGTTTAGATTTTCGTTCCATGGAGAGTCGTCTAGTTTTTGTGATCCTATTGTAATGTTCATGTTTGATCATCAACAACATGATTTTTTTAGAATGGTTGATCAACTTTTTGTCTTGTTTTGTTGAAACCTTCACCGAATGTCGATGTGGGTTGACATTCAGGATTTCCATACCAATGATTTTGTATTGGACAATCACTTTCTGCCATCTGGACTAATACTTTCCATGTATATCCCATAAGTAGTGTTTCCCAAACAGTACATCATCTACTGAGAGTGGAACTATATCACAAAGAACCTCATCCAAAAAAGGATTGATGAAGAAGGAAATTTTGCACTATCAGGTGATCATGAGTTCTTTTCCATCCTTCATCCAACAGATGTTGTAACATTGTGGATGTGGATTAGTAACAAGACCCAATTTCTTCATCATGTCTTCAGAGACAAAGTTTTTTTGACTACCAATGTCCACAATCAAATGCAATGGGTTATTCTATATCCATATATATGTTTGGAATAGTCGCTCTCTTTCATGTTCATCGATGATGGTTAAGTTCATGATGGTTTTCAAAGTCGATTCAAATAGCGTCGAGGATTCTAGATTTGATTCCATGATAGATTTGTCCTATGAGCCTATGTCAAAGGAAGACATATGTGTCAATAATGTATTCTAAGATTTGCATTCAGATGCATAATGCTAAGATGAACTATGGTAATCACACATTTTCCATGTAGGGATTTGTTTGTTTTGTTTTCCATTGTCTTTCTTAGAAGGCGTCTTACCATGATATTGCTTCTATGAAGTAGTATGAGTAGACCATTTTGACTTTTTAGAGTCAATAGTTAACTAAGGAACTTCTTTTCAAAAAGGTCGACCTATCGGTTTGGTCGAGAACAGTCCTTTCTCCTTTAGTTTCACCTCAAGCTTAATGGCATAGTCATGCTTTTGCGAGAGTTCCAATAGTGAGGAATTCCATCTCTAGCTAGATAAAAAGGATCTAATCCATTGATATACTTCAAAAAAAGTAACTTTTATTCCTTCCTAACACAAGTTGAGCCATTAGTCGGTGGAATTCATCAGTATAACCCTGTACACTCTAATATTTCCATTGTCTTAACTGCTACAGTTTCTTATATTGTTGTTCTATGTACTTTGGTGGATAAAATTCCATCCTATCATGTTCAAAAAATTTATCCCATGTGTCAATGGGGTGACCTTCTTCTTCCTATTTAGTCGAATGATTTCCCCACTAGCAATGTATAGAAGTCGACATCCTCATAAAGTTGATTCACAAAGAAATAGGACTCTATATGTTATATCTAGTTATCTACATATTTTTCATCAATATTTCCTTCCAAATTTAGTATGTCCAAGTTCATTTGTACCTTGAAGGGGATAACCTTGTTGAAGGAAAATCATCTCGTCAGGTTGCTAACCCAAGTCAAGACAAAGGAACTAGTAAGTTGAGCAAGGATATCCTTGAAATGCTCATACATTTTAGCTCGCTATCGAGTGAGTGATTTATCTCTGTGATTTATTTAGTTCACTACGAGGAATTTCATCCTCTATTTCACTTGCCATATTTTGTCTAGGGTTTTGATAAGATAAATACTTGGAGGTAAAAGGTAGAGGCAAGTTAAATAGCTAGGTATTAGAGCATGTCTGGACATGGATAAGTTTTCTAACTATGCAAGTAGTGTTTAAGAAAGGCTATAGAATGCTAGTATATTCTAATACCATTGATCTGTGTCACCTAGGGAGTCAATATAAGGACAACATAGTCAACTGAATGAGTCAATATCTATTATGGTAGAATTGAATAATACTATACGGAATAAGAGAACCAATGTAGGTAATAACCAAACAAAAAATGACTAAAAGCAATAGATAATGCCAATCACATGAAAACGCAAGTGTAGAATTGAGAATGGAGAAACCCCAATGGTGAAAAGTTTAATTTTATTGAGCGATCATTTGTAAGACATCGATCTCCTAAGTCTGTAAGAAAAACCCTATATCAAGGTGTACTGAGTTGAAAGACTTGTTTGCATGAATGAAGGCCGAATGAAGGAACCGTGAGGAACCAATTGAGCCTTCTCTTTTGGAACCTGCCTTAGTGCTGTCAAGAATAAGGAACCCTTTTATAGTCAGGATTACATGCATATATACAAATATGAGGGATTCTTGGGTGTCTACCCTCCACGTTTCAGTTACAAAGAAGAAGTTACAACTTGATTGAGGAGACCAGGCATTTTATTTCCATTTGTCAAATAAAAGAAGATGAAGGGAAACCATTGCCATGTTGATGGCGTCTTCTCAATGCCTTTTAATTGTTCAGAATTTCGACTGACATGTGTTTGAGTGATAAAATTTCATGGGGCATGTATGATGAATGAATATTGCAGAAGTTTGTGTGAGTCGACTGATTCAATGGATTGACCGATCTGTAGGGTCGACTGAGCCGATGGATCGGATGATACGCAGGGCTAACCGATTCAATGGATCGATTGATCCGTAGAGCTGAGTGATTCAATGTATTGATTGATCCATAGATCAATTGAGTCTTCCGACTGAGATCCGACAAAGGAGTCAACTAGGAATAGGCACTAGTCGGGTCCTGTAATGGATCATTCAAGTATTTTGCTTGCATATAGGCCTCACTAATTGTATTGGGATTGAAGAGCTTCACATTCTTTTGTAAATGGTTATGTAGACGCCCCAAATACTTGAGGAGTACATATGGTTTCCTAGGTGATATACCCAACATAATAACCATCTTCCTAAATTTGATGGTGCACTCTTGCACACTATGTCCTTGCCTTTGCTTGAAGTAATACCCGATAGGGTAGAATTGGGACTTTATGAGGGTTTTGAAATCCTCCCACTTAGTTACCAGTGGATCACCCTCCAATTTAAGTGCCTAAGTGTGGCTTTCCCATTAATTTAATGCATGGTCACCTTTTTCTAGTTGATTTCCCCTCTAATCCAATCTCTGAGTTAGAGCCTCCAAAATCACCAAAAGGTCCAAACTTTCTCTCCATATCCGCCATGAGGATTGACATATTGTGCAAGATATCAACGACTTGTATTTCCAACTTTGTAAATCGTTGTTCATATTTTCTCCCCGATTCTTCTCCAAACTCATCCGACGTGGATAGGGTTTGAAAACTTTTTATTTATTCTACCACTCCTTAATCCTACAATTTCCCACAAAACCCAAAATAAAACTACTCTGATACCAATATGAGCCGTCAACTGTCATGGATATTCCACTGGAATAGTTCATCACAAAAAGTAACTTTTTACATGTGGGCTTTTTATTAGGTACATGTATATATATGAACAATAAAGCTGGATACTCCATAAACAAGAGCCACAAGGTAATAACGAAGTAGCCATCTCCAATTTGAACACTAGAATTTTTAGTCAGGAAGAAGCACATAAAACTAAGTATGCAAACTCGCATATGTTCTAGAGATAGTGACTCATCAGATAAAACAAATAAATTAAAAATAAATAAATTTGAGAAGTTAGAAACTGAATGTGAATGCTTTATCAACTGGTCCTTGGATTAGCTAAGAGCTCATCTACAGTTTCTCAACCAAAATTATCAATTGAGTCTACTTTAGCCATTCCAAACGACGAGGAAAAAGTTCAACGATCCCAAGGTGATCTGCAAATGGATCAACTAGACCGGGAGATTCATTTGCTAGTAGAAATAAAGCGCAAATTCCATAGTGGCCATGTATTTTTTTATTCCCGGGTTTGTATACATGTTGCAAAGTAATTTTTATTTTAGGACAGTTTCTTAGGGTCTACACTAGTAAGACTTTATGCTATACTCTTCTGGATATTAGAACAACTCGTGTTATAGGGAACAATTTTGTAGTTGAGATTTTTTTTGAAAGAATGGTTGTCAATAAGCCCCATTTTTTTTGTATTACTACGTTGTACAATGCGGCCAAAACAACTTTATAATACTAATTATAACCGTTTCGTTTTTTTTTTAAATGATGAGGTTGACAGCCAATCAATATGTACCCTTGTTCCATCCTCCATGATGTCTGCCCCACCAAAACAAAATTCTTTAAGACTTAAAAGGGTTAAGGCCAAGTGAAGTCCTAGGTGACTATGGCAGAATAATTATGCCTTGGACCTGGCACCCAATCCAAAGGAATTAGGCTCTATGCAGTGAAACCCCTTGAAATGTGTTTATGAAAGCACTTCCAACAAAAAATGCAAAAGAGAAACATTGACATAATTGATAGAAATATGAACAAGAAAACCATTTTTATAAGTCCATCTTTCCTTCCCTGTATTGGGAGAGTCTTCTCAACAAGAACGGACGTGGCCAATAGATGGAAAGTGGCCATTCTCTTTTAAATTAAATTTTCAGACAAGTATAAACAATATGTTCATTAAAATTCAACCATGAAGTCATAGGCATGTGAGTTGCATAACAACTTGACAACTTCCATATCTAACATTTAATGAAAGTCCATTGCAACTTCCATATCTAACATTTAATGAAATTCCATTACAAAAAGTCCATGTCAACTTCCATGTCTATTGTAGAAACTTTCAAGGATGCTTCGCTAATACGTTTTTACTACTGAGCATCCACCACCTATGGAGAGGTGGGACATTGTGTGCAGTTATGTAATGTGTGAATTGGCCTGACTTAACTGCCACGACAACTTCTACTGAATAATTCCCTCTTGAAGGAGAAAACACAAATTAAGAAATATAAAAAATTGCAAATCTTTCCCTTGTAAAAGTTGGAAAGTAGTTGGAAAAATGCAAGATATCAAAGTTGCAAATCTTGCCCTTATAGAGGTTGGAAAACAATTGGAAAAATTAAAAATATTAGAATTGCATTTTTTGTTTTACTTGACATTAACTCTTCTATATCTTTTTTAATAATTAATTACATTTGCTGGTATTAGTCATTATAAATATTTTTGTTTTTTGTGTTCATGGCCTTATTTGAGTTATAGAGGTTTTTATTCCATGGATGTACATCTAATATTTTTTCATGTTGGAGCTTACAAGGATTTTAGAAGATTCTGATAGAAAGTGAATTTTTTAGAATGATATAACACAATCCAAGTTTTTATAGGACATTTGAAAATGTCATCGATATGTTTTCATGTCATCCCGACAACATTTATATTTCAAAATTTGCCCCCTAGTTTATTTGGTTATAATTGTTTATGGCCACAATTTGGTTATAAGTTTTTGTTAAATTGTTACCAATTGCTAAGGATTTTGCATTATTACAATACATTATCCTTAAAATTTTGCCTCTTTGGGATCCATTAACAACTTTTTAGGCACTCCTAAATTTGCATTTTTTTAATGTTTCATTGCATGACTCTTTAGCCACTCTCTTATATCTATTTGTAATTTCATCTCTATGGCATAATTCCAAATATTTCATAATCTACTTTGTGATTTATTTGTGTAAGTTATGTAAGTGGTAATATCATGGAACCATTTAATCTTGTAACAATTTTTTTTCATTGTCAACCATACAATAAGTTAGATTTAAAATTCTAATTGAATGTTCAGTTATCCAAGTTAAATTAGAATTGGAAAAAACCTAGAGTATCATTCCACTATACATAAAACTTGAATCATAGTAAAACTTTGACAATGCCAAAAAAAATGTCAAACTATTAAATTTTTGGCTGAAAAAAGAATCTTTAATATAAAAATAACTTACTCTAAAGTAACGCTAATAAAAATATAACTTAAAAGTAATGAAAATATTTAATAACAAACCATCCTATTTAATAAAATTCGTTCTACTCTATATATACTTTAATGTAACACCTCGTTTTGACATTTCTACCTGAACTACTATTATATGTTATATTTGTTTGACTGTGAGACCTCGTCGGTTGACGACACTGTGGACATATGGTTCTATTATTTTGCCGATATATATATGTGTGTGTGTGATGATAGTATTATGATCAATAGTCATGTTTATATATGTATCATGTGTTAATTATGTCAAATATATGGAATTTACTGAATGATGGGTACGTGGATACCGTTACAGTTATATGTTGAAATAATGAATATTATGCCAGGTGCATGGCGAATGAATGAGTTTATTGTTTTTATGTTATGATGAAATATATGTGTGTACATCTCGAGGATTTATGCACGATATTCTATATTGTATGTCGAGGACTGACTTACAGGTTGAAACGGCTAAGTGATAGCTGGATCCTACGAGGTGGGAGGGCCTCGGGGACACGGACTTCGAAAGATAAAATGGTATGCGAGTGATGCATTGTTTACTTTCGTATGGTTATTATGCTGTTTATTATGATGTATGTTATGACATGGGTGGGGTAGGGTTTCAGGAAACTCAACTTCCCAGATCGGTTATACGATGACAGACCGAGTACAAGTGCAACGCTGTTGTTATGTCGGGTGGACATAGTCCCTTGTTCCATTAGGGGGGTGGAGGATTTACCCACCGTTTATCCCCGAAACCCAGAGTCATGGGAGGGCTGTGCTACGGCGCGCTCCCCAAGGTGTGTGATGATGACTGGTGGTTGCCTGCTGGGGAAGCTTGGTCGATGTAGTCGACACTTCCGCTTACGGGTTCTAGCTGGAACCGGTCATGACTTGACATTCCAGGGTAGTCCAGCAGAGGACAAGATAGGATGTGGAAGTTAGTGATGATGTAGGTAGATAGGTGTAGCGTGAAGTAGGGGTGAAAACAGGATCTAACTGTAGGTTTGTAAAACCCTTGATTAGTATGTGTCAAAATCAGTGATGTATGAATTGTCGTAACTTGGATTTCAGTAAGTTAATGGATTTGTACCTTGCAAACTAAGTTTAGAACTTGTATCAGTAAACAACCAGCTTCATGATTAAGATTGATATGTGTGAATTAATACTGTTAGTGTACTTACGCGAGGTATGTAAGCAGTAGCTACGCTTACATAACTCGCCTACATATTTATGAATTTCGTGAAATCTTGCTAAATAATAATGTTAAATATGGATGATTAATGTTAAAAATGTCGATTAAGGTTAATAATGATGATTAATGTTAACAATGTAGATTAACGATTAATTATTGTGGATTAAGGTTAATAAAGTTGATTAGGGTTAATAATGTTGATTAATGATTAATTATTACCCATTAATAATTAATTATTGTTGATTAATAAACAAAGCTAAGGTTAACCTAGGTAGTGACTAATGCAAGTGATTAGAATGCTTGATTGATTGCTAATTAGATTAATTACAACTAGGGTGTAATTAAAATAGAACCAGGTAAAGTCGATTAAATCTTCGCTAATAAATTAAAGTCGATTAAAGTCGATTATTTAATTAATATAATTACGCATTGATAATGTTATGATTTACATTGATAGGATTATTGTTTATAAATGATAAATTGAATTAGTAAATTTATAATTAGAGGGAATTCACTTATTATAAATATTAGAAACCATTAATTAAATGATTAGGTAATTGTAATTAATTAATTGACAATTACTGTTAATTAAATTAAATTGGTGAAGCGTGTAAGTTTAAAACTCTTACGGTTGGTGGGTGAACCAACCCCAACCCCAAACTTTATTATAAAAATTATATAACAGTGATTATTAATAAAATTGTTAAACTTTGAATGAGAAACGAATGGTTAAAAATGATTGTTGTAATTGGTGTCGGTAAACCTCAAAAGAGAGGTGAATATTGAATTGACTGCTTGTTAAATTATGAATATTTCATTGGAATGGTTCGAGGGAGTTGATGGAGTAGTAATGAGGGGGTTGGGACCCCATTAATGGGAGGATAAGGCATTAATGGAGGGGAAGGAGAGTCGGCAAGTGAAGGGGATAAAAGGGAGAAGGGAGGAAGGAGAAGGGGACTTTTACCTTAGGATTTTGGAGAAATTGGGAGAGGAGAGCTGCAAAGAGGGGATTTGTTGGAGTTTTTTTTTTTTTAAGGGATACAGCAGCTAGGCTTGTACTCGGTTTGGGCTCGGGGGTCCAAAGGGGTACCTTTGGAGCTGGGTGGTCGGCAAGACCTCGCCAGTTGGCAGGGTGGCAAAACTGGTTCAGTTGGTTGAGTTTCAGAATTGTGGGGAAGGCTTGTGACTGCAGGGAAAATCAAGGAGAAGCAGCAAAGAGGACAACAACAAAAAAAAAGGATCTGCAAGCTACCTACAGGTATTTTCCAGCAGGTATGTTGATTATTTCTACCTTGTCAAATTCAGTTGTAAGTTAAATAAAAATGGTTATATGTTGGAATTATAATCTGCTTCCCTGCACAAACAGAATTAGTAAATTATGTTTGCTGTTGAGAATGAAAACCAGTAATTTATGTTAGAACAATAACTAGAATATATATATATATATTGAAGCTGTAAATACTGTTTTTACAGCCAATAGGAACAACAGAAATTAGAAAACGTAAATTTAAAACGAAACGTAAACAGTAGAAGACAGATTTTATTTGAGAGTTGTAAAACAAACATAGGACCCTGGTTGGGGTCTCACATTTAATATCAATATCAATGACTACTATATTTAAAATATGTCATTTCTATAAGTATTATTAGTAGAAATGTTAATCATTATTAAATTATAATGTATTTTAATATCAATATCAATGTAGAATATGTCATTTTTATAAGTATTATTATTAGAAATGTTAACAATAGGCTTATTGGAACTCATTGCAGTGTGGGAAGTGTGAATTGGTCAAAATAACAAATTACAACTTGCAATAAGTTGGTTTTTTCTTTACTGTATTGTCATTAGATGTCCATCAAAGGCCATTGTTGTGAACATTTTGAAGTGTGGTGTCCTTCAGGGGCGCGGCTTCAATATTATGCTCAACAGTCAACCAACTCAACATAATAAGCTACTTTTATGTCTGCTTGTTCATTCAGGGAACACGATTTAAAGGAAACACCAATCTTTTCTGAATCCAAGGTATGGCTCCCTCAAAAGTATGTTGAATTCTACAAGAATATGGTTACTTCTTCAACACGCATGACAAGCTCCCTATCACCAAAAGATTCATCAAGTTTACCTCAAATATTTGGCCAATTTGCTGCCTCAACACTGTAGAAAATATGTTGTGAAGAGGGGCTAGATACTACTCCTAAACTTGAGCCTGATATTGCGTAAGAAAATACTAGTCCTTAATGATGAAAGGATTAAGGGACAACTATTTAAAAAAGAATTGTCATCAAACCTCAAACTGATCATGGAATGCTCCTTCAACATTGCGTTATATTTAATCTGAAGTTGATAGTGTGGATGGCCCATGACTGCTGATTAGCTTCTTTTGTTGCCTTCAAGGTGCCCAAAACTATTGAAACTTGTTGGAACTTTTCCAAACTGATCAAGGATATGCCCAGATTTACCAAGAATTTGCCCATAATTGATGAGGGAGGCTACTTTGAGGTAGTGAAAGCGCCCAGATCTGGTATTAATGCTTATTGTTACTATTTTACACACCCATATCGCTCAGAAGAGAGAATCCTTCAAGATATATGGCAAATAGACCTTCAAAATGTTACAAATCTACTCCAAAGAAACCATGCCGTTGTTGTTCATTACCCCACATAGGGTTGTTACAGAAAACTTATCAGAAATGCACTTTAACATAGCGATCTTCCCAGGAATCATGCTCAGAACCGCTCAAAGTATGCCCAGAATGTCCATCAAGTGCTTTCATTGCTGACATGTTGTTGTATAGTCCTATTAATGACTATTTAGGATATTTTCACTGCCCATAGATTATTCTTTAGTCTTTACTGTCGTTGAATTGCCGAGAAATTCATATAATAAACAGCCAAAAGGAATTCCCAGACCTGGATTTTTCATGAGTGTACTCATACAAAATCGGTGGTAACAGTGAGCACAACATAAATAACTCAGTTTGTAACCATCTGAATTACTTTCCTATGATGTTCAACTATAAAACATGATTTGCTGTATAATTGACTGGCGTAAGTGTCGGTTATGCTTAATGTCATAGAAAATTTTAAGTAGATTAAGATTGATATTATCAACTTGGAAAATATGTATATGTTATATGACATGTAATTCCAATGGCCTCTCCATTTTTAAGGTGTTAAATATAGATAAATCTTTAGCCTGGAAATGTTTCCGCTATATTTGACAATAACTTTTGACAGTAAAAAAATTCTTTCATACTTCACTTCTATGATTTTTTTAGATTTTTTGACGGGTTTCTCTATTTGTATCAGTTCTTTTGCTTGGCAGTCGACTTGCAGCATCTGCAGCTAATTAGAAAAATGGAACAAGCCAATAGGTGAAAAATGCCATTAGTATGCATAAAAGGGTAATGTCAAATTTTTAGCCTTTTATATGGAGGAAGGAAATTAAGTAATAATGCATGCAAGGCATGTTTGCAGCACATAAAGTGATGGAGGTTGGTATTGTAAAAGGATAATGATGTGTGGCTCATGGGATGGGTGTATCATCTCTGTGGGATAGTGTATAAATTCTTGGAAGAGCTGCAAGTTACATGAATAGAAATTAATCACCTAATCACAAAATGTGAAGGAGAAGCTAATCACCTGGAGGGAAGCAACAACAACAAATGCATCATGACCTGATGAAAAGCCTGTATTATAATCATAAGCAATCAAGCATATGAAGCATTGTGCTTGTAAAATTAAAGATACATTTTCTGAATTGAAGGGAAACTAAGTGCCAGTTGCAATTTTACCAGCAGCTTGGAAAATTTAATTGGCATAAAAAATGATGGCATTGATTCTTGCCAGTTGTTGGACACCATCAAACCAAATCCAACCTATACATACATTGTTGATAATGACGAAGAGAAATCTGATAAATAATTACTCACAAATTTTACAAACTATATTGTTAAGAGGAATTCTACTCACAATAATAGATTGTGCATATCTGCCTTCGAATAAATGCCTTATGCCGGCCTTAGGAAGTCTCTATAACTCTGCCACACACCCATGAACAATAGAGAACTGTATACTCAATATTCTAAGGGGAATGATTAAAACATTCTAAAAAATAATTTCCCCAATACTAACTTGAGTGAAATTAATTACCTTTAAGATTACTCCATGAACACCTTCTTGAATCAAGATAAGTATATTTCTATGCAGACTATCTAACAAGAATTTATAAATATAAGCACCTTGATTTCAACGACTTTGGCAGAAACATCACAACCTTTTCACAAAGGGCTTGCAATGCTGCTTCAGACTCTTTGCTACTGCCAACCTTTGCCCTTAATAGACTAAAAAGTTCAAATACTCTAATTAGCATAGACCCAAGAAAGTGGTTTTTGAGTCTCAAGTATAAGATACAACTGAATTGGCTAACTTTTTCAGATGCTGCATTTTATCATTTATGTTAAGATGTAGAGAGAACAAAATGTTAAGATGCAAGAGCTTGTCAAGGCTGCCCAATTTTTTTTTGGAAAACATCTTTTTTCGGAAATGGTCAAGTTAGTGCAACTACCTAGTGGTTTTGGTTCCCTGGTAGCATTGAGATATTTAAAATTTGGAACATGTGCAGATGTAAGAACTTGTGAAGGGTCATCTGAAATATTTGGCAAACGCAACTGTTTAAGTTGAACCTGTTGGAATGCAAGGCATTTGGTAAATCTCCCTGAAGGTTTTAGTAAGTTTGGGTTGTTTAGAAAGGAAAGTCCTATTTGGATGCTCTCCACTAACAGTATTGTGGCAATTTGCATTGTTCTCAA
This sequence comes from Larix kaempferi, assembly GCA_027924585.1. Lineage (NCBI taxonomy): Eukaryota > Viridiplantae > Streptophyta > Pinopsida > Pinales > Pinaceae > Larix > Larix kaempferi. The sequence goes on from BSBM01000592.1 coordinate 9,309,857, forward strand.
TACAAAGAATAATGAATGTGAAAGGTTGGATAATACATGGATCATGGGAATATTTAGAATAATTTGACATTGAAGGAAGTGGAAAAATTATCATTGAAAGAAACGCAAGGCGATAAAGAACCCAAGCAATGGCATTTGCCAATAAAAGGTTCACAAGTTGCCATATAATTTTGTGATTGGGACAATAAGTTTAAATATAATAGTAAAAAAACATATTTTTGGAGATGCCTATGATAGGCAATGGTGCGAAACTGAATTAAGAGCTACTGCTCAAAAGCTGCATTTTTTTTGGTAAAAATAAAAAAAATATTTATATATAAAAACTCTCATAGCTAAGAGTCATAGGTACATCTTGGAGCTTATAGATTCTGAGCATTCTAAAACAGAGCTCCACATGTTGTCCTTATCAAAATAGGCAAAATAGGGCTTATATTTCTGCCCATCATTACAAAATTTACAAAAATTCTCATACTGAGACATAAGCAGGCAAGTTATCAGACCAGATTTGGTAATTTGCATGCCTGGTTAGCTACATAGGGCATTGATATCTCTGTCTCCAATCTTCCCTTTTTCCCATCTAACTTTTGCTTGCTTGATAAACTGCTTGAATTTACCTTGCTCACATATAATAACTGCAGTGAGATGATACTTTAGGTATAATCTGTCCAGTCAGATGATACTTGTCAGCAGTGTAGAAAATGAAGGTATTATATGGGAAAAGCGCATATGTTGTGAATGTTGAAATATAATCCAAAAATAGCTCCACGGCTTTCTTCATTGAAGAACATCGAGGGAGTAGAATTTGTAGAAGACTAAGCTACAACATTTTGTTCAGTATCATCGGAGGACTCATGCAAATGAGAAGCAGGGGATGATTCTGACTGATATCCATGCTACTCATATTGAACATGCTCAATTAACAAAGAATCCCCACTAAGGCCTTGATCATTGGAAGATGACTGGTTGACATGGTTCTGACTCATATCCATGTTGCTCAAACTGAACATGCTCAATTAACAAAGAATCCCCACTAAGACCTTGATCATTGGAAGCTAACTCTGGTTGACTTGCATTTTGCTCAGGTTTAATATGTTTGATGAACAAAGTATCCGAGCTTTGACCTCTGCCACTTAGGGCCGACTCTGACTGGCTTTCAGGTTGTTCGAGCTTAACACGTTGAATGAAAAAAGAGTTTCTACTCAGACCTCCATCAATCGGGGCTAAATCTGATTGAATTTCATTTTGTTCAAGCTTAACATGTTCAGTGGACAAGGGTTCCCTGCTCAGATATTTATCACTGGAGAACAATTCCATTTGACTCTCACAGTGTTCAAGCTTAACATGCTCAACAAGCATAGGCTCCTTGTTTGGACAACCATCACTGAAGACCAGATATGATTGTCTCACACTCTGTACAGCTTGACATGTTCAAGGGGCAAGCACTCCCTGTCTAAAGATTCTCCTGTATATGTATCACACTCCTTAGAAGCTAAGGTAATTGTTGTTGATGACGTTTTTAGAGTAGATTGAGCAAGTGAGGTCCCTAAAAATGGGACCATGGTCAGTACACAACATATGGAGCTGATTGCCAATACATGAACTAAATATCAAACAATGAAAATCAATGTGAATGCAGATGTAAACCCATACCTTACTTGCAAGATCCTTCTCCATTTCAGTGCAAAATGGAAACATTCTTCGATAGCTACTGCTATTTGAGGCTTCCAATAGCTTCAATGGAGAACTTGGAGAAAGTGTCTGACATAAATGCAACCTCGTTAAAACTTTATTCCAGAAATAATAAACAACTCTGTCCCTAAAAGATACATGCCGAATCATTTAACAAGGTCTACTAGTCCATAGGTATCCATCCCTTACAAAATAAGACTTTCTCTACTATTTTATAAGTAAGGCTATGGAAAGCCAAGTTCCCTGTGCGGTTAAAGGTTCCATTTTCACAGTGGTTTGTCCTGTCTGTATGGTGTGAGTTTCAAAAGGATGTGATTGGTAGAAAGTTCCAAAGTTTTGGTGAATAGAAACCCCTAGAACCCGGTACCCAGGTCAAACATAAGTCCACTCTTTGCAATGGAGCACCATAGGGCATGTTTCTTGAAGCACTTCTAATAAAAAGATATATAGTATGCAAAAGTTTCCTGATTAAGGAATTGTTACACTTTTTTGGTAAAAATAGAAACATATTTATATGTAAAAACTCTCATAACTGAGAGTCACAGGCACATCTTGGATCTTATAAATTCTAAGCATACTAAAATGAGCTCCACATATTGTCCTTATCAAAATAGCCAAAATAGGGCTTATATTTCTACCCATCATTATAAATTTTACAAAAATTCTCATACTGAGACATAAACAAAGTTTAACCATCCATAAATTGATAAACTGAGAATAAACAAGATAACAGTAAGTAAACACATAAATCCTAATTGATTGACCCGATACCAAGATATACATAGTTCTTTACGAACCAGAAGAGGAGCTGGCGTTAGTTCATGCACTAGAGTGGTGCTTCATAGAGTTTGGTAGGGTTGGCTCCTCCTCCACACATTGTAGGGGCTATTTGTTAGTCACAAAGCTGATCAAGTGCTCTTGAATGGGACATACCTGTTACTCGAGCATGCCCTCCGAGTCTCGACTTGCTGTCATGAACACATGGGCTAGTTCTTGTTTGGAGCATTCTTGATGATCTTTGACCCTTGTCTACAACTTCGTTGGATCACTCTCAACTTCAACATATTTGTTTTCCCTTTGCTTTGTTATTTTTTGTAGATGATTCATTGACAGCATGGAGGGATTTTGAGTTCCCGTCCTAGCCATTTGTGTTTGCTTCATTGTTTTTCAAAAAGGATTGTGTGCAAGTGTTTTTGGGGTTACAATAATGTGGATGGGCTTTCTGTAGAGAGTGTAGTTACATGTGTGTTCTACTTCTTATTGAAAAGATAAGATCCAAGACTTTACATTTGCTTTGAAGACGAAGCAATGATTTAAGGTGGGGGAATATTTTAGGAACACTTTAATATGTCCCCAATGTTTCCTTTAACGTTAAGATTAATGTGTTATTGTTGGACTATTATATCATAGTATTGTAATTGTTTCAAGAACATACTTTATTGTTTCAATAATTAGGAACCCCCAATTTTTCCTACAAGCAGAGTTCTCAGATTCCTTATATCAATAGAAAAGTAAAAACTGCCTTCTCAAAATTTTGAGATTACCTTCAAATTTGGCCCCTGTTTGAGATTGTTACCATCAATATTAAAAAAAAACAATTTGGTTCAACAAAGATTTTTCAGGTTTTATATTGTTCTCATAAATTCAGGTTTTCATATACACCAAACTTGGGCAAATCTATTCAAATTTAAAAAAAGAAACAATTTGGTTCTACAGAGATTTTCAGGTTTTTTATTGTTCTCATAAATTCAGGATTTCATATACACCAAACTTGGGCAAATCCATTCAAATTTTGAAGTTTACAGCCATGTCAATGGTTTGCAAACTCAACAATATTTTTGTGTTTTCAGATTTTGTTTAAGAATTGTTGAACAAAATCCATGATTTGAGCTTCATGATTGGGATAGAATTCACAAATAATTTAGTATTTTCTAGAGATATGGAAGAGAATGTTTTCAATAGGTTAATGGTTTGGACTAGTAAGAGCTTAATTCTATAGTCTGGGAGTTTGGGAAGTGGTGTTGAAAAGCTTTTGGGGGGGAATTTGAGTTGCTTGATGCTGCTGTAAAGAGAGATGCTAATTGGTTTTGTTGCGTGGTTCTATTGAAGTAAAAGTTAAAATAATGAAGATTAGCATTAGTTGGCCACCCATGTTGAAGATTGAATTACACATGGGATAGCCAATCGTCATGATTGTTGTGTACTTGGTATTACACTGTGAATAGTTTCATTTTTTGAGTTTTATAATTGGAAAAGAAAACTTGATTGTTCCAGTCTACATTGTGGGAAATTATATTTTCTTTTTTGGTTTTGGAAGCCATTGGTCCAGTCTTATAGGGATGCACTAACTTCCTCACCTTTCATCCTGTTAATTGTCAGCGACGAATCACCCCCACAATATATAAGCTCACCTTTAAACTTTGGGCCATTGGAAAGTCTTTCTAAGTCTTGTATTAGAGCTGAGAATTCAGCTCCATTATATGAGGAAATGACGAGGTCTCTTGCATAAAGAAGATAGAGATTGCTTCTGGAATCTTGTAGTAGCGTGCACTCCAACATTAATAATCAATAGCATGTAACAATGCAACCTTGTGTAGTAGTTCTGTAGCAGAGGATTTTACGCCATAAATCATCAAGCTTTTATCCACCAAAGGATGGCAATCCATTAAGTGGCAGTTGGATTGAGTAATATATTTACCTCTCCATAATGATAATATTGGAGAGGTAAAGACTAAAGGAAGAGTAAGAATGTGGATTACAACCAAAATCCTATTAGTGATATAGATGTGCCCTACATGAGGAATACCATAAGACATTCACCACTGAAACTTGTTGTCAATATGGAAACAAAGAATCCATTTACAAAGATCTTTCACAAGCACACCATCGCCAAAAAGGTATTCCTAAATAACAACTCATATGACCTAACTGAAGGAGTTTCCATTTTATATTAAGCCAATAAGGCTAGTGCTCCTACCCTATAAGGAGGGGGGCTCTATATTTTCTTCAGGGGGCTCTGTATTTTCTTCACTCACAATGGCACCAGTAGTTTTAACAAAGGTGTCAAGGCAACACAATGTGTCTCAACAAATTCAAATGATAGTTATATAGAGTGTGAATTGAATAATCACCAAAATGAACAATTTATAACTGCTCATTATTCAAATAACTCAACTCTATTATATGGTGGGGGTGACAATGTATGCACTTCCATTGCTTGTACATTTTTTATTAAATGTTAATATTTATGCGTTGTGGGAAGAGATGCCCAGTTTATTCAATCTCATTGTGGTATGCATGCCCTGGATGTTTAAGAAGCCAAGCAAACAAGGTTTTTCTTGTAGCTTAAATGGGAAACTAAGAGCCTGCCTACATTATCTCATTGATCTACTTTGAAAATGTGCTTCCTCCACAATGAAACATCCAAATGTTCTTCATCCCGTACATTACATGCAGTTAACATCCATGGAAAAACTGACCTAATACAAATTTATCGGTTCAAGAAACTACAAGTTGTACCAGCCATTTTTGCATTATCAAAGCCATAGACAAATGAACCTAGAAAGTTTTGGCAGTATTTTGTGAATCGTGCTTTGGAAGACAAAATAACAGAGCTTTATACAAATAAATCTGCCAAGTGGGTATATAGTAGGAATTGCAAAAATACATACTTACCCACATGGGAATGTCTTCCAGCTTGCAAATCTCACAAAAGAAAATGCCTCATTTCTCATGGACGACATTGATAATGGGATTCCATGCCTCCACCTTTATGATGGCACTGCCTAAAAGTTGAGCTAGAAAATGAATCCACATAGAATTCCAAACCGATAAAATTTGAATACCTAATAAGGAAATAACAGTCTGAAACTTATATGTATGGAAAAATTAGGTTCAATATTTGAATTCTACAGAGACCTGCGGCTTCCATTTAAGGATGGAAACATTAATCTATTGGTTGTGAGCCCAATGTAGACGTTGCCAAACATTTGAGGAATAAATATACTATATGTGTTCAAATTGAAATGAATCAAGAAACCTGTAGAGGTTTGGCTTTGGAACTTGGATCTTACCCAAGAAAATCAGTAGGCTGAAGGCAGAGCTTTTAAGTTATATCTAAAGAGAAAGTAATTAATTAATTAGATTACACTGGCTTAAAGTTTATATTGAATTTATTTACACTGGTTAGTGCTCAACAATGTCCTAAGGGTTCTGAAACAAGGAGATTGCAAGTAGAATAAATGCTGGATAATCGAAGAACAAAGCCGAAACAGAGAAAATTTGATCATAACAATCTCAAGGTTGAAATCGCCTGAGGATATGCTCTTTCCAACAAAAAAACATGCTCGTATCTTTTGCATACACTATAATTCCAACCAATAATCATGACAAAATATACATAAAGGCCAAATTAAATGGTAGTTTGATCCAAATAATGAAAATATTTACACTGATAGGTGTTTAGATATTATCTGATATTTTGGACTTCCTTGAGTGGATTAACAAGATTAACCTGACTGTAACAAGTGTAGTGTGAGGATTCATTTCATGGTAGTCATCTCTTGTTATGCTCAAATGCATCTTGATTAAGATTTAAATAAGCTTAACCATGGTTAAGAAAAGGGGTATGTTTATTAAAGGGGTTTGCTCATATCCTTTCGAATATCCACTAAACCGTGATGAACCATGCAACTAAACAAAAATTATGTAGATCAGAAATATGTGTTTCTAACTTGATTCACAACCTAAACGAACATGGAAAAATGAAAAGGAAGAAGTATAATGCATTTTCAAAGAATATCTCTGTTTCTTATAACATCAAAATGAGTAGAACTTGTGTAAATAAAATCAAGCAATGGTTCATAAAGCTAAAATGTACAGGAAAGAATAAATGGATCCAAAATACCTTTATGAAATCTGTATCTGCTAAATTCTCCAGCATCTTTGGTCCAGCAGATAGGAAACCACGTCCTAGAGGGTTGTATGGCACAATTCCAATACCAAGCTCCCTGCAATGAAACTTTTAATTAGTAGTTTGCAATTTCTAATAATTGGGAATTTATCTACAAGGTGCAAAATTTGAGTTCTAAAGCATCTTGTACCTGCAAGTTGGAATAATCTCTTCCTCTGCATCCCTAGTCCATAGGGACCACTCTAATTGCACTGCTGTTATAGGATGAACAACATGAGCTCGTGGAATTGTTGATGCAGAAGCTTCAGAGAGTCCCATGTATTTTATTTTCCCTTCTTCCACTAATTTCTTCAGTTCTTCAATCTATAATTGATGACCAGACAAAACATGTCAACAAAAAAATACATCAATTAAGAATTCATATACAAATGAACATTAAAATGAAGAACTTGCTCCCGTTAACAGGAATAAACATCAAGATCTGAGGGAAGGAACTAATCGAGTTTTCCACGCTTGAAATTTGAGGTCGGTTCCTTCCCTAATCTGCTGTAGAAAACCTTAAGCTGGCGCCTTAGAAAAACTCGACGATCCCAAATACCCTTTACAAACGAGTAATATTAGGTACAAATTAGCTGATGGTGGGCTTTCCTCCTTCCATGGCCGCCACAGACGAATTCGTGATCCCTAGATCAATTCCCAAAACCTTTTTGCAGACAACCATAAGAGATCCTGCGACCCACCTTCTGTATTGCTGTGGATGCTTGCTCCAGTTCCAAATATGGCATTAAAGACGGGATCTATTCCCAATCCAAGGCCAAAGAAAGCGTTTTTTTCTATTCCCATGACTGGCTTTCTTGGTTCGCTGGTGTGAGTATGAGGTATTCCAACTGCGAACAAATGAACCTGAGTCGCAACCACCATGGATGAAACCCTTGAGATGAGAATGTGATTGGGGTTTTTTCCACGATCTAAAACTGCAACAATTGTGAACTCTTGAACCAATGTATGTCATCGAGCAAAGCCCCAAAACTCTATTTCCTGCCTCAAGGTTCGAAAAAACCTAAAACGTAATCCGCCAAAATAGAACCCTGACTGCCAAAATAACAAGAAGACGAAGACGAAGATGAAACCTCCTTGGATACTGAAACATTTATCAGATTTCAAATTCTTAGAACTATTATTGTTTCCGGAGAGAAGAGGGTGCAAGCAGTTAACGTAGAGATGCCTGAATGAACCGAGAGCTAGACCACGGATTTCAACTGCTCACTCTGAGCTGAGGCAGTGGATGGCCAAATGCATATGCTAAAAGATCGGGCTCTGACAAAATATTATCGAAAAGACAAATGAACAGCAACTCTGAAAGATGACAGAAACCTGGCGAATTTGGCGATGAACAAACCGTGACGGTTGGAAAGAGTACATAACCATCGCGAAATTGGCAGAAAATACCAACCCGAAGAGATAACCTCCGCTAATTTGGCATGAAGAATAAAGATGCACGTGGGAGGATTCCATTCGTCTTATAGACGAGGAATCCTGCTCCAGGAGCGAGGATTATCCTCGCAGAAAGAACGCCTTACAGCGTAAATATGGCATAGGAATTGCAAAGTGAGTGTATATTAATCAATTTTCTCATAAATGTGTGGTGGCTTTGTGTGGAGTAAGGGAGCTTTATTATGGCCTTCCTAATACATGTCGTTGATTTGTTGCATGTTGGAGCATTACTATTGTTGGCGATGGTAACAATGGCTATGGCTTTGGAAATTATTTATATGTCATGCATTTATTCATTTCCATTTTTTTTTATTTTTTTTATTGTAAAGTTTTTAATGGTTTGTAAACTATATCAAAATTTTATATTATTTTAATTGTTTCTTAATGTATATTAGTTTTAAAAAGTTTATAATCCTATAAACATAAAGATGAAAATACAACTTAAACATATATTAGTAATGATGTTGTTTGTAAATATGTGTTGCGTGGTAATATATTTATATATTTTATTAATAATATTTAAAAATATAAATATTAGAGATGTATATTTTAAATGTATATGTTTTATTATTACTTAATATTTTGAAGTTCTTATGTTAATTTATTTTTTAAAGTTTATATTCATTATAATAAAGTATTATTATTTAATTAGTGCATCATAATAATTTTGTAGAGGAGCTTTGAATGTAATAAAATAAGTTATTTTATATTAAAATGTATTATAATAAAACTAAAACATTAGAAATTTGGTTTTTTTTGTTATTATTATAGATATTATCTCTTAATTTTATATTTGAACATTTCCTAACATTATTCAATTAGAAAAATATTTATAGTTATTTTATTTTTATAATTATTTTTTTCATATTTATTTTTCACTTTCATATTACAAATAAAATAATTGAAGTGAGTTGTCTTGTACCTCACTAAAATATATAAAATGTTACAAAAGTTGAAGGTACATAGAAGTGATATGAACATATGACTAATTTTAATAGGTCGCAGGACACAACAATGACCATTATAAATAAATGAAAGATATTCTCGAAAACAGCCTACTCTAAGATCTCTAAGATCTGTGTCACATTGTTAGTCCTTGTCAAATAATGTATTGTGTTGAATCTTTATTAATTCACTTCGATTTAGTTTTTTTTTTTAATATATGAATTTATGTTACATTATTAGTCTTTACCAAATGACAATTACTCTTATGTTTTTTCCCTTTCGACGTTTGCATTCACGTTCTTTTTGAAGGGGGGGAGCATCTCATAGTGGAGGATCTATTGATTCGCTGAGCGTAACAAGTCAAGCACTGGGTAAGAACAACTATGGAATTTCCTACAAGGCGAATCTTAGCTAGGGAGGAACTATTGCTTTAAGGATTCCCAGGGAAGGCACTTGCAAGGACCGAAAAGAATTCTCGCCCGTAATTAAGGATTTGGGTCAGCTTCGGCATGAAAATTTAGTCCATTTGAGGGAATTTTATGAAGGAACAAGAGAGAAGCTTCTTGTATATGATTATCTTAACAATAGATAATTGCACCGAGTGTAAACGGGGTGCTTACAACCCAGTATGGGGGAGATCATGTAACAGATGTCACATGTCACATGTAACGTTTTCAAAAGTAATAAAATGTAAAAAGTAATAGTATGGGGGAGATCCTGTAACGAATGTCACATGTCACATTTGTCACGTTTGTAGTATGGGGGAAATCCTGTAACGGATGTCACATGCCACATTTGTCACGTTTTTCACATTACGTTACAACCCAGTATGGGGGAGATGTTGTAATGTTTGTTACATTTGTCACGTTTGTCACATTTGTCACGTTTGTCACGTTACATTACAACCCAGTATGGGGGAGATGTTGTAACGTTTGTCACGTTACGTGTCCATGTCGGCTCATAACTTATAAAAAATCAAAAGTAATTAAAAATTTCATGTTCGCTCATAACTTATCAAAAATAAAAATAAAAAATAATTAAAAAATTAAAAGAGAGGGATCCAATTTATTGAGGGGTAATTTTTTTCTTAATGTGTAAAAATTAAGATAACACAAAATAAATTACACCTCAATAAATTGGATCCCTCTCGGTGCTTGATAGATCCGGGTTTGAGATGGATCTACGCTGGTCATTTACAACCACCATTATGAGGATAGTTGGTTTAGAAGAACGACGTCTCAAAGATGATTTAGTTGGAGTTGGCTACCTCTCGCAACTCCTCTAACAGAATCTCCATATCCATATGCAGCCCCATCTGTTTGGCATCTACAGCTTTTGCAAATAAATCTCATTGTTTGATATGTCTTGTGGCTATATCCTTTACAACCACCATTTTCCTGTAGCCAATGACAACTAAATCATCTTTGAGATGTCGCTCTTCTAAACCAACTATCCTAAGTAGTATCCACCACCAGATCTTTGAGTAACTCCAAAATCAACAGTTTTACTAGCTCATCATCATATTGGATACACAAGTCTCAACAAATTTCCTTCGATATAGAAGAAAAATGCTCCATAATACCATTAAAACCCCAAACATAATTACCAACATCACCTGAACATGATAAACCCATACCTTTCACTGTGTTGAGAAAAGTCTTGACTCTGCCTTTACTATTGTTAGGATGTATACTAAATGCAAAATCACTCGTGCAATCCACCCACACAGAAGGAGATCCAACCAAAACAAATTTAAAAAAAATATTACAAAATTATACCACTCCTCGTTATACTTCTATTTTTAACTTTTTATATTACCAAATTTTGAAAAAATATTACAAAAGTATATCATTCCCAATTATAAAATATTACAAAATTATACCACTCCTACTTATACTTCTGTGTTTAACTTTTTATATTACCAAATTTTGAAAAAATATTACAAAAGTATATCATTCCCAATTATACTTCTATATAATAGGTTATATAATAAGTTATGCTTAAATATATTTTTTATAAAAAAATGTTTAATTTAATATGCTTTTTGTCTTCATTTCTAAGTAAATAATTATTTATCAAAAAAATAATCATCTATATATATAATAAAATAATTATAATTTTCATTATAATTATAATACAAGTAAAATAAACAATAAAGTTAGTTAGTAAACGTATTTTAAGAAAAATGTGAGAAAACATAGTTAAGTTCGGTTAAAAATTAAAAATTATATATAAATTGATTAACATAAAAAATAGATAAAAATACATCACATTTTTAATTTTAATTAAAATTAGAATTACATTTTAAGATTTATCTTTTTTATTTGTATATTATTTGAAATGCTTTGCAGTTTTGTGTCATCTTGTGCGATCTTTAACGGAATTATGAGGTTAAGGTGAAGCAGAGATCGGTATTATGGCAACAGAGTGGGTATGCATGTTTTTCTCTGGTATTGCAAAACTCTGAGTCATATATTATACATCCCTCTCCTATCCTTACCTTCCCATCATTCGGCCCTAGATAAATGTTTGGAATCTCTCAAGAATGTGGTTTTTAGCACGTATTGAGAATATAGTTATATTCGCCCTGCTATTATATTAATAAAACAATAAGTTATGTGTGCTCTGCTTTATTTATATCAATAATTTTGCAATCAATAAGTAAAGCACGATTCTATTGTTGAATTGATTGTTTGAAAAAAATACATGCCTCCCTACTCTTCTCCATGACCAGGAGTGTCATTAGAAGAAATTTCATTTCCTGGCAAAGGATAAACTAGATGCAGAGACTATCACAAGGCCGCTTTGTTAAACTGGCTCTCAAAACATTTCTCTTGGGACCTTGGTAAACTTTGATGATGGCTGGTTGATCTTCATTTAGAGTTGAAGATCCTTTCCTCTTGTTGGGGTTTATAACTATAACACCACCCGAATCTTAACAAAACATGATTCTATTGTGATAATGGCCAAACTAATTTGGATGAATATAAGTATTGTATCCACATTGCACATGGAAATATTTTAGAACAAGCTGGATACAATACAGATAGGATACATCAAATTATATATATGCCACACAAATTTCAGAATGCCATTCATGGATTTAAAAATAAAGTAAAAAAAGAGAGTTTTCATTCATATTGGAAAATGTGATATGAAAATATTACATGCAAAATGAGTGTCTCGTCACTCTACTTAGTACTATCTAGAGTCTACACCAAATTCATTACAAATTAGGAATCACATATCATAAAAAATATCTTCATCCAATTACTGAAGCACCACATCATTAAACTCCTCTCAAGGGAAGGGAATTTTTGAAGATGGAGAGAATTCCATATCCACTTGAAGAGGCTATTATTGAAGCTTCATCAAGCAAATTTAGGTGATTCATGGATCCCAACACTGAGATTGAAGTTTTTGAGGCCCCCAACCTTAGAAAAATCTCCCAAACTCCTCTAATAATGCACCATTTTTTGTTGAAATATCCACAAGGAAAAAAATATGCCACCTATTCTTGAAGAAGTTGTTTTATGCCCTTTGGAAAAATAAGCAATTTGGCTCCACGGCATAATACTCCACGATTAAAATGATTGATATAGACGCCTGCTAGAGATGGGGTGCACACGAAGCAATCGACTTACAACTGGTTCAATAATTTATATCGGCTTCTTGGGGTATGAGAAGAACAAAGAGGCAACTCCATTTGTGAGGGAAACAAACGAAGGGAAAATGCCACTGTTGTGACTAAGGATGCGATCTGCATATCTGAACCATTCTGTCGTTTGAAGCACCAGATATAACCTTTCAGAAAAGGTTGTGGAATCCTTTCACTATCCCATGGCAATCCAGCAATTCGACCAATATCCATACTCGTCTTCCCAAGAGGCTTAATTGGATCAAACCTGTGACATTAAATTCCCTTGCTGGTTGAATCACATGTACCCATAACCATCCGCAACGATACCCTCCTATACCCATCAAAATCGATTTCAGGGGTGCTACTATAGGAATACATTATGTACTCCAGAAATAGATCTTAAATTTGAACTCCGTGCCTTTCGTGAAATGTCCCTAAAATGATGCCAGGCTGCCTTCTTTTTGGTGCCTGCACTTCTCAAGCCACGGTGGACTATTGGAATCAATAATGATAGAGATGTAGTTTTGGCTTCTCACTCAAAGGGTTGACAGGTACCGATCTGGTCGCCGTGTCTCCAACATTTAGGCCGACCATTTCGCAAAGGATAGGCTAGAGTCACCGAAACCAGTTTTTTGCTATCTTTGTGGTCGCAATTTTTTGTTCATTTGTTGCCGCCCTGTTTCGCAGTGTTTTGACTATTTTTGCCAAAGCTGATCGCACGATTTTGTTTAATTCTTGCCGAAATGGCCGCAGTTTTTTAGCCATCTTATCACCGACTTTTTCGCCAACTTTTACTTATATGTCGCCGATTAGCCTCGCGGTTTGTGGTTTATCTTGGCCGCTCGTATCGCAGCATTTTCGCTATCTTCCGCCAAAGGAGGCGCGAGTTTTATCCCATCCATCGCCGACCCAACCTTTTCATGTAGACGCCAATATTTTCTTTGTCGTTTCTGCCCAACTCTATTGCTTGTCCGTCACGGCGTTCATTTTTTCCCTCAAGGGGTAAATGCTAGTATATTTACTCTTAACACCTCTATTACCATCAATATTTCCCACCCATCATGTCCTCCAATAATAAACAAGATGCACAAAATCTGTAAAATATAATGCCCATACATAAACAGGTGTAGCAATTGTCAATGCACACAATTTTCAATTTGTGTTTGTAGTAGTTGTAAAATTATAATGGTGTTTTGGTTTTATGAAGTATTATAAATTACTAACTTCAAAATTATTTGTATTTTTTATATTTTTTTGTGAGTTTTTTTTCAATATTTACTGGTTTTTCCTTCCCTTTGTCCTTCTATCGATAACATTCTAATTCATTGTTCTTTTGTCATTTTTTTCTTTCATTTAATCATTTTGTTATTTCATTGAAAATGCAACATGTTAGAAGTTAGTGTTGGTCGATTGAACAAGCTTAGGCACTTCAGAGTGTCACTCGCTTTCTTAGTATTGTTATCAACTTTATAGTTTTGATATTCACTTTTATAACTAATTTTTTTGTTTGGTTATTTGCAATTAAGTTGAATAATTAATTCTATTTGATGGTTGTTATAGATCCATTTCAAATCACACCTCCTCATTTTGAGAAGATTTGATCTCCAAACACTAATCCATAAAATATATAAAAGCACATAGTCTCCACCTTATCTCCCTAAATCCACTACCCCATAAGATATGAAAGATACAGGTCTCATTTTTCTCAATCAAATTGCTTATCTACCTTTCTTAACTTCTAAAACTAAAGCTAAAAATAGTAATACAAAACAATTATTTTCATTATTTTTTAAATTTGAAAAATTTACTTAAAAAGTCAAAATTCCGCCAATTACAATTAGAATAAGTTTCAGCCTATACTCCTTTTCTTATAAATAAATATAAACTCAAATTACTTAAAAATAATGATTTTGCAAAACAAAGAGCTCGTACTTAATAAACTATATTTTCACATACTTTTTTTCCCGCGAAAAAAGCATACTACTACTATTCAATTAAATCTGAATCAAGTAGTACAGATGTTCATCATAATATTTTACAATATCTCTCAGAAAGACCAAGAAGGAAGGTACTTTCTATCACTTCAAAATACAAAAAAATACAAAATGGACTAATATCCATAGTTCAATAGCTGTCATACATAGTCCCTAGAGTCACTTAATGGAGAAAGTACAAAGAACCAGATTCCAACACCACGTCTTCACAGACATCTTCCCAAAATAAAATGCCTTCATCACCTTCAATCGCCAGCTTTGATAACTTATCAGCTTGAGAGTTAAACTCTCGATAAATATGTTCCAGTGAGACAGAACTGAAAGATCTCAAATCCTGCTGAATACGATTGCACCAATAGACAAGATTCAGAACTTGCAAATCAAATTCACCACGAGCCCACTTGATAGTGACTCTGGAATCACCAAAAATTTTGACCTTAGTTAATCCAAAACACACTGCAACCCTGACGACGCACCAAAGAGCTAGAAGCTCATCTTTCATATTGGTCCCACAACCAGCATGCATACGAAGTGTGAAAAAATGATCAGAGTTAAGAAAAATAACTCCACCAATACCACATTTCCCCATATCTGCAGCCCCATCAAAAAAGAGCACGGGATCATCAACCATCAGGTGAAATCGTCCAATGTCCCTCACAGCAGGTTAGTAACCTCCTTCTGAAATTTAAGATAATGGCTAAAAGCTTCACAATAAACAATATCAATATTGGGATTGATTTGATCAAAAATGGCTTTATTCCGAGCCCGCCAAATAGCCCAGCAGATAAAAACTGGCAGAGTAGAATGAATATTAGCATTTTTTACCCATGCATGCAAACTGTCCTCCACAGTGCTCCCATCCCATTTATGAGATAGAGCCAGATTTCTAGTAAACTTCTCCCAAACCTTGATAGTAAAAGTACATTCAATAAAAAGATGTAGAGCTGATTCAGACTCCAGTCTACAGAGTACACATTGACTAGGTCCAATCCACCCCATCATAGCCAAATTGTCCCATGTTTTAAGTCTATTCATCAAAACAAACCATATGAAACACTGCAGCTTCAACGAGAGATACCACTTCCAGATCAATTTGTACCACCAGTGTGAAGGGAATATACATCTACGCTTCATAATGTAATCGTATCCATAACACGCAGTGATTTCACCCGAAGAAAGATTTCCAGCCCACTGGATCTCATCCTCCCCCTCAAAACAGCGGATTCCTGCAGCACTAAGAGATCTTATATATTGCTCCCATTCCATAGCAACCTGACGCGGCAAATGAAGGTCATAAGTCCCCACCCAATATCCCTGTGCACCATTATTAACAATAGAATTAAGAGTAACAAGTCCTTTGGCCCTCAATAATCATAGCAGTTCCGGAGACAATGACAATTGATCACTGAGGCCAACAATTGGATCAACCCCAATCGCCACTTCAGCACCGTTACCAACTTTCCAGCAGAGTCCATCAGCCAGCCAACAATATACTTTCATGAACCCATTCCAAATGGGAGAAACACCCCTTACCACTTTCTTCGGCTTCCTCAACCAGTGAGAAACATTACTTTTAATATACTTTTGATGTATCACATGAGTCTAGAGGGTGTTACCAAATAAAGCCCTCCAAAAGCTTTTCAACCTAAGAGCAGCACTAAAGACAGTGAGGTCTTTAATCCCCCAGCCACCTGCATCAACCAGTAATGAAATTATTTCCAAACCTATCATAGACAGACAAGTTTTCTTCAACCCACCAGACCATTAAAAATTAAACATCAATTTTCTCAAAGTATTAATAACAGAGCAAGCAACTGGTAGGAGCGAGAACCAATACACCGGAGTCCCAGTTAAAACCGCCTTTACCAAAGTAAGTTTCCCTCCAATAGAAAGAAGATGATAAGTCCAATGTGTAATCTTGGATTCAAACTTTTTTATGAGCCATTGCAAATCCTTAACCAGATGACCATTTGGTTTCAGCTGAAAGCCAAGATACATAAAACCATCCCCAATCTTAGAGCAATTATAAGGCATCAAAATTTTTAGCAGTCTCAATCTATCCACACTTACCAAATTCTCAAAAAACAATGATTTTTTAAGATTGACTTTCATACCAGAAGCACAAAAAAATAGATCAATAATCCTCTGATATTCTCTTCATTCCTCCACAGAATCGTTACCTGCTAATAATACATCATCAACAAATAAAGCATGGGACACTGATAAATTTTTTGATATTTTCAAACCCTTAATGTTTCCTTTCTCAACAGCTTCCTTGATCAACCAACTAAGTCCATCAATCACCAAAAAAAATAACAATGGAGACAAAGAACATCCTTGGCGAAGTCCCCTAGAGCAGCTGAAAAAAGTAGATGGAGCACCATTCACAAGAACAACAATATTCATTGTGTTTACACATGCCATAATCCACCGAAGAGCAAGTACCAAAACCCCAATGTGAATCAATACAAGTCTGAGAAAATCCCAACTAACACGGTCGTAAGCCTTCTCCAAGTCCATTTTAAGGATGATAGCCTTAAGATTTTTACACTTGATAGTATGAAGAAGTTCCCGAGTTATACCAACAGCATCATGGATCTGTCGATCCTACAGAAAGACAAATTGCTCTTGTGAAATGTATCTGGAAAAAACAGGTTTCAAACGTCCCGCAATAATCTTAGATACAACCTTCTAGATAAGATTGCATAAGGCGATAGGACGAAATTCACCAAATTCCTTTGGGTCATTTACCTTCGGAATAAGAGTGATAAATGTAGCATTTAAGGCCCCCGATATATATCCCTGTAATCTGGTAAACTCCACCATCTGTAATATTTCCTCCCTCATAATGTCAATTTTTTTTTAAAAGAGCTCCACCGTCCAGCCATCTGGCCCATGACTCTTCTCCTTTGCAAATGATTTCAAAGTACCTTCCACCTCCTCCAAAGTAACTTCCTTACAGAGATCAGCAGCTTCCCTATCCTCAAAGTATTTAGGATATAATCTAGCAACCTGTAACTGTGACAGAAGGTCACACCCATGATCATCCGAGTAAATATTGCTAAAATATTTTTTAGCCAATCCTTGTAAATCTTGTGCAGCAACAACCTCATTCCCATCTTCATCAGCCATTCTCCAAATGGCATTACTATTTCTCCTAGCCGATGCATATGAGTGAAAAAACCGTGTATTCTTGTCCCCAGATTTCACCCACAGTGCACGACTTTTCAGTTGCCACTCCTTTTCCTCCATTAAATAAAAAAGCTCTCTTTCCTCCTCTAATTTCTTAAGAAGGATAACATTAGAATCATCTAACGGAGCCAACAGAGAATGCGAATATATATCCTGTAACTGTGATTCAATCAATAACAATTTCTGCTTACCCTCTTTTTTCCTATCATGTATCCATTTCGAAACTTTCCCTTTCAGCACCCTCAATTTATAACACAAACGATCCACAGGATTTAAATCCTCCTCCAGAGTTATGTGTTTCCAAACATATGAAACAAAGATAACAAATTCAACATTGTCATTCCAAGAACAATCAAATTTAAAGGGATAACATCGGCACTGAATACAGTCATCCAACTGTAGAAATATGGGCCAGTGATCAGAAATCTTAGCCTTTCCAACCCATGTACGATACCTGCCGCAAGACCCCAGGAGTGAACTCTTAATGAGAAACTTATCCAATCGCTTCTGAATGCAATCGTGTCCCCCTCTTCCATTAGACCAAGTAGGAAGGTAAACACCTGTGCACACGTCAATCATATCATTAATAATCAAATAGTCAGAAAAAATATTCAGCCAGAACATCCAGTTTAGCAGATGGACCCCAAATCTCCTGGGATAACCTAGTAAAATTTAGGTCACCCGCCACAATGATATGATCTCTATCCAGTAAACCAGTAGCTTGTAACCCATTCCAGAATATTTCTCAATTTGTATGTGGAGCATAACAATTCAATATAGAGAACTGAAAGTCATCAGCTTTGCGAAACCCTTCCATCAAAATGCCCCAACAAGACTTGAAAACCTTAAAAGAGTAAGCTCGTGGATCCCAAGCCACAAGTAGGCCCCAAGACAATCCATTCGAGCTACAAGTAGTGACCTCCCATCCCCCCTGTAGCCCAACAAACTTTGAAATTGCAACCTAGTCTAAACACATTGTTTCCTGTAATAATACAATACTAGGCCGAGCAGTAGCCAATAGATCAGCGAGGGCCCTAACTCGGACAACCCCCCCCAATCCTTGAATATTTAAGGAGAAAATGGACATTAGGTCACCTTCCTCACCGGGGATTTTTCTCTAAGACCCCACAAAGATACAGTTTCATCCACATCTTTATCCATCATATCAATACGATCCGAGACAGGAATATGGCCCTCTAGGGTTTCACAAGCCTTTTCTCGACCCCCACCCCCTTTTCTTCGAGATTTCCGAATAGTAACATTCTGGAATCTTTCCGAATGAATAGACTGCACCAGAGGGTTAGTGCTAGGGTTTTTAGAATAAATGGAGAGTGGAATAAATGTGCTTTCCCCACCAGATTCTTCACAATCAACCATCCCCAAGGTCTCCATATTTGAAAGAGATAAAACACCTAGGTTCTCCAAATCAGACCTTAACAATTCCCCCCCCGTCATGCACATTGTCCAAAAAATTAACATCTGGTTCCATTTCAGAGGAAGGAATGACAACAGGCACATCCCCCACCCTGACAGGGATATCCCCCCCGAAAACAGACTTCCCCCCAAATAAATCCCGACAAGCCGAAGCTTTAGCCAAATGGACATCTTCCCCAGAAATAGGATTTATAACCTCCATGTTTTTCGAAGCTTTCATCTTAAGAGAGATATTAGAATCAAATATGTCATTAATCTCAGCATTAGAAAACGCAGGGGTAGAGGGTTTGGGAGAAACATATAACTTACCCATATCAACTCGTCCATCCAGAGACCCAACAGAGTGTGTCGCCTTAGGAGGAGCCTGAGCTTTTGAAGGACCCCGGTCCCTCACAACAGGTTTAAGGAAAGTAACATCCAGACAATGAGCCCTAATGTGTCCAGTACGTTGACAGTGATAACAGCGAAATGGAACCTGAAGATAATCCAGACGCTGTCGCCAAGTCTTGGAGCCCCAAACAAGTTCAATTTCCTCTGGAAGACCCTTCGCCATCTCAAATGAAACCATAACTTTCGCCGCCCTCCTATCAAAACCACACAATGAACGATTATCAAGCCGAACAAATTTCCCCACTGTATTTGCAATCCCCATCAATATATTCTCTGTCCATAACTCAATTGGCAACCCTGGAATAAGCAGCCAAAGATGGCGAAAACTCTGAACTTCCTTCAAAGGATCAAATGCCAAGTACCATTTCTTCAAAAAGAGAGACCCATCCTTAAAACACCAAAATCTTTTCAAGATTAATCCAACATGCTCTGGATTAGAAAAAAAAAACATGATCCACCCATTAATCAACTACATACCCCGAGGCATATCCCCAACTATTGGCCTCCATTAACGCCGAACCCAGTCCACTAGTTCTTTCTGATCCCCAGAGGTAAATTCGAGTCGTCCCACAATAGCCCTCGAGGATAACATTTGAATACGGTCAAGATTCGTCTCCTGAGGTATAACAAATCTATCAAGACCCACACGAACCTTTAGGGCCTTGGCTTGTCTCCTCTTGCGAGCTTTATGCCCCTTGAAACAGTGCAACCAAGCCTTACCAGAACCAAGAACCTCTCCACCAGACAAAGATGTAAAACCCCCAAATCCATCCCCATCCACATCTGTAGAACCAAAACCTCCCCCGGCCGCCTCCTCATGTGGAAAAAGATTATCACCTCCAGCCACCGGTGACAGAAACCCACACCCGTCAGTTCGAGAACCCTCCAGTACCATCTGAACCGACACCTGTCACATCCACACAACACCAGTACAAATGGTCCCTTAACAGTATAATAGTGGAAATGAACTGTCTACCATCGAATGACACCAAATCAAAATTGGCAATACAGTCACATATGCCGGCTAAATCCCCATCCAAAATAGTAAGGGCTACAAATAGAGAAAAATCTGAAAATAGGTAAAAATGAAACAATATGGATTGAAAAAATCTAGTAAAAACGGATAAACCAAGAACAACCATCGAAAACCATAATTCCCACTTTTTTAAACCTTGGCTGGTACTGGGATGGTTCGATCAGGACCATCTTGACTCCAAGTTAATGGTTATTCAAGGAAATATCACGCCTACCAGCGTAGACAACCCATATCTACAAAGCAGTTTGATACGCCCCCAACCTGCTCCATAACCAGTAGGTGGCACGGTACTTAGTGCTTCCATACTTAATAAATTATATTTTCACACATTAAACTCTATTTATATGACTTAAATTTAAAATATACATTTTTGAATTAATATTATGTCAAAAAATTTATTACTTCACAATTTTGAATGACTTAAATTTAAAAAATGCATTTTTAACTTATGAAATATCTTCTTCCCTATTTTAATTGTATTAGAATTTTTCTTTCTTATTGCGGAACATGACATGTATATTTTTATTTTAGGATATGCTTGTGGAACATGTATATTTTTATTTTGGGATATAATTTGGGGAACATGTATATTTTTGGGAGGCTTGACTTTCATATATTTAACTATATAAAAGAGATTTGTAAGACACATTGAAAAGCCGATAATTCATTATTATATGAAGGGTTACCTGATCTGATTTCTGACAGGGTAGGGGGCCCTCTTACTACATAACCATGTGAAAGAACTTTGAACTCCAGATTTAGGGGGGCCTCCACAGTTTTCAGCCTCGCCATGTTTATCTTGGGGTTATCCGAAGTCTCTCTGTCATGCTTGCTGAACATTAATTATTTTTTGTTACTAAAATATGCCAACATTAATTTTTTTTGTTACTAAAATATGCCAATATACAATAGGCCTGTCCTTTCTAGGTGACAGACTGGTTAGGCAAATTAATAGGCTTTGGTTTCTCTCTAACTCTCAAGGTTGTTGGAAGAGTAGCGGGGGGTCAATTCAGAATCAAGATCTTTCTATTCTATGGCACTCATCCCTTGCTGTGTGGTTCTCCATATAAATTCGTTTTGAGGTTGTTGAGATTCTTTGCAAATTAAAATTCTATTAGATTTGATGGTATTAATGGTAAATAGCATTTATTTCTTTACAAATAAATGTAACCAGATTTGCTGGTATTATTTGTAAAGAGATAATACTAAAAAATAATTATTATTTTGTGATTTTTTTTAATCAATGTATAAAGTTTATGCTTTTTCAAAATTTGCAATAAAATTTTTGTTTGGTATTCAAATTTTCCGTGATGAATTTTAATTATATCATTTTTAATAGATTTTAGAATAATTTTAATTTAAAAAATTAAAATAAAAAATTGTTTAAAGGATTGAATTTTTATTTTCATTTTATTTATTTTTAAAATATATTTTAGAGAAATTTTAAATTTTATTTATTATTTTGAAATAATTATATTGAAAAAGCAAAAAAAAAATTGTTTTAAAAGAAATTAAAGATTAAAATCTATACTTGCAATATTTTTTTAAAGATTTTATTATTTTCATTATCAACAAATTTTTTTCCTTGTAAAAAAACACACAGTTTATATGTATATGATAAATCACATTGTAGAGAGATCTCAAGATCTTTCTATCATCCAGGACCAATCCCAAAATAGAAACATGATTGTATTTGCCAACTTTACATTCCAAACAACATAATTAGACTACATTCCTTTACAGAGAAGTAAAACAAAAGATTGTCCTCTAAAAGTTTTTCTGCCAATCGCCCTCTTAGGAGGTCTGCAAAATTTAGTTTGAAAGAACTGTTTTTGCTAACCCAAGTTAGGACCTAGGTAAAAAACAGTCACGTAATCATTGACCATCTCCCATTTGCGCCAGATTCCTTCTCCCACTTGAATGCCTATCTTTGACAGTTGATCTTCCAGGGAGTTTCTTTCTCTATATATATGCGCAAAATGTATGGACTAGAAGAGCCCCACCAGCATGATTATCTCTTCATATATATGAAGTAGATGAATGTTCTTTGGAGGTCTCTTCTTCTTAATCCAGTCTATAACAAGCTTTGAGTCCCCAAACACTTGTAAACTCCGAGTACCTCTCAAATAAGCCAATGAAAGTGACAACTTGAGAGCCATCAACTCTAATATGTTGTTTGTACTTCGCCCCACTCCAACTGCAAAATTTATCCAGTGATAATCCAATAAGAAAAGCAAACCTCCTTCTCCCCCCACAGGTGGGGTACCTTGTAAGGCTCCATCAAAATATAGCCAAGGGATTGTTTTGTCAATGTGTTCTGCCACTATAACTCTATCTTTTTTGGGCTTATCCTCTTGGGGGAAGTGGTTGAGAACAACTAGTCCTTGTGAAGCACATGCCATTGGGGGAATATGAACATCCTCGAAAATTTACTTATTTCTCTGTTACGGAGAAAAAATTCCTATGGATTGGGGTGGACCACAACAGACAGAGTGACACCACAAATCAACTCAATTCTCAAGTATGCCATATAAATGTAAGATGCCAACAACAAAAGAGAAAATTCTTACCTCAACTAGATGTTCGAAGAAGACCACCGTTGACCTTGAAATCCAATGCTCCTCACCTACAAATTGTCCTCAACAACAAATATATTCGAGCATATGGAATATAGATATAAATTGTTTGCATAAAAACTAGCATAATCCATAACATATTCAACAATATACCCAAGGAAAATAACATAAACATTTGCAACGTGTATTGGACAAGAAAAGAGTATTTCTATTCATGAAATAAACAGAAGTACAAAGTGACAACTTTTTTTAGGAAACTCATCAGAACCGAGAAACTAAATTCCTCCACCACTTCAATCCTCAATGCAAAAGCAAGCTCACAAGTTCAAGGAGTAATTGGGTTCCTCCTTCACAAGATATGGAAGTCTGGAAGAGCTTGGGAGATGAAAATAAAAGAGTTCAAACAACAAGGACAAAGGGATGTAGACTCAAGGCAATGGAAATGGGGCAAAATTTCTCTAGAGTTTCCTTGCTCTCTAGTTTCTCCTCCCCCAAATGCTCGACAATGGCTTAATATATAACCATCAAAGGAGGTGGAGGGTCGAATTGGAGTGTTTTGTAGCACATGGAAGGCCAAGGATCAAAATGGTCATTACTTGAGATGGAAAGCCTGAAATATTTTTAATTTTGAGCATGAAACCTGATGTACGTGGGCGGTAATGAAACAACATGCGTATACACAAGATGTAGTGCTTGTAGTGTGCGTACATCAACAAAATAGTATTTTTTAGGGTTTTGTCCGAGCAAGAGGGATGATATGAGTCTACAGAGGGACATGGAGGGTCATCAAGGCATGCTGCATAAGGTGTGGTAAATCATGCTATAACAGATGCTCCCTAATGTATGAGGTTAGAGGGAAGATCACGATGGCTGAAATACATTATAACTCTAAGAAGTGGAGTAGTGGAGACCCAACCAGAAGAACTAGCCACTCATCAGAATATTACAATGCTGACTTTGTATACATATCGGTATTTTGAAGTACGTAGCAGTTTGATACAATGGCCACGAGTAGGTGATACATCATAGATATATGTCATAAGGGGTCACAACCATGACCCATATATAATGAGGTCCAGTCTCCAATTGAATTGAAGACATCTAGTACAACCTGGGGTAGAAATTGCTCTACCATGAGAACTGAGGTCCTATAGATACTGTCATGATCATGCATAGTAGCATATAGTGTAATGCCACTGTAACTTGAGCTCTTGTATGCAAACTACCGATGGTGCATGTCCCATCACATGAATATAGGTACTGGAGTCGAACATGATGAAACATCATCTCATTACCAATCATTAAGGTATACCGTTAAAAAATGTGAGACTACCCATTGATGATGAAAATGGGTTTCAAGGCACTGAGTACATTCAACAAGTGTGAATAAGGGTGTTGAGGTCAAACACTTGTAGAATCCATCGATCAGGGGACATTGATGAATTCCCAATTGTCGATGACAAGAGGACCTAGTGCCACGGATGACTGCAAGTATCAAGGTACTCATCTGACTCTAGATCTCGATTCCATAATAGATGATCTGAAGTTGATGGAATGAGATCCGCTGGAAGAAGGGCATTAAGGCATCCCCCATCAACCAACACGAGGTATATATCTAGGTTGAATAATTTGGAACTTACTCGGATGAATAGGTTGAACAAGAACCAAGAACCAAGTGTGTCTCTCGCGTGTACCAAATGCAAGTAGTGCATGGAAGAGACCTTTTGAACAGTAGTCAATGATGAAGACTACTGACAAAAGCAAGGAAACCACCAATGAGGTCTAATGGAATCCAAGACAAAGCACGAATCCCGATGTGTGAATAGATTTCTTGTCGTCGAACACAAGTGAAACCACTCAGTCAACGACCAATGATGAGGTGTCATTTGCTGAGTTCAAGGTCACCTACCAATGATAAAAGTAGGCCTAGGGTGTTAGGTAGTGCAAAAAGTGTCATGTGATTGGAATGTAGTTATACAGGGATGGTCGACATGCAAAGTCAAGAGATATGAGGAATGGTCGACTCGGGTTTATAAACTTCCTTTTAACAAGAGCATCAGACAGATGAAGACTCAAGAAGCATAGACTTGAGACTGAATATTGACACAATTCTGTGACGCAAGAGGCATCGACATAATCTCCATAGGGTTGGAAGATTGACCAGTCGGAAGAGTAATCTTTGAGTAACGAGTTCGAGTTCCTAAGGCCATACTAAACCCAAACCATTGATGAATGAATTCAAGATTTGTGCTCTGTTCAAAGGCGACACGACTATTTCCAATACAAGATGATGACATTTTCCCGTCTGACTTTTTATGTCCTTTTATTTTTTTGGTGTTTTCATATTATAAAATCCTTAAAAAGAATAAAAGAGTACTTATAATACAAGTACGTGGGAATTAGTGTTATGGGAAAGAAAACTAGTTCCATGCAGTGGAACATACCTATTCTCAATGCAAGGAAACACGTGCAGGATAAGGACACTCGGGGGGATGTTCCCTCAGGGTCAAAGGGTAATCAAGATGCAAAGGATAAATAATAAGCTCTTCTTTGCTAGGACTAAGAAGTGCTTAGGAAATTTGGCTTATAATGACGAAGCGAAAACCGACACTAGGCTCATAGAGGTAAGCAGACAAATGATATGCATTTACAACTTGACATAATCGGGAGTCTCTGTGGGTGATAGACAAAATATAAGATGAGAAGAAACATGTAGTTTCGACGCAACATCATGGTGGGACTACAAGAGACTCCCAGACTTTAGGAGGAATTGCAACATGGGAACCAAATGACAAAAGAGGTTCTAACTAGGGTACCCATGGTGTAGAAGGCCCTACTACTTAAATAACGACACTTCTAGAAGCAAATGGAAGGTTCCGTGTCAATTAAAAGAGGGATCACACCTAAGGTTTATGAATCGTAGTCATAGATCAATGTAATAATGCATGCAGAGTGGAATCCTAACCTATATGACGGGGACGATAAATACATGCTGAAGGCATGGATCACGTTAAAAAATGTTGAAATCCATAATCGTCGAAAGAAACTGTTTCAAAAAGTACCTTACACCATAGAATTAGTCCATTAGGCTCATAAAATATTAAAATAAAGGGTCAAAACTATAAAAAGTGGCTAAAAAATTTCTACACATAGTAAAAAAATAGAAGGTTTTACCATGTATTTGATTTTTTACCACAATAGTGCATTTGGAGCCATTTTTCCCTCTTCCTTGAATCAGTGATTCCAGGAACTATAGGAGACGAAATCACGAGGTGTCTGGACCAAGTAAGTGCCCTCATCATGCTCTTCAATTTCGCTGGTTAAATTTTTATTTTAGTGGTGGAGTTTTTATTTTTTAGGAGCGGAAATTGTAAAACTTGGTCTACGTGGGAAGTAGATCATCGGGTCGAGTATAAGGCAAGGTCCACACGGGAAAAACAAAGCCTACTGGCATACATGTGCGACTGTGATAACTATTGCTTGCATACAATGTCGTGATGGTTGTTTTTTAAGAGAACTAAATCAAATCTCTTCCTTCTTTTTACAGGATGGTGATAGAGTGTAGGGAGATTGAGCATGATGCCATTGATCATCAAGTGTAAGGTGATTTGGCTACTCAACAAGCTTTGCAAAGATGTGACCTTTACAAATTTTGGAACATTGGAAATCTAAGGGCACAACTAAGGTTGCTTCAGATGCTCATAGACTATTGGGATCCAAATACCGAGTCCTTCAACTTGGACGTAAAGCCTCTAAAGATTGAGGTTGAAGACATATACATCATTACAGGACTATCTCGCCGAGGTGAGGTAGTGAACCTTTAGACTTGTGGCATAGGAGGAGGAAATAAGAATGACTATAGAGGACTACATTGCTACATATTGTCTTCCCTACACTCAAAAGGTGTGGAGTCAAGTCCCAATCAAAGCCATCATGAGACTCAACATGAATATCATCATACTAGTGCTCGGTAGGATATCGGGTTTGGCTGCACTCCACCAAGATTTGAGACCCATGATGTTCTATGCGGTAGAGTGTCTGATACCTACCGTGTATGACTCGTGTACATCACTATTGGAAATCGCGAAGTTCCAACTTACCAAATGCAAGCCTGGAAGGGCCAAAAACTTCAAGTTTGCGAGCATATTGTGCAGTTTATTCTTTGAGATGGTTCTCGGCCTCAACCTGAGGGTGGAGGTCCCTCCTCATAGTCTATGGGATCCATCCCAGTTCCGTTGGACTGAGATCCTGACATAGTTTGGAGGTGGTAAAGTGCTCTCTCCATACAATGATGATTTCTTCCACTAGTGGCAACGAAAGGTGATCACCATAGACGACTATCCCTATGAGGGGATCGACTTTCATGGTGACATGGACATGCCATTACCACTAGGGTCCATGTTTGGTGAGATTGGTAAGCACTATTTTTATTTTTTCATTATTCAATTTTTTTTGGATGTTGACTTTAATAAAAGCAAACTAGTTCCATGCAGTGGAACATACCTATTCTCAATGCAAGGAAACACGTGCAGGATAAGGACACTCGGGGGGATGTTCCCTCAGGGTCAAAGGGTAATCAAGATGCAAAGGATAAATAATAAGCTCTTCTTGGCTAGGACTAAGAAGTGCTTAGGAAATTTGGCTTATAATGACGAAGCGGAAACCGACAGTAGGCTCATAGAGGTAAGCAGACAAATGATATGCATTTACAACTTGACATAATCGGGAGTCTCTGTGGGTGATAGCCAAAATATAAGATGAGAAGAAACATGTAGTTTCGACGCAACATCATGGTGGGACTACAAGAGACTCCCAGACTTTAGGAGGAATTGCAACATGGGAACCAAATGACAAAAGAGGTTCTAACTAGGGTACCCATGGTGTAGAAGGCCCTACTGCTTAAATAACGACATTTCTAGAAGCAACTGGAAGGTTCCGTGTCAATTAAAAGAGGGATCACACCTAAGGTTTATGAATCGTAGTCATAGATCAATGTAATGATGCATGCAGAGTGGAATCCTAACCTATATGACGGGGACGATAAATACATGCTGAAGACATGGATCACGTTAAAAAATGTTGAAATCCATAATCGTCGAAAGAAACTGTTTCAAAAAGTACCTTACACCATAGAATTAGTCCATTAGGCTCATAAAATATTAAAATAAAGGGTCAAAACTATAAAAAGTGGCTAAAAAATTTCTACACATAGTAAAAAAATAGAAGGTTTTACCATGTATTTGTTTTTTTACCACAATAGTGCATTTGGAGCCATTTTTCCCTCTTCCTTGAATCAGTGATTCCAGGAACTATAGGAGACGAAATCACGAGGCGTATGGACCAAGTAAGTGCCCTCATCATGCTCTTCAATTTCGCTGGTTAAATTTTTATTTTAGTGGTGGAGTTTTTAGTTTTCAGGTGCGGAAATTGTAAAACTTGGTCTACGTGGGAAGTAGATCATCGGGTCGAGTATAAGGCTAGGTCCACACGGGAAAAACAAATCCTACTCACATACATGTGTGACTGTGATAACTATTGCTTGCAAACAATGTTGTGATGGTTGTTTTTAAAGAGAACTAAATCAAATCTCTCCCTTCTTTTTACAGGATGGTGATAGAGTGGAGGGAGATTGAGCATGATGCCATTGATCATCAAGTGTAAGGTGATTTGGCTACTCAACAAGCTTTGCAAAGATGTGACCTTTACAAATTTTGGAACATTGGAAATCTAAGGGCACAACTAAGGTTGCTTCAGATGCTCATAGATTATTGGGATCCAAATACCGAATCCTTCAACTTGGATGTAAAGCCTCTAAAGATTGAGGTTGAAGACATATACATCATTACAGGACTATCTCGCCGAGGTGAGGTAGTGAACCTTTAGACTCGTGGCATAGGATAAGGAAATAAGAATGACTATAGAGGACTACATTGCTACATATTGTCTTCCCTACACTCAAAAGGTGTGGAGTCAAGTCCCAATATAAGCCATCATGAGACTCACCATGAATATCATCATACTAGTGCTCGGTAGGATATCAGGTTTGGCTGCACTCCACCAAGATTTGAGACCCATGATGTTCTATGCGGTAGAGTGTCTGATACCTACCATGTATGACTGGTTTACATCACTATTGGAAATCGGGAAGTTCCAACTTACCAAATGCAAGCCTGGAAGGGCCAAAAACTTCAAGTTTGCGAGCATATTGTGCAGTTTATTCTTTGAGATGGTTCTCGGCCTCAACCTGAGGGTGGAGGTCCCTCCTCATAGTCTATGGGATCCATCCCAGTTCCGTTGGACTGAGATCATGACATAGTTTGGAGGTGGTAAAGTGCTCTCTCCATACAATGATGATTTATTCCACTGGTGGCAACGAAAGGTGATCACCATCGACGACTATCCCTATGAGGGGATCGACTTTCATGGTGACATGGACATGCCATTACCACTAGGGTCCATGTTTGGTGAGATTGGTAAGCACTATTTTTATTTTTTCATTATTCAATTTTTTTTGGATGTTGACTTTAATAAAAGCAAACTAGTTCCATGCAGTGGAACATACCTATTCTCAATGCAAGGAAACACGTTCAGGATAAGGACACTCAGGGGGATGTTCCCTCAGGGTCAAAGGGTAATCAAGATGCAAAGGATAAATAATAAGCTCTTCTTGGCTAGGACTAAGAAGTGCTTAGGAAATTTGTCTTATAATGACGAAGCGGAAACCGACACTAGGCTCATAGAGGTAAGCAGACAAATGATATGCATTTACAACTTGACATAATCGGGAGTCTCTGTGGGTGATAGCCAAAATATAAGATGAGAAGAAACATGTAGTTTCGACGCAACATCATGGTGGGTCTACAAGAGACTCCCAGAATTTAGGAGGAATTGCAACATGGGAACCAAATGACAAAAGAGGTTCTAACTAGGGTACCCATGGTGTAGAAGGCCCTACTGCTTAAATAATGACACTTCTAGAAGCAACTGGAAGGTTCCGTGTCAATTAAAAGAGGGATCACACCTAAGGTTTATGAATCGTAGTCATAGATCAATGTAATGATGCATGCAGAGTGGAATCCTAACCTATATGACGGGGACGATAAATACATGCTGAAGGCATGGATCACGTTAAAAAATGTTGAAATCCATAATCGTCGAAAGAAATTGTTTCAAAAAGTACCTTACACCATAGAATTAGTCCATTAGGCTCATAAAATATTAAAATAAAGGGTCAAAACTATAAAAAGTGGCTAAAAAATTTCTACACATAGTAAAAAAATAGAAGGTTTTACCATGTATTTGTTTTTTTACCACAATAGTGCATTTGGAGCCATTTTTCCCTCTTCCTTGAATCAGTGATTCCAGGAACTACAGGAGACGAAATCACGAGGCGTCTGGACCAAGTAAGTGCCCTCATCATGCTCTTCAATTTCGCTGGTTAAATTTTTATTTTAGTGGTGGAGTTTTTAGTTTTTAGGTGCGGAAATTGTAAAACTTGGTCTACGGGGGAAGTAGATCATCGGGTCGAGTATAAGGCTAGGTCCACACGGGAAAAACAAAGCCGACTCGCATACATGTGCGACTGTGATAACTATTGCTTGCATACAATGTCGTGATGGTTGTTTTTTAAGAGAACTAAATCAAATCTCTCCCTTCTTTTTACAGGATGGTGATAGAGTGGAGGGAGATTGAGCATGATGCCATTGATCATCAAGTGTAAGGTGATTTGGCTACTCAACAAGCTTTGCAAAGATGTGACCTTTACAAATTTTGGAACATTGGAAATCTAAGGGCACAACTAAGGTTGCTTCAGATGCTCATAGACTATTGGGATCCAAATACCGAGTCCTTCAACTTGGACGTAAAGCCTATACAGATTGAGGTTGAAGACATATACATCATTACAGGACTATCTCGCCGAGGTGAGGTAGTGAACCTTTAGACTCGTGGCATAGGAGGAGGAAATAAGAATGACTATAGAGGACTACATTGCTACATATTGTCTTCCCTACACTCAAAAGGTGTGGAGTCAAGTCCCAATCAAAGCCATCATAAGACTCAACATGAATATCATCATACTAGTGCTCGGTAGGATATCGGGTTTGGCTGCACTCCACCAAGATTTGAGACCCATGATGTTCTATGCGGTAGAGTGTCTGATACCTATCGTGTATGACTGGTGTACATCACTATTGGAAATCGTGAAGTTCCAACTTACCAAATGCAAGCCTGGAAGGGCCAAAAACTTCAAGTTTGCGAGTATATTGTGCAGTTTATTCTTTGAGATGGTTCTCGGCCTCAACCTGAGGGTGGAGGTCCCTCCTCATAGTCTATGGGATCCATCCCAGTTCCGTTGGACTGAGATCAGGACATAGTTTGGAGGTGGTAAAGTGCTCTCTCCATACAATGATGATTTCTTCCACTGGTGGCAACGAAAGGTGATCACCATAGACGACTATCCCTATGAGGGGATCGACTTTCATGGTGACATGGAAATGCCATTACCACTAGGGTCCATGTTTGGTGAGATTGGTAAGCACTATTTTTATTTTTTCATTATTCAATTTTTTTTGGATGTTGACTTTAATAAAAGCAAACTAGTTCCATGCAGTGGAACATACCTATTCTCAATGCAAGGAAACACGTGCAGGATAAGGACACTCAGGGGGATGTTCCCTCAGGGTCAAAGGGTAATCAAGATGCAAAGGATAAATAATAAGCTCTTCTTGGCTAGGACTAAGAAGTGCTTAGGAAATTTGGCTTATAATGACGAAGCGGAAACCGACACTAGGCTCATAGAGGTAAGCAAACAAATGATATGCATTTACAACTTGACATAATCGGGAGTCTCTGTGGGTGATAGCCAAAATATAAGATGAGAAGAAACATGTAGTTTCGACGCAACATCATGGTGGGACTACAAGAGACTCCCAGACTTTAGAAGGAATTGCAACATGGGAACCAAATGACAAAAGAGGTTCTAACTAGGGTACCCACGGTGTAGAAGGCCCTACTGCTTAAATAACGACACTTCTAGAAGCAAATGGAAGGTTCCGTGTCAATTAAAAGAGGGATCACACCTAAGGTTTATGAATCGTAGTCATAGATCAATGTAATGATGCATGCAGAGTGGAATCCTAACCTATATGATGGGGACGATAAATACATGCTGAAGGCATGGATCACGTTAAAAAATGTTGAAATCCATAATCGTCGAAAGAAACTGTTTCAAAAAGTACCTTACACCATAGAATTAGTCCATTAGGCTCATAAAATATTAAAATAAAGGGTCAAAACTATAAAAAGTGGCTAAAAAATTTCTACACATAGTAAAAAAATAGAAGGTTTTACCATGTATTTGTTTTTTTACCACAATAGTGCATTTGGAGCCATTTTTCCCTCTTCCTTGAATCAGTGATTCCAGGAACTACAGAAGACGAAATCACGAGGCGTCTGGACCAAGTAAGTGCCCTCATCATGCTCTTCAATTTCGCTGGTTAAATTTTTATTTTAGTGGTGGAGTTTTTAGTTTTTAGGTGTGGAAATTGTAAAACTTGGTCTACGTGGGAAGTAGATCAACGAGTCAAGTATAAGGCTAGGTCCACACGGGAAAAACAAAGCCTACTCGCATACATGTGTGACTGTGATAACTATTGCTTGCATACAATGTCGTGATGGTTGTTTTTTAAGAGAACTAAATCAAATCTCTCCCTTCTTTTTACAGGATGGTGATAGAGTGGAGGGAGATTGAGCATGATGCCATTGATCATCAAGTGTAAGGTGATTTGGCTACTCAACAAGCTTTGCAAAGATGTGACCTTTACAAATTTTGGAACATTGGAAATCTAAGGGCACAACTAACGTTGCTTCAGATGCTCATAGACTATTGGGATCCAAATACCGAGTCCTTCAACTTGGACGTAAAGCCTCTAAAGATTGAGGTTGAAGACATATACATCATTACAGGACAATCTCGCCGAGGTGAGGTAGTGAACCTTTAGACTCGTGGCATAGGAGGAGGAAATAAGAATGACTATAGAGGACTACATTTCTACATATTGTCTTCCCTACACTCAAAAGGTGTGGAGTCAAGTCCCAATCAAAGCCATCATGAGACTCAACATGAATATCATCATACTAGTGCTCGGTAGGATATCGGGTTTGGTTGCACTCCACCAAGATTTGAGACCCATGATGTTCTATGCGGTAGAGTGTCTGATACCTACCGTGTATGACTGGTGTACATCACTATTGGAAATCGTGAAGTTCCAACTTACCAAATGCAAGCCTGGAAGGGCCAAAAACTTCAAGTTTGCGAGCATATTGTGCAGTTTATTCTTTGAGATGGTTCTCGGCCTCAACCTGAGGGTGGAGGTCCCTCCTCATAGTCTATGGGATCCATCCCAGTTCCGTTGGACTGAGATCATGACATAGTTTGGAGGTGTTAAAGTGCTCTCTCCATACAATGATGATTTCTTCCACTGGTGGCAACGAAAGGTGATCACCATAGACGACTATCCCTATGAGGGGATCGACTTTCATGGTGACATGGACATGCCATTACCACTAGGGTCCATGTTTGGTGAGATTGGTAAGCACTATTTTTATTTTTTCATTATTCAATTTTTTTTGGATGTTGACTTTAATAAAAGCAAACTAGTTCCATGCAGTGGAACATACCTATTCTCAATGCAAGGAAACACGTGCAGGATAAGGACACTCAGGGGGATGTTCCCTCAGGGTCAAAGGGTAATCAAGATGCAAAGGATAAATAATAAGCTCTTCTTGGCTAGGACTAATAAGTGCTTAGGAAATTTGGCTTATAATGACGAAGCGGAAACCGACACTAGGCTCATATAGGTAAGCAGAGAAATGATATGCATTTACAACTTGACATAATCGGGAGTCTCTGTGGGTGATAGCCAAAATATAAGATGAGAAGAAACATGTAGTTTCGACGCAACATCATGGTGGGACTACAAGAGACTCCCAGACTTTAGGAGGAATTGCAACATGGGAACCAAATGACAAAAGAGGTTCTAACTAGGGTACCCATGGTGTAGAAGGCCCTACTGCTTAAATAACGACATTTCTAGAAGCAACTGGAAGGTTCCGTGTCAATTAAAAGAGGGATCACACCTAAGGTTTATGAATCGTAGTTATAGATCAATGTAATGATGCATGCAGAGTGGAAACCTAACCTATATGACGGGGACGATAAATACATGCTGAAGGCATGGATCACGTTAAAAAATGTTGAAATCCATAATCGTCGAAAGAAATTGTTTCAAAAAGTACCTTACACCATAGAATTAGTCCATTAGGCTCATAAAATATTAAAATAAAGGGTCAAAACTATAAAAAGTGGCTAAAAAATTTCTACACATAGTAAAAAAATAGAAGGTTTTACCATGTATTTGTTTTTTTACCACAATAGTGCATTTGGAGCCATTTTTCCCTCTTCCTTGAATCAGTGATTCCAGGAACTACAGAAGACGAAATCACGAGGCGTCTGGACCAAGTAAGTGCCCTCATCATGCTCTTCAATTTCGCTGGTTAAATTTTTATTTTAGTGGTAGAGTTTTTAGTTTTTAGGTGTGGAAATTGTAAAACTTGGTCTACGTGGGAAGTAGATCATCGGGTCGAGTATAAGGCTAGGTCCACACGGGAAAAACAAATCCTACTCGCATACATGTGTGACTGTGATAACTATTGCTTGCATACAATGTCGTGATGGTTGTTTTTTAAGAGAACTAAATCAAATCTCTCCCTTCTTTTTACAGGATGGTGATAGAGTGGAGGGAGATTGAGCATGATGCCATTGATCATCAAGTGTAAGGTGATTTGGCTACTCAACAAGCTTTGCAAAGATGTGACCTTTACAAATTTTGGAACATTGGAAATCTAAGGGCACAACTAACGTTGCTTCAGATGCTCATAGACTATTGGGATCCAAATACCGAGTCCTTCAACTTGGACGTAAAGCCTCTAAAGATTGAGGTTGAAGACATATACATCATTACAGGACTATCTCGCCGAGGTGAGGTAGTGAACCTTTAGACTCGTGGCATAGGAGGATGAAATAAGAATGACTATAGAGGACTACATTGCTACATATTGTCTTCCCTACACTCAAAAGGTGTGGAGTCAAGTCCCAATCAAAGCCATCATGAGACTCAACATGAATATCATCATACTAGTGCTCGGTAGGATATCGGGTTTGGTTGCACTCCACCAAGATTTGAGACCCATGATGTTCTATGCGGTAGAGTGTCTGATACCTACCGTGTATGACTGGTGTACATCACTATTGGAAATCGTGAAGTTCCAACTTACCAAATGCAAGCCTGGAAGGGCCAAAAACTTCAAGTTTGCGAGCATATTGTGCAGTTTATTCTTTGAGATGGTTCTCGGCCTCAACCTGAGGGTGGAGGTCCCTCCTCATAGTCTATGGGATCCATCCCAGTTCCGTTGGACTGAGATCATGACATATTTTGGAGGTGGTAAAGTGCTCTCTCCATACAATGATGATTTCTTCCACTGGTGGCAACGAAAGGTGATCACCATAGACGACTATCCCTATGAGGGGATCGACTTTCATGGTGACATGGACATGCCATTACCACTAGGGTCCATGTTTGGTGAGATTGGTAAGCACTATTTTTATTTTTTCATTATTCAATTTTTTTTGGATGTTGACTTTAATAAAAGCAAACTAGTTCCATGCAGTGGAACATACCTATTCTCAATGCAAGGAAACACGTGCAGGATAAGGACCCTCAGGGGGATGTTCCCTCAGGGTCAAAGGGTAATCAAGATGCAAAGGATAAATAATAAGCTCTTCTTGGCTAGGACTAATAAGTGCTTAGGAAATTTGGCTTATAATGACGAAGCGGAAACCGACACTAGGCTCATATAGGTAAGCAGAGAAATGATATGCATTTACATCTTGACATAATCGGGAGTCTCTGTGGGTGATAGCCAAAATATAAGATGAGAAGAAACATGTAGTTTCGACGCAACATCATGGTGGGACTACAAGAGACTCCCAGACTTTAGGAGGAATTGCAACATGGGAACCAAATGACAAAAGAGGTTCTAACTAGGGTACCCATGGTGTAGAAGGCCCTACTGCTTAAATAACGACATTTCTAGAAGCAACTGGAAGGTTCCGTGTCAATTAAAAGAGGGATCACACCTAAGGTTTATGAATCGTAGTTATAGATCAATGTAATGATGCATGCAGAGTGGAAACCTAACCTATATGACGGGGACGATAAATACATGCTGAAGGCATGGATCACGTTAAAAAATGTTGAAATCCATAATCGTCGAAAGAAATTGTTTCAAAAAGTACCTTACACCATAGAATTAGTCCATTAGGCTCATAAAATATTAAAATAAAGGGTCAAAACTATAAAAAGTGGCTAAAAAATTTCTACACATAGTAAAAAAATAGAAGGTTTTACCATGTATTTGTTTTTTTACCACAATAGTGCATTTGGAGCCATTTTTCCCTCTTCCTTGAATCAGTGATTCCAGGAACTACAGAAGACGAAATCACGAGGCGTCTGGACCAAGTAAGTGCCCTCATCATGCTCTTCAATTTCGCTGGTTAAATTTTTATTTTAGTGGTAGAGTTTTTAGTTTTTAGGTGTGGAAATTGTAAAACTTGGTCTACGTGGGAAGTAGATCATCGGGTCGAGTATAAGGCTAGGTCCACACGGGAAAAACAAATCCTACTCGCATACATGTGTGACTGTGATAACTATTGCTTGCATACAATGTCGTGATGGTTGTTTTTTAAGAGAACTAAATCAAATCTCTCCCTTCTTTTTACAGGATGGTGATAGAGTGGAGGGAGATTGAGCATGATGCCATTGATCATCAAGTGTAAGGTGATTTGGCTACTCAACAAGCTTTGCAAAGATGTGACCTTTACAAATTTTGGAACATTGGAAATCTAAGGGCACAACTAACGTTGCTTCAGATGCTCATAGACTATTGGGATCCAAATACCGAGTCCTTCAACTTGGACGTAAAGCCTCTAAAGATTGAGGTTGAAGACATATACATCATTACAGGACTATCTCGCCGAGGTGAGGTAGTGAACCTTTAGACTCGTGGCATAGGAGGATGAAATAAGAATGACTATAGAGGACTACATTGCTACATATTGTCTTCCCTACACTCAAAAGGTGTGGAGTCAAGTCCCAATCAAAGCCATCATGAGACTCAACATGAATATCATCATACTAGTGCTCGGTAGGATATCGGGTTTGGTTGCACTCCACCAAGATTTGAGACCCATGATGTTCTATGCGGTAGAGTGTCTGATACCTACCGTGTATGACTGGTGTACATCACTATTGGAAATCGTGAAGTTCCAACTTACCAAATGCAAGCCTGGAAGGGCCAAAAACTTCAAGTTTGCGAGCATATTGTGCAGTTTATTCTTTGAGATGGTTCTCGGCCTCAACCTGAGGGTGGAGGTCCCTCCTCATAGTCTATGGGATCCATCCCAGTTCCGTTGGACTGAGATCATGACATATTTTGGAGGTGGTAAAGTGCTCTCTCCATACAATGATGATTTCTTCCACTGGTGGCAACGAAAGGTGATCACCATAGACGACTATCCCTATGAGGGGATCGACTTTCATGGTGACATGGACATGCCATTACCACTAGGGTCCATGTTTGGTGAGATTGGTAAGCACTATTTTTATTTTTTCATTATTCAATTTTTTTTGGATGTTGACTTTAATAAAAGCAAACTAGTTCCATGCAGTGGAACATACCTATTCTCAATGCAAGGAAACACGTGCAGGATAAGGACCCTCAGGGGGATGTTCCCTCAGGGTCAAAGGGTAATCAAGATGCAAAGGATAAATAATAAGCTCTTCTTGGCTAGGACTAATAAGTGCTTAGGAAATTTGGCTTATAATGACGAAGCGGAAACCGACACTAGGCTCATATAGGTAAGCAGAGAAATGATATGCATTTACAACTTGACATAATCGGGAGTCTCTGTGGGTGATAGCCAAAATATAAGATGAGAAGAAACATGTAGTTTCGATGCAACATCATGGTGGGACTACAAGAGACTCCCAGACTTTAGGAGGAATTGCAACATGGGAACCAAATGACAAAAGAGGTTCTAACTAGGGTACCCATGGTGTAGAAGGCCCTACTGCTTAAATAACGACATTTCTAGAAGCAACTGGAAGGTTTCGTGTCAATTAAAAGAGGGATCACACCTAAGGTTTATGAATCGTAGTTATAGATCAATGTAATGATGCATGCAGAGTGGAAACCTAACCTATATGACGGGGACGATAAATACATGCTGAAGGCATGGATCACGTTAAAAAATGTTGAAATCCATAATCGTCGAAAGAAATTGTTTCAAAAAGTACCTTACACCATAGAATTAGTCCATTAGGCTCATAAAATATTAAAATAAAGGGTCAAAACTATAAAAAGTGGCTAAAAAATTTCTACACATAGTAAAAAAATAGAAGGTTTTACCATGTATTTGTTTTTTTACCACAATAGTGCATTTGGAGCCATTTTTCCCTCTTCCTTGAATCAGTGATTCCAGGAACTACAGAAGACGAAATCACGAGGCGTCTGGACCAAGTAAGTGCCCTCATCATGCTCTTCAATTTCGCTGGTTAAATTTTTATTTTAGTGGTAGAGTTTTTAGTTTTTAGGTGTGGAAATTGTAAAACTTGGTCTACGTGGGAAGTAGATCATCGGGTCGAGTATAAGGCTAGGTCCACACGGGAAAAACAAATCCTACTCGCATACATGTGTGACTGTGATAACTATTGCTTGCATACAATGTCGTGATGGTTGTTTTTTAAGAGAACTAAATCAAATCTCTCCCTTCTTTTTACAGGATGGTGATAGAGTGGAGGGAGATTGAGCATGATGCCATTGATCATCAAGTGTAAGGTGATTTGGCTACTCAACAAGATTTGCAAAGATGTGACCTTTACAAATTTTGGAACATTGGAAATCTAAGGGCACAACTAAGGTTGCTTCAGATGCTCATAGACTATTGGGATCCAAATACCGAGTCCTTCAACTTGGACGTAAAGCCTCTAAAGACTGAGGTTGAAGACATATACATCATTACAGGACTATCTCGCCGAGGTGAGGTAGTGAACCTTTAGACTTGTGGCATAGGAGGAGGAAATACGAATGACTATAGAGGACTACATTGCTACATATTGTCTTCCCTACACTCAAAAGGTGTGGAGTCAAGTCCCAATCAAAGCCATCATGAGCCTCAACATGAATATCATCATACTAGTGCTCGGTAGGATATCGGGTTTGGCTGCACTCCACCAAGATTTGAGACCCATGATGTTCTATGCGGTAGAGTGTCTGATACCTACCGTGTATGACTGATGTACATCACTATTGGAAATCGTGAAGTTCCAACTTACCAAATGCAAGCCTGGAAGGGCTAAAAACTTCAAGTTTGCGAGCATATTGTGCAGTTTATTCTTTGAGATGGTTCTCGGCCTCAACCTGAGGGTGGAGGTCCCTCCTCATAGTCTATTGGATCCATCCCAGTTCCGTTGGACTGAGATCATGACATAGTTTGGAGGTGGTAAAGTGCTATCTCCATACAATGATGATTTCTTCCACTGGTGGCAACGAAAGGTGATCACCATAGACGACTATCCCTATGAGGGGATTGACTTTCATGGTGACATGGACATGCCATTACCACTAGGTTCCATGTTTGGTGAGATTGGTAAGCACTATTTTTATTTTTTCATTATTCAATTTTTTTTGGATGTTGACTTTAATAAAAGCAAAAATGTTTTTGGTGTGGTATCAAGTATTAACACTAAAACCTTCTTCGCAGACATAGGTCCACAATGACTGAATGGATTTCCATCACACCAACGAAGAGACCGAGGAGAGGAGTTAGATGACGTTATTTCCGAGCGTACATTGCAGACCATACAGGGAAACCTATCTCGGTTGACTCGTAGAGTACCGATGGTTCAGATAGAGGATCTCCTAGAGTCCATGTAGAGAGACATAGTAGGATTTCCCCGTCCATGGGTGCGTCTTTTCCGGCATCTAGCCAACGCCGTAGTATGCTATCATGACACACATCATGTACTTGAGGCTTAGATGTCGTGATTATTCTATGTATCAGCCATGTATATTTTAAGAGCTATGCGCTCAATTTTTGTACTATGACACCACAATTTGGACTTATTTGTGATAATGAAAAACTTATGGTTCTTGGCTCTACTATTATGTGTTTATAAATGTATGAATGAATGAATGTATGGTTGCTTCCTTTGATTAATTATGAGACAAATTCCAATCTAAAATATAGTTTTCATATGTATAGACGACTTGATTAGAGCATCTTGGTGTATGAACATATGTGAAAAAATTAAAATTTTGTTCCAACAGTCTTACCCATAGGAATCTTCTTAGTAGCATAGGATCTCTAACACGATACTAGCCATGAATCTAAATGAACCTCGAAAGAATCTAAATGAATCTAAATGAACCTCGAAAGAATGAATACCATTAGAAATGGCATCACGTAGTAGCTCAATGATGACACTATACTCGACCACATTATTCGATGATGGCATAAGACATACACCTCCTAAAGACATGAGCTGACCCTCAGGTGAGTAAATGACCCAAGCAACAGAAGCTAACTTATGCATATGACGACTGGCACCATCTGCAAATCCTAAGAATGTTGAAGACTCCGTTGACATATGTTAAACAAGAGGAAGCGTATAAGCAAACCCGAGATACCAAAAGAAATTCTAAACTATGTACAAAACTATACAATAATGTATAGGGTACCAACCTAAGTTGAAGACTCAAGCATAGTACCGCTTAAGGTAGAGCCCATTTCTAGGCTCCTTAGGACATTCCCTTCATAGTATTTCAACTCATAAGCTCCTTTATCTAGGACACGCCTCACTATGTAAGGACCATGCCACATTGGGTTGAAATT
Organism: Larix kaempferi; assembly: GCA_027924585.1. Classification (NCBI taxonomy): domain Eukaryota; kingdom Viridiplantae; phylum Streptophyta; class Pinopsida; order Pinales; family Pinaceae; genus Larix; species Larix kaempferi. The sequence goes on from BSBM01000592.1 coordinate 9,351,172, forward strand.
TACTTCCCCCATTGGTTCCTTAGATTGGTCATACAAGAGGACCAAGTCACCCTCAGCGTACTGCCGGGGATGGATAGACCTATCATATTGAGCCTTAATACGACGTTTATTAGCTTCTATGGCCACAACGACATCTTGATGCTAATCATCAAACTGCTTGAGGTGGATTAAATGTTGTTCTAAATCCGTTGTGTCAGGGAGGAACTCAATGGCTAGCTTCAACGAAGGGATCTCACATTCAAACAGAAGGACATACTCCACTCCTCGAACTAACTAAAAATGTGAGAAGCCAGTGGAAGTATTAACTGTGGTTCGGTACACCCACAAAACAGGATATAACATAACATGCTAGCTAGACTTGCTTTGTATGATGGTTTTTTGTAGAATGTCCTTGAGAGATTTGTTAACTGCCTCTACCTGACCATTCAATTGGGGATAGTAAGACGATGAATATCTTATTTAAACGTAATATTTAATTTCAATTCTTCCATCACTTTATTTTGGAAGTGACTTCCATGGTTAGTCATATTCTCCTTCGGGATCCCAAACCAAGCGATAATCTGATTGAACACGAAGTGGGTTGCGGTTGCACCATCGAATTTGACAATCAACATGGTCTCTTCCCACTTAATAAAATAATCAACGACCATAATGATATGGTGATGCCTCCTAGATGAAGATGGGTTTCAATCCATGAATCCACCCCCCACTTAGTGAAGGGACCGATGGTGATGACTGGATGTAAAGGGGCGAGACGCGAGTGCATATGTTGAGAAAACACCTAGCAAGGGTGACATCTCTTAACTTCATTAACACAATCCTTAAAGATAGACAACCAATAGTAACCAGCTTGCATAATATTCTGAGTTGTAGCAAGTCCATATAAGTGACCACCACATGCTCCAATGTTATAGTCATTAAGAACAACCTCCGCTTCTTCATGAGTTAAACAATGACGCAAGATGGAATCCACCCCTCGGCAATACAAAAGTGTCACCAATGATAAGGTAGTTCTTAGCTTGATGGAGAATATAATGTCGTTCATCCCTCGAAATATGCAGAGGGAACTTTAGGGTCTAAAGATACACAATGATGTATCCATAACATGGTCCAAAGACGAGATGAGAAATATATGCTCATCCACAAATGAGCCATCATGAAGCATGTCCTCATCAAGCCTAGGGAAATCTCACATCAACTCTGCAAATACCAAATATTTGCTCAAATTCTTGTAGAATCACAATCCATTTATTAGATTCCCCCCCAATCATACGTCGTGTCAAGAGGAATTGAAATGGATTGAAATAAACCATAATTGTGGTCTTCGAAGTAAAATGTAGAGACGTAATCGTTGAACTGCATGGAGAGTCGCCAATGCCAATTTTTCAATGTGAGTATACCTGAGTTCGACGTCTACTAGATTTCGACTAAGATAATAGATAAAATACTCCTGGAGCTCGTCATCCTCCTAAACCAGGACCATGCCAACCATCTGTTGAGACGCAAAGATATATAACAAAAAGTCTCTATTGTAGTCGGGAGGACGCAACAGAGGCACCGATACTAGGTATTTATTAAGAGCATCGAAGGAATGTTGGGCTCATTCATCTGATATAAAAGGAAAGTCCTTCTTCAAGAGGTGCATGAAACCCTTAGTAAGGATAGCAAAGTTAACTACAAAGCGACATAGAAAATTATATTTTTCCTATAGACTCTGAAGTTGAGTAATCATGCGCGGGGGAGGAAACCAAAGTATTACCTCAACCTTTAAGGGGTCGACTCTAATCCCTTCCTTTGAAACGATAAATCCCAAAAGACGATTAGTTCTCACCCAAAAGATGCACTTTTGTGGGTTTAACCAAATCTTATAGCGTTTGCATCTTTTGAATACAAGGTGGAGGTGGTCTGGATGATCCACTCTCTTGCGAGAGTGAGCAGAAAGATCTTCAAGATCTCCACAATATGTTTAAGGTCATGAAATGAAAACGTCATATCCCGCTGGAAGGTTGCTCCAGTGTTTTTAAGGCCGAAGTGTAATATCCCCAAAATTCACTAAAATTTAATTTTTTTAAAAAGCAATAAATGCTAGTGTTGCTTAGCTAAAGATGTTAACTTTAACATGACTGAACATTAAACTACGTACTTATCGATAACAACTCCTAATGACTATCATTAGTGACTACTAATTTAATTTACTCATGATTCACGTCGGAAGTATTAACAACTGTTAGTTTAAAGAATGTATTCAAAAGGTCGTAAGTCCATATCGTCACATCAATGTTGAAAATTGAACTTACTTGTTTGAGTGCATAATGTTAAATTCATACTATACTATGCATTTTGTTTTCTAGAGACTAAACATCGATTTTCTGTGATGAAGGGGTCCTTGAAGTGTCCCGACGCTTACTTAGCTATTACTAGCTAACGTTCCTGAGTTTTCCGTTTGCAGAGGACAGGTAAGAGATAAAAGTTCCGATAGAGATCTTCTGATATTTTTCAGTTTAAAATAAACAACATTGAAAGATCTTTTAAGTTATCCAATTGAGTACGTAGAAGATTATCTGCTTCAGAAAACTATTCAGGTAAGTTATAACTGTCGCTATGTGAAATGTCCTTCATCACACGTTTGGTTTTATTCTATGATTATCATTTCGAATTATGGAAATAAATGTTTAACTATTGAATAAACAAGATATCAACTACTCTACTTAGAAGTTTTGACAAAGTTCATATATATATATATATACATATACATCCCAAACATACTTAATGGTCCAACTTGGGATAATCACAACATATTATTGTATACATTACTATGTTACCTATATAATACCCAATGTATAGAACATGCATTTATATTGCTTGTGTTTCTATTCAAATGCCTACATTTAAATTACCCTATTTAAATGCACATGCAAAAGTTTTGTAATAGGAAATTAGTAATCCTAGATACTACGATTATATTTATAGTGTAATACCTTAAGGGTATGAACCGAATGTAAATATTATCGTGCATGAACTCTATGCAATAGATTGGAAATATGATAATTATGATATGAACTTAGGTTATCAGTCTTGCATAAGAATGAACCTAGGTTTACACGTCCTCGTTCTAACATAACCGAGTTGTAAGGTTGTAACCATAATATTAACTTCATAACAATTGTATGAAGGTAGGCTCTCCAACCGAAGCCTTGTATTAAAGTCTCCTTTAAATGCTTGTCGTAGTGGTTTGGTCCTTGGCTAGTGTCGTGACCAACTTCACATGAATCTGAGTGGATATTACTGAGCTGTACATATTTTACAGAGTAGAGGGTTTAGCGGGAAGTATGTGTTGGAAAGTGGATATGACGTTGAAGTCTATTGCGATTAATGCCATTTATAACAGTTGGTGATGGTATATGTTGGAAACCTCGGTGGATAGATCTCCATCGTCGATCTGCAATTATTTTTGGGTTTTGGGAATAAAACCTGACCTTGCCACTACTGAGATTTGCTTGAAGCATTCATTTGGCTTTAGGTGAGTGGGGAAGGAGGCTGACAGGCTCTCCGTTTATCCAGGGTTGCAAGTTCTTTGTGTTTTCTGCTATTATTAGGGTTCGATAGCGTGACCACCCTAACCTGCAATTAGTTTGTAAGAGTATTGAGCCGAGGGTTTACAGTGCAGGATTACTTGTACTGTAATGCGTGAAGTTGTGATAACGTACCTGTTCTTGATAGGGTTTTGGCTAGCATTTTGATGGTTGTAATGTTTACAACTTCTGGTTTTTCAAAGGATAATAATGGGAGTCTGACCTCGTAAACCTTGAATGTTTTGAAAGTAGTGAGTGTTCGGTGGTTAATCATCAAGGCTCAACAATTAGTGTTGTTCGTTTCTGGTGCTTCGAGCAATGCATTAAGCACATACTGGGTTTGATGCGAAGACCTGTGTCTTAAAGACAATGTCAATCAGGTATTTGTTTCTAGTTCTACGCATTTGTTTTTATAATGGATTACATCTATCAATTGTTTTTAAGCTTTAAGATTCAAGATTGACCCTTCGCTATGATGTTGTTGACAGGTATAACAAGGAGGTTGTGGTGTTTGTTTCTGGTCTTCGAGGAAGGAGGTTTGTAGAAAACCGGTAAGCCTCGGTGGTATCTCCTTGGCTCTTCATGTTGGAAACTCGGATGTAGAGGATAGATGTGTGGAGGTTTTTAAGTCATTGTTACCAGTTTATAAATTCCTAGAAATTTTTGGTTTGGAAAATGCATCTCCATCGTTTCTACTATTGATAATGTTGCACCTGGAATTGGTGCCGAAACAAGCTTTGGTTGGGAGTTTCTTTTTTTTCCCTGAGCCTCATGGCTCTCGTTGGATTCCAACGATTTACAAATACTGTTTCTATCTATGTTTTTCTAAAAGGTTAATGGATTCAGACATTTCAAACGACTCATGAGATATTTTGACTGTTTTGCTAAGTAAAAGGTTAGGGCATCGCCTGATAATGTTAATGTAACGTTTTGTTTACAATGTAACCAAAAGGAAACAACCATGAGTCTAAGTGTTCAATCCATGCTATTTTTACTGCGTTGTTCTTGTTGTGGTTTGGGGTTGTCGTTGAGGGTCGAAACCCCAATCTTGTTCTGAGATACAGTAATGTTTTAAAATGTATTTTTAAAGAAAATGTGGTTACTTCCTATGTTATGTTTTGAAAGTGTCGTGCCTGTGGTTTTTCTCTTGGGAAATTTCGGCAAAGTTATGTTAATAAAACTCAATATTGTTTGGATAATATTTTGTGCAATGTATATTAATATTGAAGTGTCAAAGACTCGTTTAGTTTCCATCCTAGTTTATTTAAGTCATAAGATGGATTCTTATGATAATAATACCTGCGTAGTATCTTGTATTCAGTAATTAGTGATGATACTACTGGTTTTGTAATACATTCTCAATGTATGAATACTATTCTATGTTGAAAAGAATGACTCGGTTTTACTTCTCGAAAGTTTACTTAAGCGTTGAAGATGTTTATAAATTCAATGTTTAGCCTATATTAGTTAAATATGTTGTATAAATACTACATAAATTCGTTATGGAAATATACAGTAAGTATAACAGTCCTTATATAAATTATATGATTCTAAAGTGACTACGTCTGCTACAATTTAAACATTAAATAAAAAAATATAGAATGACAGTCAGATTTGCATAAGAATTAAACTATTTGAGCATGGGTGAAGAGTACTAAATTAAACCCTAAATAAATTTTGAGATATATGTATGGAAATAAAATAATAGTACAGTACTTGAGTCATATAAAACTTATCTATGGAACATAGCATACTGATTTCATTAGTAGAACAACATTATTCGAATCTACTCTAATCTAATCTTCCCTGTACTAGAGTACGCCATTTAAACCATGTGTGGAAAAATGTAGGGAAGAAATTTATCTCAATCATTCATTTACAATTTTTAACATAATCAGCGATATGGACCTTCAACAAAGATAAATTGCAAAATGATTAATTTATTAACAGATCATACTATTTAAGAAGAATGTAGGAAGCTAATAGCATAAAAATATCGAAACTGAAATAACAAGTTTGACAGAAATAAAATAAGATAACACAATATGAACCTCGAACTGTAGAAGAAGAAACAAACAGCTAAAGGAGACCGTTCCACCCAACCAACTCCTGAAGACAACCAAGCTACTTGCCTTACGACCCCTGAGCCTGTTCGTTGAACCACTAGGATGAAGATGCTGTGTGGAATAATGGAATAAATTTCCTTGCAACTCAGCAGTAGTACTTAGTAGCAGCACTACCTGCCTTTAGCAATATTGAACTCAGCAATGTGGCTGCACTAGTTCAGAATGCAGTCTTAATTCACCCAATCACTTCTAACTTTCCCCTCATCAAATCTCTTGTGTTCATAAATTATCACAAGGTAAGAATGAACAACCCCTGCTGAATTTGATGGATAGATAAATAGTATGCCTAGGTCTTTTGGTCAGTTTATTTCAGTAAATGAGCCACTTGCTTAGTTCCACTTTCTTGGGGAACATGACCACAAAAGTAGGGAATTTTCCCCCCTGCAATAGTTAGAAGTCAATTGAGGATGCTGCCAAGTGTCAATTTTCTCTCCACCACAGTCCATTCCCCCTAATGGGTCAGTGAACACTCATTCAACAGTATCCTTTGGATATTTGTCTCCACTTTTATTTATTAATAATAAAATATTCAAAGTAATTAATTACAGTCATCCATGACCCCACTTGGTCAATAGTCTTAAAACTTTACAATAAAAATAAAATATAATTTTTTGTCAATAACATAAAATATCTAGAACTTGGGGTATGTGACACGAAGGGAATTTTCCAGTATGCGAAAGTACCGCAAGGACAAATGAATGCAATCTTGTGTTGATCCTTGAGCTTGATCTGGATCTGATTATATCCCGAAAAACTGTCCATAAAGGAAAAAATATCACTTCCTGCACACTCATCCAAAATATGATCAATGAAAGGCATGTAAAAGTTGTCCTTTAGACAGGGTTTATTCATGTCTCTAAAATCTGTGCACACACGAATGGTTCCTTGTTTCTTATCTATGGGAACTGGATAGATGAATCCATCTTTGAGGAGATTCTCTACCTATGCTTTGATAGCGGGTTCCTTCTTGGGAGTCACCGCTCGCAGGCGTTGCCGAACAGGCTTAGCATGAGGATAAGTTTTAATTTCATGTTCGACAATACTATGGTCTATACCTGACATCTCTTCATAAGAATAGGCAAACACATCCCATAATTATTTAAATAAATCAGTGTATATTTGAACTTCTTCAGGGGAGCAGTATGCACCGACGTATACGTTCTCCAATTTCTTGGGAGTTCAAGAAATGTCGATGGGAATGGTGGGAGATATATTAGCCATGTTCCCTTCATCATATACACCATGTGGATCCAAAGGGAGCACAAGGTGACTGAATTTATCGCTTAGATTCAACCGAAACTCTTCTTTCTCAATCCTCTCAAATTAAGGAAGAAAATAAGATCTATGATGAAGGTATTCCCAAGGCTTGTTGGGACCATTCATGGCCTCGATAATGGCTTCATCCAAAGGTAAAGTATCATCAAGGTAGTCATGCTAAAAAGTTGAGTTAACCACCCAAGCCGGCGGTAGAGCGGGATCCTCCTCCTCCATCCGCGAAGAGGAAGGATCGAGGTCTACAATGACTTGTTGTATACCTTGATAAGCAACCTCAGCTACAAATAGTGGCATAGCCATTCCAATGTGTGAATTTCCTTCGCATGATGTGATCGTAAAAGGGATATTCCATGGATCGTTAAAATATGAAGTGTAGAATGACACTGGACTCAACGACGAGGGAGTATCATCAGAAATGGAGTTGATAAATGTGTTGGCGCCGAAAAGTTAAAGGTTCCCATGAGAGAGGAATACATCCCAACACCAAAATTCTCAGTTCCATGTTGAGAATTTTCTATCTTGGGGACCGTAGATCTTGACGATGCAGTGGAATTGGAACTAGTAAAAAATAATTGGTCAACAGTCACAATATTACCTTCATGAGGATAGTAGATCACTTGAAATATAGACGAAACGACCAATTTCATAGAGTAGATCCGATTCCGGTGCAATAAAATATTGTATTCAAGGGGTACATTAACCACCTCAACCTCTAACGACACGGACTTCCCACCCAACAAAACCTGGAGAGAGGGAATGATTCCATATATGTTCTAAATGAGCGTCCAACAAACCTAGTCAATATGGTCATAGAATTATATAAAGGAGGTGATCCAAGGTCCTTCCAACAAGATAATGACATCACCAATATAGAAGAACCTTTGTTAATGATGGTGCATTTGACGGTCATAGAAAGACACTCCATATGGACTTGAAAATCCACATGGTAAGGTAAGCGAGGCTGCACATCGGCGATATCAAACTTGATGACATCAGGGCCACTAGAATCCAGACCTCCCAAAGAAGATACCAAGGCATTCCTCCGTGAAGGACACGTCTGAAGTACCTCAAGGGATGACATAGCGCACAGTGTTTGGCCCAGACCCTTGATGATGAATTAGTTCTAGGTGGTTTGAGCATTAGGTTTGTGACCCAAGCGCTCAAGGAATCCTTTCAGAATTCATGGCATGGGATCAGGCTTATCAATATACAAGGGTATCTTCAGAGGAGGAGGTTCTTTCCCCATAGAGGGATGCAGAGGATTATAATCACGAGAGCGAGTAGCAAAATTAACCTACGATTTTACCATATTAATGCATCCATTACCACTGTCACGGGCCAAATGTTTTGAAGTTCCAACGAAACCATTCCCGGTAGTGGAAGCACCTGAAGTCATATTTTGGTTGTGAGGAAGTGGATTCGTCAACATAGCTAGGTTATGTGCAATGAGCTTCGAGGATTTTTCCATCCTGGGGCACAAGTGAGTGAGATGAGCCTGTGAGAAAGGCTTACAAGGAAACTTCACCTTACGCTTTTGCTTCTTGGCCCTACCAACATTGTTGTCAGTATTCTCATTATTCACATTTCCCTTCTTATTATTGTTGGTCCCACCCTTATGGTTATTCTTCCCCTTTTTCTTATTTCCTCTGGGTTGATGGTTACCCTTCGTATTCGTCGACTGCACAAAGTGTACATTCGACGACTGAGTGGGAGAGGATGAAGCCATAGCTTGTCCTATTGTAGACTGGTTAATAGACAAATTATGCATCTAGTTTGTCACCTGGTCTATATCCTTAGCACTTGCAGTGCCTATGATGCCATCGACATGAGGTCTTGGAGTTGGTTTGGACTCATGGCTCGATTGCGGTGCGTCCGATATAATCTCATAAAGAACACCAAAATGAGCATATATCAGGTCTAGTTGTTGAGCTTTAAAGATGGCATGTTCCTTAGTCGTGAATCCCGATGTTGAAACATCCTTCGCAATCTAAGGTGAAAGTGACTTAAGGAACCATTCCAGGAGAAGCTATGGTGGAATATTGGCTTTAATCAACCTATTTCGTTGACACCACTCCTGAATATGATCAAAAATATGCGTGGATTTGTCTTCATGGAACGTTGATAGGATTTCCACGCCTGCATCATAGAGGACCAACAACTAAAAGTGGTTAATAAAAAATAAGGCCAAATCATTAAAAGTCTAGAACATGCCCCCAGGAAATTCAACGTACCATTTCACAGTGGGCCCTGTAAGGGTGTGTTGAAATAGTCTCAAACTAATGGAATCATGATTCAAAGAATTTGACAAGCACCAAAGGTGAAAGGTAGTAACGTGATCACCTAGATCCTCACCCTTCTTTCCTTCGAACTTTGGAATGTCTGAGGGAATCTTGGTGGGGACCGAAGGCCATGATAGATCGTGACACACTGGATTATTCATGAGTCTAGATAATTCTGGTAAGTTCAAAGTTTCTAAAAAATGGGAGCCGTGGTTGTGATGCTTGAGGCCATGCCCCTAGGAAATACTGGCCTTATGGATACAGACCCATAGGCATAATATTCGATATCGTCGCCCACGGTGGATTCTAGTAAATACCATGACCCTAACTAGTAGGATAGTATCCTCTTCCAAATTGATTCATATAAGGATGAAACAATATTTGCTTAGAAGGGATCCCTTGGGAAGGAAAAGAAATATTACCAAAATTTCACATAGGATTGTACACATTTCCCTTGACGAAGGGGGAGGCATATATCCACCCGATGGAGGAGCTCCAACAGAATGGTGACCTACATTAAATGGTACATTCCCACCCAAGGGGACGAATGAACCAAGAGGAGGATGCACCATAAGAAAGGTGTTCGTAGGGAGTGGTGTAGTAGATGATAAGAAGACGAATGGAATATATGAAGTAGAGATACCGCCTATGTTCCCACTTCCACCCCCAAAAGCATTAAAACTGGTATTAGGGGTTGATGAAGGGTGAGGCCATATCCCCAAAAAAGGATAAGAAGGAGGGATATGACCACTCCCAAACTAATACGCAGTGAAGGGGGATGAAATGGCCCCAAAACCAACACCATAGGTACTACTAGAAACCAATATGGAAGATGGGATACTAGACGAAGGATTAGGCATGCCAAATGTAAACGGATTAGTGGTTTCAGGAATTGACGAAGCATCATCGTCTGAAATCCTAAGGAAAAAGTGGATATATGATCCAATGACCAAGCATTTTAAAAATGATTCATTCTAATGGGCTGGGATGAACCAACAATGTGAGAACCTATGAATACAAGAGTCCCATGGATCCATGGGACAGTTGAAAAAGGAGTCCCATCGACTCTTCCACCCCCTGCCGACAATGGTGTCGAAGGGATCCTCTAAGTATTAGATGCGGAGCTCATAGTAAGAATTCTTTGAATCTCATGGTGTGATAAATAAGGACCACCAATGGTCTTCCTACGCCCTTTGTGGCAGCTACAAAGGGTCACCGAGTGGCAAGCCCACTAAGCGACGAGAACGGCGGATAGTCAGAACTTGATCCACTATGACTCCAAAGAGTTGTAAAACCAAAATTGATCCCTAAGGCCAACTAACCGAAAACGAGCACACTCCTCTAAAAGCTAAGCCAAGATGCACACAAACCGAGAGAGTGGAAAAAGGGCCTCCCGACACGATATAAGGTGTGCCTAGACCAGGAGGGGCCTCAGATTTCGCTACTACAACTGTAGGTAAAAGAACCAGTTATAAGGGCCCTCAGAATTCAAAGCACAATTCTATGTGATGTCCGACCCCTGGCTCAGGACACTCACATAATAACCCTTGCAAGTACCCTCTGCGGTACCTAGTATAGGAAACTATGGTCACCACGTATAACCATTGCTCAAGCGAACAGTTGTAGGTCGGATCCACCGTATGGGAAGGGTAGCTAAGGCCAAATCTCAAGAAGCACGTAGGTGCTTCAAGAAACCATATATACGAATAAACCTGGGATATATCTCCAACATTGGGAAGGTCATGGAGGGATATCTTCTGAACAAAAATTCATGTCACCTCGTTCTTAACTCGCGTGTAAGGCGAGCCTCTTGAGAAGACCAATTATACCATGGGTTTCACCACTCCTTGGACAAACACCTAATGTTTAGTTTCATAGTCTTGGAGAAGTTTACTCACACAATCCTATTCCAAGACTCTAAAACCTATACTTGTTGGTGCACCCTATAAATAAAAATGTTTCTAATCAATTTTAAATTAAGCGTTTATTTTAGTTGGTTTGGCTTACTCAAGGGGATACGGCTGTGCAACTAATGATGTTATTGTTAAAATTCAATATGCTAAGACAAAAAATAGCAGCATTACATTCTATTTCACAATAATAGCATATACAGGATCACTGAAGAAACAACAAGCATAGCATAAACACAAGAGACACAGATTTATCCTGGGAAACCCTCATGGGGTAGAAAACCCAGCAAAGCTTTCCTCAATAAGATGATAAACCAAAATACAAGATGTGCTCCCTCCTTCTAATCCTCCTTAGCAAATCTCCCAGACAAGTGCTCCTCTTTTCAAGTGTGTGTGTGTGTCAAATGAGGAACACACCTCCTCTATTTATACACTACTCTGACATATATTTTACACAAGTACATGTAGGCTCGTATTTAACCATTAGGTTAAATACCCTATTATAACTGACTAGGCCGACCCCCACATGGTGGGTCTAATAACCCTAGTTGCCACAACTCCTCGGAGGAATAAACATCTCCGGATACATAATAGAATCACCTCGGAGGGATGGAACATCTCCGGAATAAATAATGTACAAATATAATATTCTTAGAAGTTACAATATTCAACACTCCCCCTTAACGAGAAGGATATTATAACAACATCTGCAGGAGCAAGGAGTCATTGACTACATCATCTATATATCATCGAAAGCTTTCTTCAATTCATCATCATCAGTAACTCAACTAGTTACTGGAACATCAACATCATCAGAGTTGATATTACTCGATCATCAGCATCGTCATCATCATCGTCATCACACGATCACACGATCATCAGCATCGTCATCACACGATCATCGGCATCGTCATCACACGATCATCAGCATCGTCATCATATGATCATCAGCATCGTCATCACACGATCAACAACATCGTCATCATACGATCAACATCGTCATCATACGATCAGCATCGTCATCACACGATCAGCAGCATCGTCATCATACCATCAACATCGTCATCACACAATCGACAGCATTGTCATCACACGATCAACATCGTCATCATACGATCAGCATTGTCATCACACGATCGGCAGCATCGTCATCATACGATCAACATCGTCATCATACGATCAGCATTGTCATCACACGATCGGCAGCATCGTCATCACATGATCAGCATCGTCATCATACGATCAGCATCATCATCACACGATCGGCAGCATCATCATCACACGATCAACATCGTCATCATACGATCAGCATCGTCATCACACGATCGTATTACAGGATGATCAATCCTTCTCTCTTTAGGACATAGGTCCATGGATGATGCAATCCAGATCAAGTTCTAGGATGATCAATCCTTATCTCTTTAAGACAAGTCTCATGTCTAGGGATGATCCAATCCCAACCACAGTGCTAGTCCTTTTTCATACTGGATGTGACCTAGATCAGATCTAGGATTTACTGCCACAGAGCCAGTCCTTTTTCATACTGGATGTGTCACATCTACAGAGCCAGCCCTGTTTCATGTTGGATGTATCACATCTACAGAGCCAGCCCTGTTTCATGCTGGATGTATCACATCTACAGAGCCAGCCCTGTTTCATGCTGGATGTATCATATCTACAGAGCCAGCCCTGTTTCATGCTAGATGTATCACATCTACAGAGCCAGCCCTGTTTCATGCTGGATGTATCATATCTACAGAGCCAGCCCTGTTTCATGCTGGATGTATCATATCTACAGAGCCAGCCCTGTTTCATGCTGGATGTATCACATCTACAGAGCCAACCCTGTTTCATGCTGGATGTATCATATCTACAGAGCCAACCCTGTTTCATGCTGGATGTATCACATCTACAGAGCCAGCCCTGTTTCATGTTGGATGTATCATATATATAGAGCCAGCCCTGTTTCATGCTGGATGTATCATATCTACAGAGCCAGCCCTGTTTCATGCTGGATGTAACCTAGAACAATTCTAGGATTTGTCATGTACATTTTGAATCGAGGTCCAAGGATGATCCAGTCCTATCATGTACCTTTTGAACCGAAGCTCAGGGACGATCCAGTCCTATCATGTACCTTTTGAACCAAATCTCAGGGACAATCCAGTCCTATTCAATTCTCGGAGACCTCATGTCTACGGTTCAATTCACAGGACCAAAGTCCGAGGACGATCCAATCCCCTTACCTGTTCATTCAGGATTTTGTTCTCGGAGACATCATGTCTACGGCTCTCTTTAGGACTGAAGTCCAGGGATGATCCAATCCCCTCAAGTCCACCAAGGACTTCATTCTCGAAGACATACGTCTACGACTCTCTTTAGGACTGAATTCCAGGGATGATCCAATCCCCTCAAGTCCACCAAGGACTTCATTCTCGAAGACATATGTCTACGGCTCTTCCTTCAGACTGAAGTCCAGGGATGATCCAATCCCCTCACATGTTCACCAAGAACTTCATTCTCAAAGACATATGTCTACGGCTCTTCTTTCAGACTGAAGTCTAGGGATGATCCAATCCCCTCACATGTTCACCAAGAACTTCATTCTCGAAGACATACGTCTACGAATATTCTTTCGGACTGAATTCCAGGGATGATCCAATCCCCTCAAGTCCACCAAGGACTTTATTCTCGAAGACATATGTCTACGGCTCTCTTTAGGACTGAAGTCCAGGGATGATCCAATCCCATCAAGTCCACCAAGGACTTCATTCTCGAAGACATATGTCTACGGCTCTTCTTTTGGACTAAAGTCCAGGGATGATCCAATCCCCTCACATGTTTACCAAGAACTTCATCAAAACATGTGTCAATCATGTATCCTCATCATCAAAACATGTATCCTCATCATCAAAACATGTATAACATCTATCATCAAAAGAAAAAATATAAGATTCCTAAATCTAAATAATTCTAAGTAACTAGGTGCAGTAAATAGGTAACCTCATCATTGATGAGACATACTTGTTATCAGATACTATGCTACTCCCCCTTTCAAGGAGGGTCCTTCTGGACTATACTAAGCTTGTCTCGGAAGTATTCAAACTTTACTCGAGACAGAGGTTTAGTCAAGATATCAGCAATCTGATCCTCAGTGCTTATATACTCGAGCTTGATAGCTCCTCTCTGCACCATATCTCGTATATAGAAGTATCAGATCTCTATGTGTTTTGACTTATCGTGGAACATAGGATTTTCAGTCATCTTAATGCAGCTTTGATTGTCACACATAATCACTGTGGGATCCATTTCTAAGTCAAACACTCCATATAATAGCTTCTGAAGCCACACTGCTTCACAGCTGGCAGAGAAAACAGCCATATATTTTGCTTCAGCAGTACTGAGAGCCACACTAGATTGTTTCTTGCTGAACCATGAGATCATGGCAGATTCAAGACTATAACATCCACCTGATGTACTCTTTCTGTCTGAGACACTTCCTGCCCAATCAGAATCTGAGTAACCATGTAAACGGAGTTCATGACCTCCAAGATAATATAGACCAAAAATCTAATGTACCTTTTAGGTACCTCACTACATGCTTTGTAGCTATTAAGTGCACCTTTCTAGGTTCTACTAGATACTGACTTAGGGTATTTACAACAAAGCATACATCTGGCCTAGTATTTGTTAAATACATCAATGTCCCAATGATTTGTCTATATAGGGTTAGGTCCACTAAATACGATGAGTCATTAACTAACAACTTCAAGTTGGAGTCCATGGGAGTGGCCATGGCTTTATACTCCAACATATCAAATCTTTTTTAGAAACTTCACAGCATACTTACCTTGGTTTAAAAGATTCCTTTTGGATATTGCCATACTTCTAGACCTAAGAAGTAGTGCATTAATCTGAGATCTTTCATTTTCATTTCTGCAGCCATTTTCATGACCTGTTTCTCATTCCTTGTCAGAAAGAGATCATCGTCATGCAATAATGGTATTATAGGTTCATCATCCACAACCTTAAGGTAAAGGTTAGGAACAACTTTACTTCTGGTAAAGCCCAAGCTTTGTCATGAAGTTGTCAATTGTCCATTATTCACACTCAGCATTTAGTGATCTTCTGCATATCTATCTGTGCCATCTCTTGTTAGATGTGTCTACTAATATGAGCCTCAAAATCATTTGAACTCTGTAGTGAGTTCCTTCTTGCATTCCACATCACCCATGATGATCATTAAGCTCATCAATTGAATACCGATCCTGGGAACCCATATAGAACCTGATTACATTATTAAGAGAATGGTCTTATCTAGTCCCTTCGAGCAAAACATCTCATCATGATTCTCTTCCTCTTTCTAAGAGAATCTCTTAACCACAATCTTTCTATAGTGTGTTTGATTTGTAAATCTTTTGTTGAACATCCATCGCTTGTTCAGAGTTCGTCATTCATCATGATCTTTCCTACAAATCAAAATTAAGTACATGATTAGTAATACTTCATAATCATCAAATCATATTGACATGATAACCTATTATGCATACATATATCATTTACATAGTTATGCAACTATTTTGACCAATACTTTGGCACAACACTTTCCCATATCCTGTATGCATACAGTGGTTATCTAGATGCCTTCCATCTCTACCAGAACATACTATCGAGAGTGTGCATAGCTCTCAGCATGTCAGCAAAGAGGTTTCATTCTAGACAAGCAACAATGGAATGTTTGTCCAACTTACCAATCATATGCATATTAGTAGTATACTATTCAATGCTTTATGAATGTTTACATTCAGCATGATATATTCTAGGAATACAAATATGCATACAAGCAATATCATTTACTATTTCTAATAACAACTCAAATACTTATCTTTTATGTTTGTGTGGTTGCCTCCCACTTGATCTTCTGTATGTCTTCTGAACTTCTATTCATTCTGTACCACTGTGCATGCTCAAGTGTACACTAGTGTCATCCTCATGATCTAATACACAAACATACATTCATTAGTATATTCTCAATAT
The DNA here is from genome assembly GCA_027924585.1 of Larix kaempferi. Classification (NCBI taxonomy): domain Eukaryota; kingdom Viridiplantae; phylum Streptophyta; class Pinopsida; order Pinales; family Pinaceae; genus Larix; species Larix kaempferi. The sequence continues at coordinate 9,367,371 of BSBM01000592.1, forward strand.
TATCAAAACATTCTAATTCTAAATAATCTTGAATATGTACAGTCATGATCATTAGTATTCAGGGTTTCAAGGAAGTCTTCTTTTACTCATGCATATTCTTGTTTGATCTAGTTAGTTAAATCATCAACCAAGATAAGAGACATAATATGCATAAACCCTTGATTACTAACCAATCATACCAAGTATACTTACACAAGGTAAGATTCTAACATGACATAGGAAAACATACCTGGATTAGTATACCTGCTTAGTTATGTACAACATACCTAAACAATCTCTTCAATGATTTAGAGATCCTGAGCTAGAACCTGCATGTCTCGTAGGTTAAACATAATATAACAAAGTCATACATACCTCGTGAGTCTTTGTCTTCATGTTGTCATGGTCATGGAACTTGATTTGTCTTTTGTAATGTACCTGTGTCTTGTTAGCAGACAACATCAACCACACACAACACCATAATGCATAAGTACAATCATATAGCCCTAATCAATGAATGTCTTCGATCGTTCACATGCATTCATATTGTTACTAGGGTGATAAGACAATTAATAACATTAATCAAGATTGTACTAATAAATAACATGAAGACAAACACATTATGAACTTAATCAAGAATCAGATTTCAAGGCATACCTGAACCTCCTTAAGTCATACTTGTCGAGACTTTTTGTACTCTTCTTATGTAAGGCCTTAGCCTCAACTCCCCCTGAAACTTGATATGGAGCTTGATTAGGGTTTGCTAGAGAAACCCTAAAAATTCAATCTTTGACTTTCATACTTCTGAATGGATGGAAGAATGTGTCTTGATGAGCTGATCAACCTAGCATTCTTCAATTTTGAAATCTCCAAAATTTGACCCCTCAAAATTGCCTTCGAAACTTCTGGATCTTCTGGACAGGAACCCGAACTAGGGTTTGATGAAGCCCACCCTTCTGTCCAATCAAAAGGTTCGATCCAAGGCTCTAAACTCTTATTTTTCTGAGGAGCTTCCAGCCGTGGTTACAGACTTCAAAAAATTCCAACTTTCTCCGAAACCCTAAATTCCGGAAGCCATGAATAAAGGTGCTAAAAATAATTTTGTTTTGACAGAAATATGCACCTGATTGCTTCTGCTATAACTCTGAAATTTTTGCTCCGAAGGGTTTGAAAACATTTTTTGCAGTAGCCTGACCTGTCATCTTTCCATCCTGATAGGTCTGACCTCAATTGGATTTTCTTATAGAGATTTATGCCAAGTGTGGCAACGTGACTTGTTTATGGGATAAAACAGGAGAGCGAAATTGTACGGCGTGCCACGTGTCACTGGTTCACCTTCGGCCTCTGAAAACGTTTTCTGAGATAGTACAGTCTGTGTACTACCTGTCACTTTTTACGAAATTTAATTTGGAGCTTCCTATCCCAAGTTATGACCTTTTTTCCAAGGTCACCTGATTTTGACTTAGATCTGGAAGAGGCAGAAACCCTAACTTGTACTGATCATAACTCATAAAGTACAACGAATCTGAGGGTGCCCTTTGGACACAAGGTACCTGGGGATGTTATCTTCTACCTGTAATATTTTTAGACCCTAAACCTTCGCAAAAATGGATTTATAGCGAAAGTTCCACGATGACAGGGTTTTGCTATGTAAAACCCTAACCTTCAAATTGTCGTAAGTAAAGCAAGTGTCGTAAGTGCCATACCTTGTCTTCCTTCAGGTTAGCTCTAATACCATGTTAAAATTCAATATGCTAAGACAGAAAATAGCAGCATTACATTCTATTTCACAATAATAGCATATACAGGATCACTGAAGAAACAACAAGCATAGCATAAACACAAGAGACACAGATTTATCCTGGGAAACCCTCATGGGGTAGAAAACCCAGCAAAGCTTTCCTCAATAAGATGATAAACCAAAATACAAGATTTGCTCCCTCCTTCTAATCCTCCTTAGCAAATATCCCAGACAAGTGCTCCTCTTTTCAAGTGTGTGTGTGTGTGTCAAATGAGGAACACACCTCCTCTATTTATACACTACTCTGACATATATTTTACACAAGTACATGTAGGCTCGTATTTAACCATTAGGTTAAATACCCTATTATAACTGACTGGGACGACCCCCACATGGTGGGTCTAATAACCCTAGTTGCCACAACTCCTCGGAGGAATAAACATCTCCGGATACATAATAGAATCACCTTGGAGGGATGGAACATCTCCGGAATAAATAATGTACAAATATAATATTCTTAGAAGTTACAATATTCAACAGTTATGACTCAACAAAAATAAATAAGCATCCATAAAAACATTTCTAAGTGCTAGACTTGTTTTTGAAAAGAAATTTGTATGACACTAAATGAAAATTCAACTCCAATCTCTTTCAATTTCAAATCCAAATGCAAGTGCTCAACCAAAATGCAAAATTCAAGTATTTTTGTATTTTCAAAATATATGAATGAAAATGCAATATTGATCCATGAACTTCTTAGATTATGAAGCTATTACAAAGAGACCAACCAAGCAAGACACCAAGAAGTATGGCTCAAGAAATCGAAAAATCTATAAATGAGAAAAAATGGAAAAAACTAACTTAATTAAAAACAAATAAAACGAGAGTTTCCAATCACTATAAAGGCACCAAATAGACCGCACAAAGACCCAAGAAGACTCAACAAAAATCAAAATTCACCCAGCAAACATCTAACCAACAAGATATGGGATTTAAAGTGAGATTCATGCGACTGTTTGACAAACAACATCATATGTATGCGAGCAAGAAATTGACAGGTCATGTGGGTACACAGGCAAGGCTCAGCCAACCCGCATGGGTGGAGAAAAATACTCAAAAAAATTAAGAGTGAATCCAAACAACCCAAGATTAAATAAATGTACATACTTCCAAGGTACTAGCGACACATAAGCTCAGAAAAATAGAGATCAATAGGAAGGAAAAATCGCCCAAAAAGACCCCAAACAGAGGCTCCCTAGTATGGTCGACAATTCTGTTACAGAGAAAAACTTCCTATGGCTTGGGATGGACCAAAACAGATAGAGTGACACTAGAAATCAACTCAATTCTCAAGTATGCTATATAGATGTAAAATGCCAACAACAAAAGAGAAAACTCTTACCTCAACCAGATGTTCGAAGAAGACCATCGTTGAGCTTGAAATCCAATGCTCATCACCTACAACTTGTCCTCAACAACAAATATATACGAGCATATGGAATATAGATATAAATTGTTATCATGAAAACTAGCATAATCCATTAACATATTCAACAAATATACCCAAGGAAAATAACATAAACATTCGCAACATGTATTGGACGAGAAAAGAGTATTTCTATTAATGAAATAAACAGAAGTAAAAAGTGACAACCTTTTGTCGGCAACTCGTCGAAACCGAGAAACTAAGTTCCTCCACCTAGACCTCCACCACTTCAATCCTCCATGAAAAGGAAAGATCACAAGTTCAAGGATTAATTGGGTTCCTCCTTCACAATATATGGAATTTTGGAAGAGCTTGGGACATGGACATAAAAGAGTTCAAACAACAAGGACAAAGGGATGTAGACTCAAGGAAATGACAATGGAGGAAAATTTCTCCAGAGTTTCCTTGCTCTCTAGTTTCTCATCCCCCAAATGCTCCACAATGGCTCAATATATAACCCTCAAAGGAGGTGGAGGGTCGAATCAGAGAGTTTCTAGCACATGGAAGGCAAAGGATCAAAATGGTCGTTACTTGAGAAGGAAAACCCGAAATATTTTTAATTTTGAGCATGAAACACGATGTACGTGGGTAGTAGTGGATCAACATGCATATATGCAGGATGTAGTGCTTATAGGGCCCGTACCTGAACAAAAATGTGCTTTTTAGGGGTTTCTCTGAGCAAGAGGGGTGATATGATTCTACAGAGGGACATGGAAGGCCATTAAGGCATGTTGCATAAGGTGTGGAAAATCATGCTATAACATTCTACAGATCCAAACCCCCTAAGAGAATATGACTAGTAGCACTAGATGATTCTTATATTATTGTTGCAAGTATTCAGAGCATGATCAAATGACAATCCATTCTAGATGAAATGTATACCACTTACTTGAGAATCATGATCCCACATCTTCTTAATAAAAGTGCAATAAATGAACAAGTGCTCAATACTTTCTTAATTGGATTTACACAAAAAGACATCTACTGGGACCACTCCAAAATTTTCTAAGCATGAGATCCCACACATGATTTTTTTTTAGAGAGCTAGCCATAAAAAATCTTGCACTTTAGAGGACACTTATACCTCCAAATCGTTGCATGCCACCATAATAAATCTGGATGCTCCTCTTCTTCTCTAATCACCAAATATCCAAGGCTCGGAGAGTATGTTCCTCCTTCCTTGTTCCTTGACCATATCAGGACATCCTCAAAATATTTAATTATGGTGTGACTATCTTTTAAATCCTTAATATAGATGTTCTAGGAAGCCTTGTCCTCCTTATCCACTATGGCCATATCTTCTACATTGATGTAGGGCCCCAGTCCTATATTTTATAAGTTTAACAATAAAACTACTCATTTATTTATGGTTACATACTATGTCAATTTTTGTTTCTATTTTGTTGGTTTGTGTTCAATTTCAGGTCTGTAAAAAAAATAACATTTCCATTTACAGGTTTTGAAAAAAATGTATTTACTGTTTTATCTACCTCTAACCAGTTCTGTTATATACAGGAGTAACATCATATAATTATCTTTGTGTACTTAACTTAAAATGGAATTTGACAAGGGTAGAAATGATAATTATACCTGCTGGAAAATACCTCAAAATAGCTAGTAGATTTCCGCTTTCTGCTGCTGCTCCCTTTTGTTTCCCTGCTTGTTGTATGCCCTGCAACAAAGCCTTTCCAAAAACCTTATGAAACTCAACCAGCCCAAATAAGTGTGCCACCCTGACAACTGGCGAGGTCTCGCCGATCACCCAGCTCCAAAGGTACCCCTTTGGACCCCCAATCCCAAACCGAGTACAAGCCAACCTGCTCTCCCTTCTGAATTTTCTCCAACAAAAACCTCCTTCTCTTCTCTGTAATTTTTCTCCCTGCTCTCTAAATTCTCCAAAAATATCTAAGGTAAAAGATCCTCTCTTTCTCCTCCCTTCTCCCCCTTATCCCCCATGTTTTGCCGACTCTTCTCCTCCACCATTAATACCCCTATCCTCATCATAAATCCCTCAACCCCCATGTTAGTCCTCGAGCCCTCAACTTTGACTCCCATTAGTTTCCAATATTTTAATATTCCTTCCTCATTTCAAAATATAATATTTTATTTAATCAATATTAAAAGTTATATATTCTAGTTTAAGTTTTGGGTCAGTTTTCTACTAACTGTAAGTGTTTTACACTTACACGTTTCACCTTATTAATTACCAGTCAACCTTGGTGACCTCATAATTAAATGCTTCTTAATTAATTTATAATTAGTTCATAATTAATTCATAATTAGTTCACAATTAATTCACAATTAATTCACAATTAATTTTTAACTAATTCATAATTAATTTATAATTAATTCATCATTTTCATAAACAATTCCCAAGTGTGTATCCGACACTTGTTTATCAATGGCATATTGTATTATTTAGAATTTTACACCATGGTTCTAAACGACTACGACATAATTATAATAAATTAGTAATCTATATAAATTAAACCTTATCCCTATATTTCAATTAAATAATAATTATCGTTTGATACTTAATTGGTATTACCCTTCCAAGTTTAATATTATTCTCACTAACATTACAATCCCTTTTAACATTTTAACCCTTAGTTTTTACTAATCAACTCATTTACATTCAATTAAACATTACTAACCGATTGCATTATTTACCACTTAAGTTAACCATAACTTGTTTATTAATCAACACTAATTAATCATTAATGGACAATAATTATTCATTAATCAACATTATTAACCTTAATTGACAATAATTAACATTATTAACATTAATCGTCATTATTAAATTTAATCGACATTATTAACATTGATCAACAATAATTAATTATTAAACGACAATAATTAACATCATTATTCAACAATATTTTACACAATTTATAAATATGTAGGAGAGTTATGTAAGCGTAGCTACTGCTTACATACCTCGCGTAAGTACACTAACAGTAATAATTCACACACATCAATCATAATCACGAAACTTATTGTTCACTGACACATGTTTAACATAGTTTGCAAGGTACATTCTTTTACCTAACTGCATCTTATTAAGTTACGACAATTAATACATTACTGAGTTACGTCACATAATCAATCAAGGGTTTTTCCACACACATAGTTAGATCTTGCTTCCATCCCGACTTCAAGATACACCTATCTACCTACATCAACTGCTTAAGTCACAACTAACTTCCACATCCTATCCTTTCCTCTGCTGGACTAACCTGAAGTGTCAAGCCATGACCGGCTCCAGCTAGAACCCGTAAGCGGAAGTGTCAACTACATTGACCAAGCTTCCCCAGCAGGCAACCGATAGTCATCATCACACACCTTGGGGAGCGCGCTGTAGCACAACCCTCCCATGACTCCGGGTTTCGGGGATAAACGGTGGGTAAAGCCTCCACCCCCCTAATGGAACAAGGGACTATGTCTACCCGACATAATAACAGCGTTGCACTTGTACTCGGTTTGTCATCGTATAACCAATCTAGGCGGTTGAGTTTCCTGAAACCCTACCCCACCCATTTCATAATATACATCATACTAATCATGCGAAAGTAAATAATGCATCACTCGCATACCATTTATCTTTCGAATTCCATGTCCCCGAGGCTCTCCCACCTCGTAGGATCCAGCTATTACGTAGCCTTTTAACCTGTAAGTTAGTCTCTGACATACAATCTAGAATATCGTGCATAAATCCTCAACATGTACACATACATTTCATCATAACATAACAACAATAAATTAATTTATTCGCCATGCACCTGAGATAACATTCATTTATTCAACATATAACTGCAATGGTATCCACATACCCATCATTCAGTAACTTGCATATATAATTAACGCATGATACATATCTAACATGACTACGTATCCTAATACTAACATCACACACACACATATTTATATCGGAAAAAATAATAGAACCACATGTCCACAGTGTCGTCAATCCGACGAAGTCTTGTAATCAAGCATATACAACATATAATAATAGTTTAGGTAGAAATGTCAAAATGGGGCATTACAATTTATCCATTATTGAGATAGAATAATGGAGTTTTCTATATCCTAAATTTGCTCCAAAAATATAAATCCATGTACTCTTAAATCATCCACTAGATATTGAGGGATCCTGAAGTCCCCACCATAATGTATCCAAGGGTCCTGTCCCACTCTAACCTTATTTCCATTGCCAATATGCCATTCCATCCAATCTCCTATTAATGCAAATTCTTGTAACAATGATTTCCACATATTTGATGCATTTCTATGGTATTTCTCTCCGATTCTAAGTCATTCATCCACAAATAAAGGGGCAATATATTTAGAGTAAACAACTGACATCCATAACCATTCACCCTTCAGGATTCTCCAATTCCCTTTTACTGTTAAGGCCTTTGCAAACTAATCGGTTTTTTTAGGCCCCATCCACCCAAATCCTTTGGCCAATCCAATTTGTTCCAAGTAACCCAATGAAAGGAGAAACCCTCTTTGCACCCCTTCCATATAGTTGAGCTTCCTAATATGTTCCAATGTATCAATAGGTACATATGCCAAAGATACCTAATACACTGCAATTGATTCCAGTACATTTATCACCAAAATCAAGCAAGCCCCTCCACTGAGCCATTTGTTGCACTAGAGTTGATATCTCTTCTCTATCTTACCAATTAATCATTCCCAATCCCTTTTCTGATAAGCATTTGGATTTAATACAAATCCCAAATACCTGACCCCATTCTCCACATCCACCAAATGGAAAACTAACTATGCACATATATAATATTATCCACTTGATCTATGTTAAGAAAAGAGACAAAATATTTCCTAACATTATAACTCATACATGTGTCATCTGCAAACAATTTAAAAAAAACTTGTAACTGAGAAACTTCCTTCTAAGATCCATTCGAGAATTTCAAAATATCATCAACAAAGAATAAGTGAGTAACATGTATAGGAGCACCAACATAAATAACTCTGAAAATAACACTTTATTTTGCATTATGGATTATTCTACTCATCCCTTCAACAACTAAGATAAACAAGAGGGGGGCCAATGGACAACCTTGACGTAGGCCTCTTCCAGGTCTAAAAAATGTAGAGGCATATCCATTGTAGAGGCATATCCATTGATCAATACAACATAAGAGATAGAAGTTACACAAGACATAATCTAGTTTACAACTTGTAGCTCAAAACCAACTTGCATTAACACCAATCTCAAGTAGATCCAGTTAAATCTGTCATATTCCTTTTATAAATCAACCTTCATAATCATAGCTAGAGCATGCTTTACCTTGAATGTATGCATAACTTCTTGAGTTTTTCCAATGTCATCATGGGTTTTCCTACCAGCCAAAAAAGCAAATTGTTCCTATGAGATGATGGATGATAAAATCCTTCTGATCCTTCTTACAATAATTGTTCAATAACCTTGTAGATACATTTACAAGTGGAGATAGGCCTATAATCTTCCAAGTTACTTGCTTTACCAGAATTTGGGATGAGAGTGATAAAACTAGTATTCAAGGATTCAATAAATCTTCCATTCATCATAGAGTCTTCAATGACTCTGAGAATATCATGATAAAAAAGGCCCATAAAGGTTGCAAAGAACTCCATAGGCCATCCATTAGGGCCTAGAATTTTATCCTTTTGAAGGCTCAGAACTGCCTCCTTAAGCTTTTCCAGAGAATCAGGTTCCAAGAGATCATTATTTTGATCCTTATTGACAAAGGAAGGGTAAAGGGATGTTACTCTCATCATCTATGCAATCGGAGCAATGACATATTCCTCGTAAAGTCTTATCAAATGGTTGACACCATCCTTTGCATTGAAACCATATACATGAACACCATTTTCATCCTCAGCTGCCAGAGAGAATTAACATTCTTCTTATTGTTTACAAAATTATGAAAAAAAATATATTATCATCACTATTTTTTAGCCATAATGCTATGCTTTTTAATCTTCACAATTCCTCATCTTCTTATAAAAATTTCCTTTTCACGATTCTAGGTCCGCAATCTCCTTCTTCTGCTCCTGGGTCCTAAATCCTTCCAAGTTGGTAGAATAAAAGGTTTCTAGAGAAGATTCTATATTCCTCAAATCACATTGCATGGACTTCATTATTTGTACTTCCCATATAATAGATTCATCTTTTATATTCTCGAATTTAATTTGAAGGAATTTGATCACAACAGATTCTCTTCAAGACCCATAATAGGGGATCCACAAGTTCTTCACCAATTGATTAAAACCATCATCCTCAACCCATGTAGAACAAAACTTAAAGGGACTAGGATGATTTGGCTGACCCAAATCCACCTCCAGTAGGATGGGGAAGTGATTAGAATATCCTCTTGAACTAACCCACTACTTGATGCTAGAAGCTAGCACCCCGGAGAGTGTCATCATTAATTAAAAATATGTCGAGTCTTTTTGCAATACTCTCATCCCCTACTCTCATATTCCTCCAAGTAGGCCTTAATATTGATGGGAGGATTTCATATAAATAATTGTCTTCCAATCTCCTGGTAAAACAATATGATAAAGAGTCTCTCTACGAAAATTTACTCCAAATTTCAGCCTCGTCGAGAGTGAAATTTAGATCCCCCCAATGATCACATGACCTTGAGAGAATAAACCAGAATTGAATAATTTCTCCCAATATGTTTCCCTATTATGGTAAGGGAAATATATGTTAATGAAAGTAAAATCTTGACCAAACTACCTAGAAAAGAGATAGGATCCAAGACCTATAGTCACATCCCAACTACTGTTAAATTTTCAGAATTTACTTCAATCTGATCTAGGATCTTAACTGAGAGAACAACATGTACAGCATATCTACAGCATATCAATCATGGAGACAATAATGCAAGCACACAAGAGACACAAAGATTTACTTGGGGAAAACCATAAAGGTGAAAAACCCCAATAACTTCCTCAGAGATAGATAGAGCAATGATACAACCAAACATAAGAGATAGACACAACCTAGCAGCAGATCCTCCTCCTCCATAAGTGCACCACTCCTCCTTGAGTGCATGAGTGAGAAGTGAGTGAGCAAATAGAGTGCCTCCCGCACTCTATTTATACTTGACTTGACTTGCCTTTTTACCTAACTCATGTAGGCTCGAACTTAACCACATAACATAATGCTGACTGGGCCGACCCCCAATAGGGTGGTCTAATAACCCTTTGACCCACATGGCCGACCCCCAATAGGGTGGTCTAATAACCCTTTGACCCACATGACTTATACAGGGCCGACCCCAAACAAGGTGGTCTAATAACCCATCAAGTATAAGTTACAACACTTACAATATAAATAATGACACTTCCGTATAGAGGAATAATAACATCTCTATAGGAATACAATATACATATATGTGAAATACATTCCGAAGTTACATATACATCAACACTCCCTCTTAACTAGGAAGGTATTTCTCAGCACAGTTCTTCTAGACAAGTCTTCTTCTCTGGATCATCGGCATCAATGCATCGTCATCATCATCGTCACTGCTGCTACTATCTCAACCAATCTCTGACTCTACTCGTCATAGGAAATTCTACAGAGCCAGTCCTTTTTCATACTAGATGTAGGCCCACCACCTATAGGTCTTAATCATTACTGGCCATACCGTGGAATCCTCATGACTTATTACGTGCATCACAAAACCTCGAAAGAGCATCCCAGGATGTTACGGGTACACAACTCCAACTTGTAGGATCTCCCAGGGCGCTATTACATGTGACCCCACCACAAAACCTCAAAAGAGCATCCCAGGATGTTACGGGTACACAACTCCAACCTGAAGGATCTCCCAGGGCACAAATTATATGTGGTTACCACAAAACCTAGCAAGAGCATCTCAGAATGTTACGGGTACACAACTCCGGAAATCTCCCAGGGCACAAATTACATGTGGTCATGGAAAAACCTCAAAAGAGCATCTCAGGATGTTACGGGTACACAGCTCCGACCTATAGGATCTCCCAGACATGCTCCTCTACACAACCTGATCCATGGCCACAAAGTATCATCCTGATACTCACCATACATCAACCTGATGTACACATGATCATCCTGATCATCATCACTGCAACGTCCTGCTGCATGTCATCTGGAGCAACATCCTGAAGATCATCATCCATGATCATCCTGATCATCACTGCAACATCCTGCTGCATGATCCACCTGATCATCAATGCATCTACCTGATGCATACCAAGTATCTATCTGATACATATCATCATACATGATCCTCCTGATCATACAATGTATCCACCTGATACAAATACAAATACATGATACATATCACCATACATGATCCACCTGATCATACAATGTATCCACCTGATACATATACAGATACATGGTCCAAGCATCCAACATGATGCATATACAAAATACATACACATGATCCAACTGATCATATCCAGCATCCAACATGATGCATACATATAAGTGATCCAACTGATCATATCCAGCATGAACATGATGCGTACATACATACAAAAATGATCCAACTGATCATATCCAAGCATCCAACATGATGCGTACATACATACAAAAATGATCCAATTGATCATATCCAAGCATCCAACATGATGCGTACATACATACATAAAAATGATCCAACAGATCATATATAGCAGAAGCCAGAACATCAACCTGATGCTCATCATCCAGCGCTTACATCCACAACCATGTGAAGGATCCTCCTTCCAACATGCTTGGAATGGCTTCAGCAAATGTGTCCATCACTTCTTCCTCGAAGTGTCCTCGATCTGAAGAACACCAAGCCTCTCTCTGAAGTACTCTAACTTCGCCCTGGCTAGTGGCTTCGTCAGCACATCTGCAATCTACTCGTCCGTCGCAACATACAGGAGCTTCACAGCTCCTCTCTGCACCATATCCCTGATATAGTGATATTTGATCTCTATGTGTTTCGACCTATCATGAAACACTGGGTTCTCGGATAGCTTCACACAACTCTGGTTATCACAGAAGATACCAGTAGCCTCCAACGGGAGATCAAATAACTCAGACAGTAGCTTCCGTAGCCATACTGCCTCACAACTAGCTGAATAGGCTGCAACATACTCAGCCTCAGCTGTACTCAGTGCTACGCAGGACTGCTTCCTGCTAAACCAAGAGATCACACCTGATCCCATATTGAAGCAACACCCAGATGTGCTCTTCCTATCTGCAGCACTGCCAGCCAATCTGAATCAACATAACCCTGTAGGTTAAACTTTTGATTCACCTCATACTTGAGCCCATAATCCACTGTACCCTTCAAGTACCTCAGAACATGCTTTATAGCAACCAGGTGAACACTCCTCGGATCCGTCAGGAACTGGCTCAATGTGTTCACCAGCAAAGCAAATGTCTGGTCTCGTGTTCGTCAGGTACATCAATGACCCAATCATCTGACGATATATAGAGACATCAACCAGCTCAGATGAAGCATCACATAGAAGCTTCAGATTCGATGCCATAGGTGTGGTCATGGCCTTGCAATCCATCATCCCGAACCTCTTCAGGATCTCTACTGCATACTTCCCTTGTCCAAGGAAGATTCCTTCTGCACTCTGCCACACCTCCATGCCAAAAACAAATAGTGCATCATCCCCAAGTTCTTCATCTCGAGCTCGGTAGTAAGCTTCCGCTGCGTGTCGGCAATCAATCTATCTTCACCATACCAAGTTCTGCACATATATGATTTCCTATCATGTGTCTCAGAACCAAGTGGCTGCTCCACATACACTTCTTCTTCAACTACACCATTCAAGGAAGCTGTCTTGAATCCATCTGGTGTATCTTCTATTTCATCACTTTTATATTTCTCTTTGCTGCCATCTGCAACATGCTTGATCTGATAGTTCCATTTGGAAGTCACAACAGACTTCCCTTTAGCTCTTGGGACCACATCCCAAACATCGATCTTCATGATCGACGGATCATGGCATTCTTCCCGTATCCTGGGAACTTCAATATCTTCAATAGATATCTTTGTTGCTGGAACAAATGTTGTACTCCTTTTGTAGGTGAAGATATACGGTCTTTCCTACAAAACAGGTTAAATTGCATGATTAGAAACATCTCATAATTTTCAGAACAAATTCTTACACATAAAGAAATATGTCATGCAGTCATGCAATTAGCTTAGCCAATGCTTCAATACAACATTTATCCATATGCCACAACTTTCTAGATGCCTTCCAATCTCTACCAAAACATTGTTCAGAGTGTGCACAACTCCCAACATGTCAGCAAAGAGGTTTCATTCTAGATAAGTAGAAATGGAATGTTGTACAATGCCATAGGCCACTTACCCATGTATATTAGTAGTATACTGTTCATCAATGCAACTACTCTAATATGCACAATACATATCCTAAGTCTAGGAACATGAGCATATACATCATTGAACAATTTTATTTAAACAGACAAATATGCAAGAAATTAAAATACTTATCTTTGTTTGTTGGGTGGACTCCCTCTGAGTCTTTGCTTCCTTACAGGAGCTTCTGGAGTCCTAATCTGAAGTAGCTTCTTCTACACTTTTCTGTTGTGGAAAGATGGTCAACTCCCTCTGAATATCTGCATCCTTGCAGAAACTACTGAAGTGTGTTCCTTTGCTTTCTTGCAGGAACAACTGGAGTGTGCTCCCTCTTGATCTTTGCTTCCTGGATTACCTATTCTTGAACTCATATTCATCCTTGGACCCTATGCATGATTATTAGTATCATGATTGTGTTATCCTTGTGATCTCATATAAAATCATACATTCATTAGTATACTATTAAAACACAATAATCTCAAGCATGTATAGTCATGATCATTTCAAACAGAAAATAATAAGCATTAGCATTCAAGGTTTATGTAGGATTCTTATGGTTAGTCAAATCATCAATTATGGTAAGAAACATAATATGCATACAACCATGATTATTCAAACCTATGACTTCATGAATAATCATTATCAATAACAGTATAAGATCCTAACACAAGGTAGGATTCTAGCTTGATATAGGAAAAACATACCTGGATTAGCATGCTAGCTATTTATGTCTAACATACTCACATGATGTCTTCTTGTTCTTCTTCAATGACTTGTGCTAGTAACCTATATGTCTCATAAGTTAACCATTGTATAAACAAGTTATACATACCTTGAGAGTAGATCTTCTATGTGATCCATGGCAATGGATTAATCCTTGTCTTCATGTCACCATGATCATACATTCTTGAAGAAGAACATGATTTGTCTTTCTTGGTGTACCTTTCATGTTAGTAGACAACATAAACCTCATATAACACCATAATGCATTAGTACAACCATAAGTGTCAACACCCTAACCAATGAATATTTTCTATCATGCATTCATAATTTTGTTAAGGTGATACGACAAATCTAAAAACAAAATTGTACTTAACCGTAATAACATAAAGACAAACATACCATAAACTTAATCATGAACAAATATCGAAACATACCTCGATGAGTCATACCTGTCGAGATCGCTTGAAATCTTCTTATGTAAGGCCTTAGCCTCATCTCCCTCTGAAACATGAACTTCTTCACTTATGCAAGTGACCAATCCATCTTCTTCTAGGATTAACCAAATCCACTTGAATTACAAGAACTGGGACTGGAGCTAGATATGAGTTTGTCAGAGAAACCCCAAAAATTCAAACTTTGAATTTCAAACTTCCAAAAGGATAGAAATATGTGCCTTGATGAGCTGATCAAGCTAGTATATTTAGAATTTGAAAACTGCAAAGTTTCACTCCTCAATTTTGCCTTTGAAACTTTCGGATTCACTGGACGTGACCCTAAACTGAGGTTTGATGAATCCCACTCTTCTTCCCAATCAAAATGTTTGATCCAAATCTCTAAGATTCTATTTTTCTGAGGAGCTTCCAGCCGTGGTCATAGATTTCAAAAATTCACATTTTTACAGAAGCCATAATTTTCCACTTTTCTGATCAAAGTCCCGAACTAGGGTCTGATCAAGCCCGGCCTTCTGCCCAACCAAAAATTCTGATTTTGGTCTCTAAATTTTTACTTTGATGGGTATCATTCAGCCGTGGTCTCTGATTACAAAAATTCCAACTTTTTCCGAAGCCCTAAATTCCGGAAGCCATGAATGAAGGTACTCAAAAATAATTCTGTTTTGACAGAAATATGTACCTGATTGTTTCTGGTGTAACTCCGAACTTTTTAATCCACAGGGTCTGAAAAAGTTTCCTGAGATATCTTGACCTGTTATCTTTCCATCCTGACAGTTCTGACCTCAATTGAATTCTCTGAGAGAGAGTTATGTCAGATGTCGCAACGTGACCTGTTTTGGGATAATACAGGAGTGTGAACTTGTACGGAGCTCCACATGTCACTGTTTGAACTTCGGCCTCTGAAAAATTTTCCTCAGATAGCTCGCCCTGTTAGCTTTCCATCCTGATAGGTCTGAACTCAATTGGACTCTCTGATAGAGAGTTATGCCAAGTGTCGCAACGTGACCTGTTTATGGGATAATATAGGAGAGCGAACTTGTACGGCGTGCCACGTGTCACTGGTTCAACTTCGGCCTCTGAAAAAATTTCCTGAGATATCACAATCTGTGTACTACCTGTAACTTTTTACGAAATTTCATTTGGAGCTTCCTAGCTCAGGTTTTGACCTTTTTCCCAAGGTCACCTGATTTTGACTCAGATCTGGAAGAGGCAGAAACCCTATATTGTACAGATCATAAATCACAAAGTTCAACTAATTAGAGGTTGTCCTTTGGACACAAGGTACATGGAGATCTTAGCTTCGTCCTGTAGCAATTTCAGATCCTAACACTTTGCCAAAACGGATTTATAGCGAAAGTGCTACGATGACTGGTTTTTGCTATATCAAGCCCTAGCATCGTAAGTGCAACAAGTGTCATACATGCCATATCATGCCTTCTTTCAGGCTAGCTCTGACACCATGTTAAATTTTCAGAATTTACTTCAATCTGATCTAGGATCTTAACTGAGAGAACAACATGTATAGCATATCTACAGCATATCAATCATGGAGACAATAATGCAAGCACACAAGAGACACAAAGATTTACTTGGGGAAAACCATAAAGGTGAAAAACCCCAATAACTTCCTCAGAGATAGATAGAGCAATGATACAACCAACCATGAGAGATAGACATAACCTAGCAGCAGATCCTCCTCCTCCATAAGTGCGCCACTCCTCCTTGAGTGCACGAGTGAGAAGTGAGTGAGCAAATAGAGTGCCTCCCGCACTCTATTTATACTTGACTTGACTTGCCTTTTAACCTAACTCATGTAGGCTCGAACTTAACCACATAACATAATGATGACTGGGCCGACCCCCAATAGGGTGGTCTAATAACCCTTTGACCCACATGACTTATACAGGGCCGACCCCAAACAAGGTGGTCTAATAACCCATCAAGTATAAGTTACGACACTTACAATATAAATGATGACACTTCCGTATAGAGGAATAATAACATCTCTATAGGAATACAATATACATATATGTGAAATACATTCCGAAGTTACATATACATCAACAACTACTAGTACAAATAAAAATCCTCTTGTGCCATCCAATGATAATCCCACCAAATCTAACTTGGGCATCCAAGAAAGTAAAGTCACAACCAAGAAAAAGAAGTTTTAAATTAGTCAAAATTGAATCACCACTTGCAATCGTCTCTTGTAAGAAAAGAACATTAGGTTTCTGAACATCCACCAGTTTTTTAAGAGCATGTTTTTTTAGGGCATCCCCAACCATCTACAATTTAAGGATAACACTAACATGGGGTAACCTCCTTCACGAGATAACTCGCTCTAAGAGCCCCTTTGAGAGTCTTGTGCCTCCCTACCCTTATGTTGTGGAAGGACTGATCCCTCGCATAAGCTAAGGATGATGTTTGGATGCTTGCATAGCAACAACCTAGTAAAAACATCAAACCCGCGAGGCCTTAAAAATATATATGAAACCACTAGGAGTGACAATGGGAACAAGTTCACTAGCCTTTGGTTCAAATTCATCAACCTATAAAAAGAAAATCCCATTTAACATTATCTTAAATAAAATAAAAACTGAAAATCCATATAATATTTATTAAAAAAAATATAAATAAAATAGCATAAACCTATTGGAGAACAATATATAACTTTTAAGTTTCTTTCTTAACTACATTTCAACTTAAAGTGGGTTCTAGGAAAATTGAAAACAACTTTAAGTTTATTAATCATGAAATATATTATATTAGTTTTTTAAACATCATACTTACTCATCTTGAAGTTTATGTGACAAAATTTAAAAAGATATATCCCATACAAATCACAAATGTTGGTTATGAAAAATGTGTTTACTCAATTTTATTTTTAGGTTGGTTGATCCGGATTTATGCAGGAACCAATAATGTAGCATATATATATTCACATACACAGACATATTGCAAAGAACACGGTGATGTAGTAAACACATATTCTATTAAATAGCGGAAATAGAACATACTGTAAATACAACAACTAGAATGGTGGTAGCTATCTCTGGGAAGAGATGTGGCCGCTATGCTCATTCATGCCAAGATGAATACAAAGAGAGGCCGAAAGGGCCTATTTATCATAAGAATGAGGGAAAGAATCCAAAACATCCAAAAATCTAACCCTAGGAGATGAAGCGCCAAAAGTCATGTGGGCCTCGTTTGGGTAAGTTAGTACATCAACTTCCCAGGGTTGTAACTTTTGCATACGATATCCATTTGGGGCGCACAATAGCTCGTTGGAGAGATCTATTCAAGGACTAAAAAAAGGGTCAGAAAATCTCGAGTCTGGCACGAGGAAGGGTAGGCGCGCAGTACTCATATTTTCTCGACCATTTGATGCCGAAAAAACGCCGTTTAGGGCCTCAAAACGGCTTCGGAAGTTTAGGACCTGAAAAATTGCTAAAAATAGTAATTTGCCAAAATTGCCAGGAGACTGTTTTGAGCCAGTAGGAAGAGGTGGGCCGCCACCGATATCCACTTGGATCATTGGTAAATATTTTTGAATTAATATTCAACATGTATTCTCCTTAATTCTTGTGTTACAATAAAGTAAAGTGATATGTGTGTGTGCGTGCGAAAAGTCTTATATGAGAAAAAAGACATTTAATTAATTTTAGAGTACAAAAATGATACAGTTTGGGTTCAAGAGGACCCTCCACAGTGTGGAAAACAAGCCTAAGTTAAGTTTTGAAATAAGGTATTACCAGGTTCCATCAAGTTTAGAAGCAATTCACAAAATAACTATAGTTTTTTGAAAGAGAGAAGTAGACTACTCTAAGGTGAGAAGTAAACTACTGTCTACATAACAAAAGAGTACTTGCTAATAAACAAATTTTTAAACTGAATTAAGGCCTGCATGAACAAGGTCAATCACCTTCCAACAAAACCTAGACTCCTTGAGGCTAGTCTTCCATGAGTAGAAACATGACAACAAGAGAAAATAAAAAACGAAAGATAATCATGCTGGAGGAACCTTGTTGACCATGGTCGCTTGAGAATCCAGTTATGTTGTCACCAAAGGAGCTCTCGAGGTGCTTCCTGGAGCGGTGCTACAGATTCAGAAGGCCACTCCTTACCGACAAGCCATAATATCAAATTTCGCATGAAGCAGTTGAATCCCCTTTCTCATGTTTTTCAAAGTGGCCAATTCCTCCTTAAGGTCAGTTATAAGCCGGTCTATGTTAGTTATCATGGAACCAAGCAGAGCTTTCATAGACCAATAAAGGTGCATGAAACTGTGGTATAATGCCAATCTTGACTTGGTGTCACCAGGTCCATAACCCATTCGACCATCTTTTTGTATCTACCATGAACTACGAATCCTCAAACTGAAATTGAATAATGCTTTTTGCAGCTGCAATTTCCT
Organism: Larix kaempferi; assembly: GCA_027924585.1. Classification (NCBI taxonomy): domain Eukaryota; kingdom Viridiplantae; phylum Streptophyta; class Pinopsida; order Pinales; family Pinaceae; genus Larix; species Larix kaempferi. The sequence continues at coordinate 9,386,551 of BSBM01000592.1, forward strand.
CCTTGATCTAGCTTGGGGTGTGCATCTAGTATCTAAAGGATACCTTGACATCGCATTGCAAATCGCGTGAAGGCTCCAGTTCAGACGTGGGTGCCTTCCCATTGCTGCTAGAGCCCCTTCCCATAGTTAAATTGTAATGCAGAGTAAAAATCCCTTGCCCCTGCACAATCACCCTAATGAAATTGCTAAGAAAAACTAGCAGAACCTCGTCCCAATGACCAGGTTCTTTGCAAAGGTTGTGAATTAAAAGACTCATTCTTCTCCACAGTTGCGACCACAGAGTCCTTACTATGCCATGATACCTTCGCTCGTAAATGCTCATTATGAGTAGATCATCCATTAACCAAAAGTGATCGAGATGCATACGTTTTACAACATTTATTTTCTCATATGACGTGTGAACCTCCATGTTGAGCTCATACACTTCGTTAGCGTACATACGAGACCCTTACATGATGGGCAGGTTATGCCAAAGACAATTGTTACATCGTATGGTGAGTCAAGCTTCGTAGCAGGGAGGATGCCATTGAGGCTTGTGTCGATCCCATGGAGAAGGGGTTGCTTTATCATGACCTTTGCACCCACTGTGGGGATGAGAAAACATATTGTTAACATGGCAATGGAACATATTTATCTACATACAAGGAAAGTTCTCCTTTTGAAACTTACTATTTCTAATGCAAAAGAACAAAGTGATCATCAAATAAAACATTTTTTAAGAGTTCAAGAAAAACTCTTGTATATCATACTTATAGATTAAATTTAATAAAAAATAGAACCATTCAAATTCCTAGTTTCATTAATATTTACTAATAATATATTTTCATGAAAAATATTAATAAAAATTGGTAAAAAGTCTCTTACTGTGGGCTAATCTAATACATTCCCTTCTTCACATTCCCCTTTAAAAATCAATAGTTTTCTCAATATAGGAAAGACAATTAAAGGGTAATACATATTTGCATTACAAATTACAAACACAATTCTTTTACTTTATTATCCTCATAAATGTTTTCATCCATGCTCACTCATCTTGCCTATCGTGTTTTAAGAGGAATAGTAATGAAAAAGTAATATATCTCTTCTTCTAAAAGGATCCAATTTTATTCATTCTTCTTTAATAAATCCATATTTTTCATTCATTACATAAGGGCTTAACAAGAGCATCATGTCACTTACAGGAATTGAACCTAGGTGGAAAGGGTAGCAATCATTCCTCCCAACCACTCCCATAACTTATTCACTCTTCTTCACCAATTCCAGTTTAAAGATAAGTAAAAGGGTTAATGTTTATATCACAAATTACAAAGGCATTTCTTCCACTTTATCATCCCATAAAATGTTTAGGGTATCTTTTTTAGAGAGGAATATTAATAGGAAAGAGAAGTTAAAAGGCATGTTTTGGGTATCTCTTTTAGAGAGGAATATTAATAGGAAAGAGAAGGTAAAAGACATGTTTTGAGTATCTCTTTTGGAGAGGAATATTAATAGGAAAGAGAAGGTAAAATACATGTTTTGGGTATCTTTTTAGAGAGGAATATTAATAGGAAAGAGAAGGTAAAAGGTCTTTTTGCTTCAATTTAATATATTTTCTTTTTATCAAATTCATAAAATCTAATACATTTCTCTCTTTAACAATTCAAAGTTTTTTTAATAATAAAAATTTATAAAATATATTATAATTTTTTCTAACAATTCACAATTTTCCTATTAATAAAAAAAGAGAAGTAAAAAAGTTGATCTTCACATCATAAATGGCAAACACATTTATTTTACTTTTTTATTATTTAAACATGTCTTCATCATTACTAAGAGTACATAACACCTATTATTATCTTACTTATCTTGGGTCAATCTAATATTTTCTCTTATTTACCAAATCTACATTTTTTATAATAACAAAGGAGACCTTAACATGATACTTCTTTGCTTCACCAAATTCACATTTTTCTCAATTAAGAACATGAAAATTAAAAGAAAATATTTATATTACACATTACAAACAATTTATTTTACTTTATCATCTTCCAAACAGGGTTTGGACATAAAGAGCTCATGATTTGCACCAATTCAACTTAAAAACACTTGAACAAACAATACATACAAAGTTTTGAATGAATTTCAATATTTTATTATCTTTTTCTCAGTGACAAACATTTTCTTACCCCTTTATGACTTTGCAAAAAATGGTGGATAATATTTTGAAGCAATTACTAATAGAGAAATATTACATGCAACTAAATTTGTACATCAATTGAATATATACTAAACTCGCAATCGATTCTTACCCACTTAAACCAGATATGTGGAAAAGATATGTAGACGATACAAATGTAATTTGGCCACATAATAAAACAGACATTCCGGCATTTTTTGAACATCTAAACAAACAGTCCGAAAGCATAAAGTTCACAATGGAGTTAGAAGAAAACGGAAGCATACCTTTTTTGGACATCCTCATATCCAAACGCAATGATGGTACCTTGTCACATCAAGTGCACAGAAAGAATACGCACACGGATCGCTACCTACATGCCAAATCACACCACCACCCAGCGCAAAAGATTGGTGTCATTAACACCCTTGTCACCCGGGCAATGAGATTATCAGACGAAGAGCACATTGAGCAAGAGTTAAGACACCTTAAAGAGGTCTTTATAACGAATGGGTACAACGAGGAACAAGTCAATAGAGCGATCCTGAAGGCAAAGAAAACACCTAGAACAGAAAATAACGAAGAAGAGGTGACTAGAAATATTAACCTACCATACATAAAAGGTACCACAGAGAAGATTGCCAAGATTCTAAGAAAGGTAAACATCAAAGTCTCTTTCTCCCCTCCTAACTCACTGAGGACCATGTTGGACCATGCAAAGGATTCCATCAATCCTAGCCTACATAGAGGGGTTTACTCCATTCCTTGTACCTGTGGCAAACAATACATTGGGGAGACCGGTAGATCTTTTCAGATAAGATTAAAGGAACACATAGCTGACATTAAACACAACAGAGTCAAGAATTCAGCTTTGGCAGAGCACTACCACCACACGGGACACCATCTATGCATAGAGGACACCAAATTCATAGCAAAGATCGATCATTATGAGAAAAAAAAAATATGGGAAGCTCTCGAAATAGAGCTACAGAAAAATAATTTAAATAGAGACGATGGACTACAAATTAGTGAAGCTTGGAAACCTGTACTCAATAAAATTAAAAAGGATTAAATTTAAAGGAATAAAAGAATTCTAAAAGTTGATTGAAGTCGGCTCCAAAAGATAATTTCTCACCTTTGATCAACATAAATAGACAATGAGGATCGATCACTTTATTTGGGCTGATTTAGTCTCCTGAGGATGGTCCCAGATTGAGGACCGAAACGTTGAGGACACTCTCTCCCAACACAACACAGTATCCGTATCCGCCATTTTTAAATTAATCCTTTTAAATTTTGTTGAATCTAAACATTAACATTGCAACATTAAATGTTATTTTAAACTTTGCTCTTGAATTTGAAGAGTTGATAAAACTTTAAAATTACCATACATATCACAGCTTTAGATAGACAAATGATCATTGTTAACAAGTCTCGAGATATAATTTTTCCAATCTCCATAAATTAAAGTTATGAATATCAAATTTGAATTATAACTAAAATTTTCTTAATAACTTATACATTAAAGATTTTCCAATCTCCATAAATTAAAGTTATGAATATCAAATTTGAATTATAACTAAAATTTTCTTAATAACTTATACGTTAAAGATAACATTCTATGGGCGAACCCTGGACATTGAAAAGTGGCCTAAAAAACTGATCTTCTCGCAAATCGCCAAAGAGTTTGTCAAACTAATATTTATTAAAAAATATATAAATAAAATAGCATAAACTTATTGGTGAACAATATATAACTTTTTAGTTTTTTTCTTAACTACATTTCAACTTAAAGTGGCTCGTAGGAAAATTAAAAACAACTTTAAGTTTGATAATCATGAAATATATTATATTAGTTCTTTAAACATCATACTTACTCATCTTGAAGTTTATGTGACAAAATTTAAAAAGAGATATCCCTTACAAATCACAAATATTGGTTATGAAAAATGTGTTTACTCAATTTTATTTCTAGGTTCGTAAATATTTTTGAATTAATATTCAACGTGTATTTTCCTTAATTATAGTGTTACAATCAAGTAAAGTGATATGTGTGTGCGTGCACATAAAGTATTATATGAGGAAAATTACAGTTAATTAATTTTAAAGTATAAAAATGGTACAAAAATGATACAGTTTGGGTTCAAGAGGACCCTTCACAGTGTGGAAAACAAGTTTGCTTAAGTTTTGAAATAAAGTATTACCAAGTTTTATCAAGTTTAGACGCAATTCACAAAATAACTATAGTTTTTTGAAAGAGAGAAGTAGACTACTCTAAGGTGAGAAGTAGACTACTGTCTATAGAACAAAAGAGTACTTGCTAATAAACATATTTTTAAATTGAAGTAAGGCCTGCATGAACAAGGCCAGTCACCTTCCAACAAACCCTAGACATCTTGAGGCTAGTCTTCCATGAATAGAAACATGACAACATGAGCAAATCAGAAAAGAAAGAGAATAATGCCGGAGGAACCTTGTCGACCATGGCCGCTTGGACATCCATTTCTGTTGTCACAAAAGGAGCTATCGAGGTGCTTCCTAGAGCAGTTCTGTGGATTTGGAAGGCCAATCCTTTCCGACAAGCCATAATATCAATCAAATTTTGCATGAAGCACCTGAATCTCCTTTCTCATGTTTTTCAAAGGGGCCAATTCCTCCTTAAGGTCAGTTATAAGGCGATCTCTGTTAGCTATCATGGAACCAAGCAGAGCTTTCATAGACCAATAAAGGTGCACGAAACTGTGGTATAATGCCAATCTTGACTTGGTGTCACCTAGGTCCACAAATCAGCCAACCATCTTTTTTGTATCTACCATGAACCGTGAATCCTCAAATTGAAATTTAATAATGCTTTTTGCTGCTACAATTTCCTCCTTGATGTAGCTTGGGGTGTGAATCTAGTAGCTCAAGGCTACCTCAACAGCACATTACAAATCCTGTGAAGGCTTTGGGTCTACCGCAGGTGCCTTCCCATTGTTGCTAGAGACCCTTCCCATAGTTAAATTGTAATTCAAAGTAAAAATCCCTTGCCCCTGCACAATCACCATACTGAAATTGCTAAGCAAAACCAACAGAACCTCGTTCCAATGACCAGGTTCCTTGCAGAGGTTGCGAATTAAAAGACTCATTCTTCTCCACAGTCGCGACCACGGAGTCCTTACTATGCCATGATGCCTTCGCTCGTAAATGTTCATTATGAGCATATCATCCATTAACCAGAAGTGATCGATATGCATACGATTTACAACATTTCTTTCCTCATATGACGTGGGAACCTCCATGTTGAGCTCATAAGCTTCGTTAGCGTACATGTGAGACCCTTTCATGATGGGCAGGTTGTGCCCAAGACAACTATTACATCGTGTGGTGAGCCAAGCTTCGTGGCAGGGAGGCCTCCATCGAGGCTTGTGTGGAGCCTTGTGTCGAGCCCCATGGAGAAGGGGTTTCCTTATCATGACCTTTGCACCCACCATGGGGATGAGAAAACATATTGTTAACATGGCAATGGAACATAGTTATTGCACCGAGTGTAACGAGGTGCTTACAATCCAGTATGGGGGAGATGTTGTAACGTTTGTCACATTTGTCACATTTGTGATATTTGCCACGTTTGTCACGTTACAACCCAGGATGGGGGAGATGTTGTAACATTTGTCACATTTGTCACGTTACAACCCAGTATGGGGGAGATGTTGTAATGTTTGTCACATTTGTCATGTTTGCCACGTTACAACCCAGTATGGGGGAGTTGTTGTAACGTTTGTCACATTTGTCACGTTACGTTTCCATGTCGGCTCATAACTTATAAAAAATCAAAAGTAATTAAAAATTTCATGTTCGCTCATAACTTATCAAAAAATTAAAAAATAAAATAAAAGAGAGGGATCCAATTTCTTGAGGGGTAATTTTTTTCTTAATGTGTAAAAAATTTAAGATAACACAAAAAAAATTACACCTCAAGAAATAGGATCCCTCTCGATGCTTAAGAGATCCGAGTTTAAGATGGATCTATGGTCTACATACAAGGAAAGTTCTCCTTTTAAAACTTACTATTTCTAATGCAAAAGAACAAAGTGATCATCAAATAAAACATTTTTTAAGAGTTCAAAAAAAATTCTTATATAAATTAAATTTAATAAAAAATAGAACCATTCAAACTCCTAATTTCATTAATGTTTATTAATAATATATTTTCATAAAAAATATTAATAAGAATTGGTAAAAATCTCTTACTATAATAGACTAATCTAATACATTCCTTCTTCACATTCCCCCTTTAAAAATCAATAGTTTTCTCAATATAGGAAAAATTAGAAATTACAAACACAATTCTCACTTTATTATCCTCGTAAATGTTTTCATCCATGCTCACTCATTTGGCATATCTTGCTTTAAGAGGAATAGTAACGAAAAAGTAATATATCTCTTTTTCTAAAAGGACCCAATCTTATTCACTCTTCTTTACTAAATCCAGATTTTTCTTAATAATAAGAAAGAGAAGTAAAAGGGTTAATGTTTATATCACAAATTACAAAGGCATTTCTTCCACTTTATCACGCCATAACTTATTCACTCTTCTTCACCAATTACAGTTTTTTCCTAATAATAAAAAGGAGAAGTAAAAGGATTAATGTTTATATCACAAATTATAAAGGCATTTTTTCCACTTTATCATCCCATAAAATGTTTTGGGTATCTTTTCTTAGAGGGTTAATGTTTATATCAGAAATTACAAAGCATTGCTTCCACTTTATCATGCCATAAAATGTTTTGGGTATCTTTTGTAGGAGGAATATTAATAGGAAATAAAAGGTAAAAGACATGTTTTAGGTATCTTTTTTGGAGAGGTATCTCTTTTAGGGAGGAATATTAATAGGAAAGAGAAAGTAAAAAACATGTTTTGGGTATCTTTTTTGGAGAGGAATATTAATGGGAAAGAAAAGGTAAAAGGTCTTTTGCTTCAATTTAATATAAATTATTTTTATCAAATTCATAAAATTTAATGCATTTCTCTCTTTAACAATTTACAGTTTTCTCAATAATAAAAATTCATAAAATATATTACACTTTTTTTTAACAATTCACAATTTTCTTATTAATAAAAAAAGAGAAGTAAAAAAGTTGATCTTCACATCATAAATGGTAAACACATTTATTTTACTTTTTCATTATTTAAACATGTCTTCATCAATACTAAGATACTAAGAATACATAACATCTATTATTATCTTACTTTTTTTGAACCAATTTAATATTTCCTTTTATTTACCAAATCTACATTTTTTATAATAATAAAAAAAACCTTAAGCTGATACTTCTCTTCTTCACCAAATTCACATGTTTCATTCACATTTTTCCCAATTAGGAAAATGAAAAATAAAAAAAAATATTTATATTACAAATTACAAACAAATTATTTTACTTTATCATCTTCCAAATAAAGTTTGGACATAAAGCGCCCATGATTTGCACCAATTCAACTTAAAAACACTTGAGCAAACAATACATACAAAGTTTTTAATTATCTTTCTCTTACACAAACATTTTCTTATCCCTTATGACTTTGAAAAAAAAATGTGGATAATATTTTGAAGCAATTACTAGTACACAGATTTACATGCAACTAAATTTATACATCATATTAAATTAATCCTTTTAAATTTGAGTGAATCTAAACATTAGCAATGCAACATTAAATGTTATTTTAAACTTTGCTCTTGAATTTGGAAAGTTGATAAAACTTTAAAGTTACCATACATATCACAGCTTTAGATGGACAAATGATCCGATTGTTAACAAGTCCCGAGATATAATTTTTCCAATCTCTAAAAATTAAAGTTATGAATATCAAATTTGAATTATAACTAAAATTTTCTTGGTAACTTATACGTTAAAGATAACATTCTATGGGCGAACCCTGGACATTGAAAAGTTGCCTAAAAAACTGAGCTTCTCGCAAGTGGCCAAAGAGTTTGTCAAACTAATAATTTTGCCAGCAATTTAAAGCCGAAAAAAGCACAAAGAATATCTCTTAATTTTGCTTTGGCCAGCTAGCTAAAGCCAGAATTTGTATGTTGGTACAATATCCATAAACACAATCTGTTGGCTTGAGAGTTAGTGTCATTATTATAGGAGTGGTAACTTTCAAAGTAATCATGTGTAATATTTGTGATAATCAATTATCATTATTCTTTATTTAATATAAGTGGGTAGGTTGCTTTTTCAATTTAAAATCCGAGGTGTTAAAAAAGTCGTTCTATTTTTTTTAATAGCTTTCAATCGCGCCAAAAATTTTACTAATATAGTGTGTTATGTTTAGGAAGTTTTTAACTGGTAAAGTAAATTGTATTAGTTAATCTTTCAAAAAAAAAGCTAAAAAACTTAATAATTAATTAAAGCATTTATAATGATAAAATTTAAATTCAAAATTCTTTAAAAGTATGTCTTGTTAATACATTTTGCAGAATTATATGATATTCAAACCTGAATTTCATTATAAATACAACAATTTTAAAACATAAATGAAGAAAGAGAATTTAGACCTGCAACTTGATGGTTTATTCCAATTTCATCAGTTTTGTTTCTAAGCTTGTCCAAACTTAAAATTCCCTAATACTTCCTTTCCAGCTGCCTGGCCATCGACCTACAAAAAAATATTATTCCTTTTGATAAAAATCCTCTTTCAAACCATACCCGAGAGAAGAGGATACCCCCACGTTCCCACCAGACAATAGAAAGGAAAAGTCCGCAAAGTTAACGTAAAGAAAGCACCTGCCCAGTCCGATAGCACCAATCCACATTACCCCATTACGTTATGTATGCTTTCAGTACCCACCCCATCTTGAAGTTCCCAATACTCCAGCCCAATCCCACATTCCCCATGTTGAGCTTAATCCGCACACAAGCAGAGATAAGCCATACACTTTAGCGATAAGAGATGAGATCTATAAAATATATAGAATATATTAATCATATGATAGAATATACGGCTTTTATTATTAACTCTGGCCTACCCTCCTCTGAGTCTAGCGTGCCCACTGTTCCATTATCCTTCTACCCTTCCAATAATGAATAATGGATACTATACAAAAATAAATAAATAAATAACAATGTATTTTTAACTTATTAATAATTATATTTGGCATAAATTTTGTGTAATGTACCTCAATTTCACTAAAAAGAAAAAAATTCTATATGAAACAGAAAATAGATAATAATGTGTAAAAAAAAAACAATTATGCACATCTTGACTACATAATTTTTTTACAGATGACACACAAAAATAAAGAATTAACGTCTTAATTAACCAAGCTACACCTTGTTAAGAAAACACATCTAAGCTTTGATCAAAAGTATGTTGAACTCCGGTCTTAGTAGAATAGCTTAGTCAAAAAATTCATGTCTGTGATGGTATAAGCTAAACAACTTGAAGGGATGATGATCTTTGTAACTGAATGAATTATTTTTCTTGGAAAGGCGACAGGGGTTCCTTAAGCATGGCTCGAGGCTTACTTAGCTTATAAAGCTAAAGCATGTTATACTCTCTGTACCGGTGCAGGTAGGTATTTTTCATGGAGAAGGGTCAGGTTGGTCAAGATTTCTTTACCTGGTTCAAATCAAGGAATTAAATGTTATCATGAGTACTACAAGGGGTCAGATCATAACTCCAATAGATAATGACATAAAGCAAGTTTCACCAAGATTTAATAAGTTTGTTGGAACAAAAGATCAAGGTTATGGTCATTAATTTTAAAAAATAATGAAGCTGCCCAAACTATAGAAACAAGTGTTTTCGCTTATAAATTTTTTGGATAATGGAACCCAGCAGGCACCTTAATTATTCTCACGTGCTGCTTCTGTCAGGAGTTAACCCTTGCTAGGGTTGTCCGAAACTTTCATTTGTGAGGTTGGGAGAAGAAGGGGCCGAGCCCTGGCCTCGACGGCCATGGCTGCTTTAGCCTCCTACACTCAGAACCTCCATACTGAAATAGACCAACACCTCCAGAAGATAGTTATAGACCAAATTGATTCTTGAAGTAAAAATAGAAGAGAAACCCCGGGTTGAAAATTACCATTTGATTTTATTTAAAGGTTAATTTTTTTATCATTTAAGTATTAGTTTTATAAAAGCCCTACCACATGAATGTAAGAAAAAAAAAAAAAAAAACACAGCTGCAAACTAGATTAGAACTGACGGTAAATTATTTTTGGGTTTTAAATAGATGTATTATACTATTAGCCCTAATGTGGCATTCGAAACCGGTGATTAGAAAGGCATTCCAGACTGGAATAAGAGAACCTATTTCTTTTAAAGTTTAAACTAATAAACCGTCAAAATTTTGTATTTTGTAATAAAAGTTACAGAGAATAAAAAAAATATTAGGGTAAAGATTTTAAAGAGAAAATTATCCAACTTCTTAAATGACGGCAAAGAATTTATTCTAAAAAGATGCCTAAGCTATTTTGAATTTCAATACTTATACTCTAATATTAAGAGAATAACAGTGTTTAAATCAATATTTTCCTTAACTAATTAGGTTATTATGAATATATATAAGTAAAATTTCTGCATCTAAGGTTTATAAAAGAAAGATGAAATAATATGCTTTTATTATAGAATGAAGATTATGATTATAGAATTTTTTTATAAAAATAAAGCTGAATGCTTGAATGTATTATTTATTAAGTAATAATATTCCTAATACAAGATTTTGTATTTGAAATATTAGTTCCTCCAACTAAATATACAGAGTCTTTATTTTATATAACTCTAAGTATATTTATTTGACTGCTAAAAGATCTGCATGTAAATAAAACTAGCAGCGATTGCGACAGAAAATGAACTCCATGAATTAGAAAGGGTTCGTAGAACCCTAATGATTATTAATCCCTATTTAATACTACATCGTAGCCTAAATGTGCAAGGTAATAATCCATTCGAAATAATAATGGGAACAGAAAAATAATAAAAGAAAAACCTGATACCAGTGGGAAAACAAGGATGGCTCTCCTTTCCTCCCAACCAAACTCCTAGAGCAGTTACGCTCCAGAACCCCCGAGCTCGTCTGCTGAACTACCTGAGCAAAAATCTCAATGCGCCATCTCTTACTTTGTAACTTTCAATCCCTGTCCAATGCTAGCCTCCTGCTGCTCATGGACTTACTATTTGTAGTATTTGCCTAGGTCTTGGCCAATTATGAGCCTCCTGCTCTTCAGCACTCAACTGGGAGTGAAGGCCTAATTTTTAGGGATGATGCCTCCTGCATCCTTAGCAGTATTTGACACTTATCTTTTTCCTCAAGTAGTTCAGCAAACACTCTTCAACAGTTAGATCCATCCTTGTCGCCTGTTTTATTATATAAATTAAAAATAATATCTTCAATACAATTTGTTTCCTTTTGACTTCTTAGTCAAAATAATAAAATAATAATTGTTCTCAATATTATTTTACCAGCAGAAATAATACAAATGTTTATTATTTTGGGGGTGTTACATACACCTCCCCTTAGAAGGTAACACTGTCCTCAGTGTTACATTAATTATTCATTCGCCCATAAGCTCTTCTTGGAACCAACTTGGATATGCCTCCCGCATATCACTTTCTAGCTCCTAAGTAGCTTCTTCTGGACTAAGGTGCTCCCATTGCACCTTGACTTGTCCGATGATACGTTTCCGGAGAGTGATTTCTCTCTTGTCGAGAATGCGTTCCGGTCCCACTTGGAACTCTCCTTCCGGTTCCACTTGGATTACATTCCAATCAATCACATGTGAGGCATCATGAATATATCTTTTCATAATTGAAACATGGAATACATTATGTACCCTAATATTAGGTGGCAAGGCTAGTTGGTATGCAACTAGACCAATTCTTGCCAAAATTTCAAATGGCCCGCAAAACTGGGGTGCCAATTTGGAATACTTACCTAGCCTTAAGGAACTTTTCTTAGGCTTTACCTTTATGTAAACATGGTCATCCACCTGGAGCTCTTTAGGAGTTCGTTTTAAATCAGCATAGCTTTTCTGCCTGTCTTGGGAAACTTTTAAATTTTGTTGTACATGTTGCACAGTTAGTTCCATTTCCCTTAATAGTTCACGTCCTAACATTAGCCTATCTACCGAGCTGCTCCATGATATTGGAGTATTTCACCTTCGTCCATATAAAACTTCAAATGGACTCATACCTGCAGAAATTTGAAAATTATTATTATACGCAAATTCTACTAAATGCAAAGTCTTCCCACTTACCGGGTGTGTTCATAACATACATCGTCAACATGTCTTCCAAAATTTGGTTGACTCTCTCAGTCTGTCCATCCGTTTGTGGATGGTGTGCAGTGCTAAAATTCAACTGAGTTCCCAAACCTTTAAACAATGCTTTCCAGAAATTACTTGTAAATTTTGTGTCTCTATCTGAGACTATCACCTTTGGTATGCCATGCAGCCTGAATATCTCATTCATAAAAATATCTGCAATGTTAACAACTTTATATGTAGATTTCACAGGAATAAAGTGAGCAGCTTTGCTTAATTTGTCTACTACAACCATGATCGAATCATGCTGTTTGAAATTTCTTGGTAATCCGGTTATAAAATCCATGCTGATCGTTTCCCATTTCCATTTCGAAACGGGTAATGGCTGCAACAATCCTCCTGGATGTTGGTGTTCAGCCTTGACCTGCTGGCATTCTAAGCAGCGAGCTAAGTATTCTGCTATTTCTCTTTTCATGTTTGGCCAATAGAAATCCTTCCTAGCCATGGTAATCATCTTTTGATACCCTGGGTGCCCTGAATAAGGTTGCTTGTGTAATTCATTTAAAACAATTAACTTGATTTCTGCAGAATTGGGTATATAAAGTCTACTTTTAAATAGCAATAAACCTCTTTCCTTAGTACAGAAATCAGTCTTTAACTGATTACTTTCATTTTCAGCAGTTTTCTTCTTTAAAATCTGGTATTCCTTATCAAAATTTTCCACATTTAAAATCTGTTTTTCCAGATCAGATTCGTAATTACTGCTTACATACAACAAGTTCGCATGACGGCTTAAAGCGTCTGCAACTTTGTTTTCCTTTCCCTTTATATGTTTTATTTCAAAGTCATATTCGCTTAAAAAGGACAGCCACCTGGCTTGTCTAGCGTTTAAATTATGTTGGTCAAATAAGTATTTTAAGCTTACGTTATCTGACATAAGTAAAAAATTTCTTCCGATTAAGTAGTGTCGCCACATTTTTAAGGCATGAATAATTGCAGCAAGTTCCAAATCATGAGTAGCATAGTTTTTCTGATGATCTTTTAATTTCCGGGATTCGTAGGCTATAACATGGTTTTCTTGAGTTAAAACTCTACCTAATCCTTCGTTACATGCATTAGTGCATACGACGAAATCTTTTAACGGGTCGGAAATTTTTAATATAGGAGCAGTAGTTAAAGATGTTTTAGTTTATTAAAACTTTCCATACATTTTTTGTTCCAATCAATCTTTTCCCTTTCTTTTGCAACGAGGTTATGGGGTAGGCTATTTTCGAAAATCCCTCTATGAATCTTCGATAGTAGCCCGTCATCCCCATAAAGGATCTTATATTGGTTACATTTTTAGGGATTGGCCATTCCATGATAACTTTAATTTTATCGGGGTCGACCGAGATTCCATCTTTAGACACTATGTGTCCGAGATAATGAATTCTGTCTTTATAAAAGTCACACTTGCTAAACTTAGCAACCAACTTTTGTTCTCTTAAAATTTTCAGCACTGTTCTTAAATGTTCTTCGTGTTCTTGTTCGTTCTTTGAATAAATCAGTATGTCGTCAATGAAGACAATGACAAATTTATCCAAATAGTCGTTAAAAATATTATTCATTAAAATCATAAAAGCTGTAGGTGCATTTGTTAATCCAAATGGTATTACAACGAACTCGTAATGTCCATAACAAGTTTGGAAGGTTGTTTTGAAAATGTCTTCGTCCTTGATCCGTACCTGATGGTAACCGGATCTTAAATCTATTTTTGAGAAGACAGTCGCCCCTTGGAGTTGATCGAATAGATTGTCAATCCGTGGCAAGGGGTATCGGTTCTTTATAGTCATTTTATTCAATTGCCTGTAGTCTATGCATAACCTTAAGGTTCCGTCTTTTTTCTTTACAAATAAAACCGGTGCTCCCCAAGGGGAAACACTAGGCCAAACATATTTCCTATCCAAAAGTTCTTGTAACTGAGTTTTTAACTCTGTGAGTTCAATTTTATTCATTATGTATGGAGCCTTAGATGTTGGCACTGCTCCAGGTATTAGATCAATTGTAAAATATTATAGATGGGTAGCATAAGTATTCAATCTTGGAAATTTTAAATAAATAACTTTATTTGTAAATATTATAAAATACATTAGTATGGATTTCTAATGTAGAGATCAAGGCCAACGCCCAACTATAATGGCTACATATAGGATGCAAATATGTTTATATGGATTGAGCCCCTGAGGTGTAGACTAGTTGACAATAGGGTGCATTATTAAGGAACTCCTTGTGATGTCGTGAGTTCAAACCTCAAATAGCATGTGCACTTGTGTAGGGGCAGCGTGGGTGCACCGAGGGGTATAGTGGTAGCGGATGGGAATCGACCTTGTGTCACGTGAGTATGAGCCCTGCCCTAGTTGTTGATTCCCCTAACTAAAAAAATGCTTATGTTGACTACATGGTAGGCTTTCCACGGTGAACTCAAGCTATGTACATATTAATTTTGGAATATAATATATAATGGTGCAAGGTGGCTATAGAGAGCGTGAGAGGTGTTATGATTCCACCAAAGGGGAAGGAGTAAAGGGGGTGTATGGAAAAATAAATTCTCTATTATCAGGTGTTAAGCTTAGGTCTCATCTCTTTCCCACCATATGCCTTAAATGAAGCCATCCACCTATATTGACATATAAAAACAATAATTGAGTGCATGTAAGAGGTTGGTGGGAAGCCTTCTCACATAGTTATGGAAGTGTGGGTTGTGTACAATCATCATGGGGGAAGTGTAAGAGTACATTTTTTCTCATGTTAGAAGGAATTCCAATCATCATTCCCCTCAATTCTCTCATTACCACTCACTCCATTTATTATATCATTCTCATGTTCATGCTCTACGTTGCTCATGTTGTGATCTCCATTTCTAACCATTAACCAATCTACAAATTGTCCAAATTGGCAACGTGAAGAGAAAATTGCAAACCTTGGATGAAAGATAGATAGATGTAGGTAAGCATGGAGGTTGGGAAAATTACTAATCCTTCACCCCCTATTATTTGTTTCTCTTTGGGTGCTAATCGAGAGAAGTACTATTTAACTCAAGCATGTAATCCTGAAAAATCATATAGTGGATTGGGGATTTTCTACCCAAACTAAAGAGTACTAGAGGGAAGAATATCCCTAATGTAAGTGATTGAATGGAGAAAGGGAAGATCATCATTGTGTTGTGTGAGGTAGTGGAAGAGAATTCCATGGTTGTTTAGAGTCTTTGCAATGCCCCTCCCAACATTATGTTACTTACTACACACATATTGATAACAACAATTAGTGTAGGGTTGTGTCTACTCTAAACATGTTATTTTACTAAGAAGTGGTGAGCCTCTATGTCAGCATATTAAAATGATTATCACAAGTCATTAATCAGATTTACACTCATTCATCAATTAAGATAAGCAAAGCTAAGATCTAATGCCACTTTAAACATCTAAATCATGCAAGATAAACAACATTCAAACATTCAAATGGAACAAACTTGAATCATTTCATATTAAAACAATGAAGAGATACATTCCTACCATGGATCTTGGTGTGAATCCCTCCTCCATTGCCAAAAGCTTTTCTTTCTCTACCCTTGCTTTTGAAGAAATTGAGCTTCTCCTCCTTCAGAATCTTTTCAACATGCATTTGCTCTTCCTTTGTGTACTCTACAATGCCTCCCATGCCTTTCTTATATAGCATTGGGAAATGAGCCTTAAGTTTTTCTTCTAAATTTGGGATTACTCATTTTCCTCATTTTAGATTATTTTAACCTAAAAACCCACTTTTCCATAGTTTTTAGGTTTTTTGCACAACTTAGCATATTTTAAGCACAATTAATGCACTTTAATGCATTTCTCTTCACTTTTTTGATTAGTGTAGCTTAGTTTCGGACCTTTGGGGAGCAATTCATTTACTGAACTTGGTCTCTTAAGTTCCAACTTTCTTCACCTAATCCTTCCATTTATGGGAGAAGTGACTAGATTAGAGAGGAATTGTCTCTGAATGTACTTGTGTTTATGTCTTCATGTTGCGGGCACATAGTAAAAATGTGCTTCTTCTGTCACATGACTAGGGGTGTTAATTTGATTGTTAACAGATGTCCCCTAATGTGTGAGGTCCGAAGCAGAGCTAAGGGCTGAAATACATTAATTAAATTTATACTCTATATATTGATACTCTTTATACTGATACTCTTTATCATTCAAAGCAAGGATGAGGAAAGGAAAACTCACGGGCGTAGGATTGAGGATCACACCTGCAAAACATAACAATTTCTCAAATATGTAATATCCTGAGGCGGGCATACCCATGCTCAGCAGTAAACAAGCATGGGCACGAACAATACACAGTGGATCCATGTCAAAAGTAAAAAAAAAATAGAAGTGTAAACATGCACTTTGTTGAGTGCAAGAACAATTTCTTTTTTGAACTTCTGACATGGCAGTCTAATCTTGCACAGCTCGAGTAGTGCATCGATGAGTGATACAACTGTTTTTCCCAAGGTCTTCAATACAAACTGACGATAGTACGAATTTATATCATGCGAATAAGTGATCTGATGTCGAGCATAATAAAACACCATCTGATTACCGGTCATTGATGTATACCATTAACAAATGCGAAGAGACCCACCGATAATGATAATGGAATCTAAGGTACTAAGTACAAACTAGCAAGTGTGAATAGATGTTATGAAGTTGAACACTTGTAAAATCAAACGATCAAGGGTCATTGATGTATACCCACTATCATTTGCGAGGAAACCTACCACTAATGACTGCAAGATCCAAGGTACTCTTGGGTTTCTAGATCCATGTCCTAGATGATGATTTGATGTCGATAGGAATAGATCCATCGGAAGGAGGGCATTAATGCATCCCACATCAACCAATATGAAACAAAGATCAATAGTCTGATATAATTTGGTAGAACTGCAAGATCCAACACTGTATACCGACACAAGGAAGGCCGACATGATTGGTCAGGAATATTTGAGGAATGGCCGACTCGGTTTGAACATCCATTGAACACATAACACGACACAGAATGGACACTTGGCAACATAGGAATTTGAGTAACTGACCTTAATGAAATACGCTAATGCGAGATTCATTAACGAAAGCTCCATTGGTGACAGGAAGGATAGCCCATTGGTGGAGATCTATTCAAAATACTGGTACAGTTTCCTAAGTAAAATACAGATGGTGTACTGACAGCGGATACAATATTATGTGCCGTGTTCAAGGGCGACAAGGACTGACTGTTGCCATTTTCTTCGAAGTTTATAATATGAAGTGATTCAAGTATCTCCCTTTTTGGATTTTTGTGTTTTTTATTTTTTATGCTTTTTAATTTATTTTAAAACAATAAATAATGTTATGATACATAGGAGGGAACGAGTGTTGCATGGACGTACGCCTATATTTCAAGGGCACGGGTTAGGCCAAGGCAAAGATCCATATTGCAAACAAGGGCTAAACTAGTTGTGCAGACTCTTACAGTTGTTCCCTCCCAGGGTAGGCTATTTGAAGCAGGATTATGTGTCGACGGAAGGTGAAGTAATACCATGTGACTGAAGTTATCCAATTTGGGGAAATGGCCAAGTAGGAATGGTTCAATGATGTTTACTTCAACTTGAGTCTTGTGAAAAATGTCAAAATCATAGATCATCATGAATCATGGTATGTCTCAACTACCTGAGTCAAATAGTTCGAACTGTCAAAGTCTTCAAGTCCTGAAATCAAAACCATTTCACTACCCAACAGTTTAGTTAGAAACTAGTTCAAATGTGTATTTAATATCTAAAAAGATAGCTAAAATTGGGGGATTATGCATCTTTCTCTCATTCAAAAGGATACGGTTTGTACATGTATGAATAAAGGATAAGTAAGAAATACTTGTGTTTTACCATATGCGTTTGTAGTGTAGCCGAAGTATGAGAGGATGCATCCCCTTTCAACTTGAATTTCTAGAAGTTGTGAACCTTTAGTCTTTGATCTGCCAGTTGTGGGTTAGTTTTGATGTCGAACTAGAAAATTTTGAAACAGTTTCCCATGTTTTCGAATTTTTCGAATTTTTTTCATGTTTTTATGAAATGTTTTTGGATGTTATCTATAAGAAAAAGAATCAAAAAGAGAAAAGTATTTACACTATTCTTTTTGGTGTGTGCAAAATTTACACACTTTTTGGGTTATGATGTAAGCTAGATTATTTCGGTTTCACTTATGTCCTTAAATGATGTGTTCAATGAAATTGGCCATGAAATAATGTACATGCTTGATTTTTGGTATGGTGTTAATGACATAGATGCCAATCAAATACATAGTTGGCCAAAGAATCAGCCAAACTATTTAGACTTCTAGGAACGTGTATATTTCAATAAACTCGAACTGACGCTCTAAAAGACATACTCGTAGAAACTTTCTAAATAGTGTAGGATGTCGAACCTTATACTAACCATTTAACTGGGATACAACTAATTATGAGTCCAGTTTGACGATCATTCGTCGGATGCCAAGGGTGATAGCCTCGACAAGAAGCTCAATGACTGCGCTATATTCTGCAACATTGTTGGTTGCAGATCCGAGAAAAATGCCTCCTAAACTAAGAACTTTGTTATTAGGTGTGAAAATGATCCATGTGGCAGAAGCAATGTTCTGAGAACTACGGATGGCGCCATCCGCATATCCCAAATATGTGAAAAATTCTTGTGCCATCTGCCAAAGTGACAATGCCAAGCAAGATAAGTGTGTGCCCGAAATAACTAATGTACAAAAGTTTATACAAATAATACAACATAATACAACAAATGGTGCGAGGCATCAGTGCCTATGTGAAGTATTTCTTCAGATAGAGACCATTTATGATCTTCGACATGGGTTCCCCATCAAAATTGACCAATTCATAAGCTCCCTTTTTTAACACAGTTTTGACAACAAGTGGGCCAAACGATTTAGCTACAAATTTTCCTTCTCCTATTTTATCTTGGTTTTGGTCATAAACTAAAACTAGATCGCCTACAAAAAAGACTTGGGGACGGGTAGACTTGTCATATTGTGTTTTAACCCTCTTCTTGTGTGCTTCTACATTTAGAGAAGCTTCCCTTCTAGTTTCATCCAAAGAATGGAGATGGAGAAGCATTTCTTCTTCTGCGGAAGTGTTAGGTAGGAGTTCAACTGCTATCTTAATGATGGGATTTCACATTCAATCAGCAACACAACTTCCTCTCCATAAACTAGTTGGAAGGGAGAATCCCGTTGCGGTTTTAGCGGTCGTTCGATAGGCCCAAAGAGCAGTGAACAACATCAAGTGCCAATTATTCTTGTTTTTATTAATCGTCCTCTGTAATATAGTTTTTAAAACCTTGTTGATGGCTTCTACTTGTCCGTTAGCTTGAGGGTAATATGGCGAGGAAAAGTCCTGCCGCAATCCTAACCGGTCTGTAAGTTCATCCATACAGGAATTCCTAAAATGACTTCCGTTGTCGGTAGTGATCTCTTTAGGAACACCAAACCTTGTTATTACATGATTGAATAGAAAGTATGCTGCAGTTTTACCTATGCAATTGAATGTAGGCATCGCCTCATCCCACTTGGTGAAGTAGTCCACTGCTACGATGATGTAGTGGTGGCCATCGGTTGAAGGTGAGTTGAGCGTCATAAAATCAATGGACCCACGGTTACTACAGGGTGTAAAGGAGAAGGATGTGCACTCATTTTTATTGTGTAAATTTAGCAAGGATGACACTTATTTACAGCATTCATGCAATATTTGAAAATTGTAGGCCAAAAGTATCCTGCACACAAGATTTTATGGGCAGTTGCCAACCCAGAAAGATGATCGCCACATGCCCTAGCATGGAAATCATTCAACACTTGTTCATATTCCTCGTATACTAAACAACGTCTTAATATCATGTATATTCCTCGACGATACAAAGTATCTCCAATGATGAGGTATCTTTGAGCTCAGTGTCGAATGCAACGTCGTTCAATACTAGAAAATTGAGGATCGATCCTTTGGGTTTGGAGATATATGATGAATGTTCCATACCAAGGATCGGAAGTTTCAATGAGGAATACATGTTCATCTGCCCAAGATTCAATAGATACAGTATCCTCCTTCTCAATGGGTAACTCAGACATTAACTCAACAAATGCTAATAATTTCTTGGCTTTGGATTTTTTGAATTTGAGGTCGAATTCTTGTAAAATTACTATCCATTTTGAGTATTTGCCACCAATGATATGGCGGGACAAAATGTGTCTCATGAGGTTCATTTCAGCCACTATGGTTGTTTTCCTTGGAAGTATGTAATCTCTAAATCATTGGACAACATGGACTGCTACTAAGGCCAACTTCTCAACCTGTTAATACCTCAATTCGGAACCTGCAAGGCCCTTACTAAGATAGTAAATAACATGTTATTGAGATGATTTGTCCTCTTGTGCTAAGACCATTCCAATGGTGGAAGGAGATGCAGCCAAATATAGTAGAAAGTCTCTATTATAGTTCGGTGGACTAAGCACCGGGGCAGATACCAAAGCTTTCTTTATTTCCTCAAATGAACATTGAGCTTGGTCATCCCATATGAATATTGCATCTTGTTATAAGAGACGCATGAAACCTTTAGCTTTTTCAGCAAAATTCTCGACATATCTCCTCAAGTAGTTAGCTTTCCCTTGAAGGCTTTGAAGTTGAGTGATTATTTTCGGGGAAGGCAACTGAAGTATTGCCTCAACCTTTATGGGATCAACCATGATCCCTTTTTGGGACACTACGAACCCAAGTAACCTCCCAGAGTCCATACAAAACATGCGTTTATGTGGATTTAACCTAATGTTGTACTTGCGGCAACGCTCAAAGACAAATCGTAAATGGGCACTATGCTCAGCTCTCCTTTTAGATTTAGCTGCTAAGTCATCAAGATAAACCTCAACGATTTTCTTAATGTCGTGAAATGCGTTTGACATAACTCTTTGAAAAGTAGCTCCGACATTTTTAAGGCCGAATGGAATTTTCCAATAAGCGAAGGTCCCCCAAGGGCATATGAAAGTTGTCTTATGTTGGTCTTCCTTTTTTATCTGGATTTGGTTATAACCGTAGAAGCCATCCATAAACGAAAAGATTTCATTCCCGGCACATTCATCGATGATCTGATCAATGAAGGGTGTGGGATAGTTATCCTTGGGACAAGCTAAGTTTAGATCTCTAAAATCGGTACAAACCCGGATAGTTCCTTGTTTTTTCTTAACGGGAACAGGATTGGATACCCAATCAGTCAAAGAAAGATGAATCCATCTTTTAAAAGCTTTTCAACCTCGGTTTTAATGGTAGCGGACTTCTTGGGGTTCACTGGTCATAGTTTTTGCCGCACGGGTTTAACATTTTGATAGGTTTTGATCTCATGTTCCACGATACTGGGATCGATGCCTGGCATTTCTTCATAAGACCATGCAAACACATCACGAAACTCTTTAAATAAAGCAGTATAAAGTGCTATTTCCTGAGGAGAACAATCCGCACCTATGTTGATGTTCTCAACAATGCCAGGTTTTACGTATATCTCAATTGGGATGGTTTTCGAAATGTTCACCAAGTTTCCCTCCGAACTCACATTGTGTGTTTGGATAGGGCATTGGTACTTGGTCATATCATCATCAAAGTAAATATTTTCAGGCTTGACTTCTAATGAATCAATTTTAGGAAGAAATGAGGCTTTGTGGTGCATATCCTCCCAGGGTCATTCCGAGATGTTCATGACCTCTAGGATGGCTTCATCCGAAGAGAAAGTCTAATCCAGGAGATCATGGGTACTATGAGAGTTCAAGGCCCATATAGGTGAAGTATAGGGATCATATTCCTCCATCTTGGGAGGATTTTGATCCAGTTCTACCGAAGCCATTTGAATAGCTTGATAAGCGAGCTCTACAGAAGAAAAGGGAACACTACTTTCCGTTTCATCATTTGGTGCAAAAGTATGTGTATTTCCATCATTCTTTTCATCTAGGATGTTTTCTTTGGGGGTTCAAATTGATGAGGTAGAACCAACCTCTGATGTGGAGTTAAAAAAAAATCTTAATCGAAAATACACTTCCGATGTAATGGTGAAAATCGGGGCAGTGTTAGGGGTCAATATTGGTGGTGGAATTGGAAAGGTTCCCAAAAGGGATGAGTCTTTAAACATTCCTACCCCAACATCCTGAATCATCATCGTTGCATCCCCTACAAAAGGTAAATTCGAGTGGAGACCAGTTTCAAGTGTGCAGTAATCTAGTTGATCGATTGTGACAATATTCCCTTGGTGGGGGAACCGAATGACTCAGAATACAGAAGATACTACAACCGTCATCTTGTGTATCCAACTGCATCCTAATAGAAAATTGTAGTCTATAGGTGCATCCACTACCTCAACATATACTTGAACTGTTTCCCCCCCCAGTTCAACTTGGAAAACCATGATAAGTCCATGAGGTGGGAACGAATGACTATCAAATGCCTAGAGAATCGTGTGGGATGGTACTAAGGTGGGAGATCCCAAAGCTTTCCAACAAGCTAGTGACATGACACAAGTGGAGGCTCCTTCATCCACAACGATTCGAAAAATTTTCTTACCATGTGAAGTTACTTTAATTTGGAATGCAATTTGTGAGGGAAGCCTACATGTGGGCTGTTCTAAGTCAAATGTGATCAAATTAGTGTCTGATGGATCGATAGCACCGATGGTAGACAATAGTGATTTCTGTTGAGCGGGACAACTTTGCAACACTTCCAAGGTAGACATTGCACAAGGAGATTGAGCTAAATATTTGACCACATTGTAGTTTTGAGCAGCTCGTGCATTGGGGTTGTGTGTTGTTTTGCGGAGGACCCCTTTTGGAGGTCGAGGCACCATGTCTATGGTTGGTTTCTCAATTTTTAGAAAACCACTAGGATGAGATCCAACTGTTTCAACATCTTTTGAACGTATATCATAAGAGCAAGCCCTTGTTTGGATATGGATGTCACGTTCACCAATTGTGAAGATATTAGTGTTGGGTGGATTGCCCCCTTGTGGGGGGTTTACCTGATTTCCTCCTGGTGGAGGTACTGGCGCCGCAACAACCATTTGTTGTTGTTGGGGGAAGGGTTGAGTTAGGACAACATGTTGTGGTTGTTGCCCTCCTCATTGTGCCAACATGCGATGAATATCGTCCATATGAGGACAAAGATGAGTAGGATGGTCCCCTTGCCAAATTTTGCAAGGGTACTTGTTCTTTCGATTTTCATGATTTTCTCTAGTAGGATTATTCACCTTAGGTGCATCTCTTGTCCCAAGGTTAGCATTAGGCTTCTTCTTTTTTCCCTTTGGGTCCGCAGTTTGAACCATAAGGACTTCAGAAGTTTGGGAAAAAGTTGCAGATTGCTAAGTTGCTTGGCCAGCTGTGGGTTGCGGATTTTGAACTGACATTTGTCCCAATTGTTGGGTAATCTGTTCAAGTTGGTTAACGGATCCAATCACACCATTGGTATGAGGTCCTTTTGGTGGCCTAGATGGATTAGACGCAGGTCTTACAGCATGAGGTATTAAGTCATAAAGTGTGTCCGATTGGGAATATACCAAATCCATTTGGTGAGCACTCTGAATGAGTTGTTCTTCAGTCATGGCTACATCTTTGGCAAGAGTAGGCAATAGTGATTTTATGAACCAATCTGCTAAGAATTGATCAGGGATTTCAGTTTTTGTAAGCCTTTGACGTCTCCTCCACTTGTGGATATGATCTGAGATGTGAGTAGCAGTGGATTTCCTAAGTGAAGTTAAAAGTTTTGCTCCCGTCTCATAGCAGATAGGTAGTTGAAAATGTGTCAAGAAGACCATAGCTAAAAATGAAAAATCTGTGAATGTATTGCGTGGCAATTCAATGTACCATTTCGCAGTAGTTCCTGTTAGGGTCCGCTAAAACAACCTTAACCTAACACTATCATCAACTAGGGAATTGGATGAACACTACAGATGGAATGTCATCACATGATTGGATGGGTCCTCCCCTGGTTTTTCGTCAACCCTGGTTTTCCGTCAAACTTGGGTATGTCTGAGGGTAGTTTAGTTGGTATGGTTGGCCACCCATTCAAATGAAGAACAAGGTCATTAGTCAACCGGGATAGATCCGGTAGATTCAATGTGGCTAGAAATGGTGACTTGGATGGTGCCATAGAAAACGTTTGATATCCAGGTGAAGCTTGATGGCTCCATTGTTGGTTTCCTTGGGCTTGAGAAGCATTCCAATAAGGGTTACCTCCTTGCAGAGATTGCATCCAAAAAGATGGGTTACTTCCTGAAGGTTGTCCATTCCATTGTGGAATAGGATGCATGTATGGATTTCCCCCCTACAGAGGTATGTTCCATTGAGATTTGTTACTTGGTGGAACATTGCCACTCCATTGTGGCATAGGATTAACGGGTGGATTTCTCCCTTGCGGGGGTATGTTCCATTGAGATTGGTTACTTGGTGGAACATTACCACTCCATTGCTAGTTAGGATTCATGGTTGGATTGCCCCCTTGCGGGGGTATGTTCCATTGAGATTGGTTACTTGGTGGAACAGTACCACTCCATTGCTAGTTAGAATTCATGGGTGGATTGCCCCTTGCAGGGGTGGGCCCCAATTAGATTGGTTACTAGTTGGAATTGGACCAATCCATTAAATGTTTCCTTAGTTTGGATATGCGTTCCAAGGTTGATTTCCCCCTTGCGGGGGTGGTGCCCAAGAAGATGGGGTACTTCCTGGAACCTTCCCACTCCATGGTGGAATGGGGTTGGTGGATGGGTTACCTTCTGGTGTGCTACCTGTTGGGGGTATGGGATTTCCCCCAAGATTTATGCTAGGAAAGTTTAGATAATGGCTTCTCGAGGAACTTCCACTAACTTGTGGAGTATCACCCTAATTAGCATTATTGTTCCATGGTCCATTAATTCCACTAGGGATATTGAGATTCCAAACTGAAGGATTCCCCCCAGGTGTAGAACTTGAAAGACTGTTTGGTATGCCAATAGGATTTTGATTTACTCCTGGATTGTTTTGACATTGAGTAGCCAAACCATATGGGAAACCCAAGTTTGGTAAGGCAGACCCTCCAGTAGGGATTCCTGCAGGCAAAGTGGATGTACTTCCAGGATTGGGACCCAAAACTGTACCAACTAGCACTGAAGTGCTAGTTGAACTTATGGTAGCAACAGGTAAACTAACTGTTGGAGTTGTGGTAGAGGTCAAGTTGGAAGTATTGCTACTTCCAGCAACCATTTGAGGTTGTGATGATGTGATTCCTTGTGCTCCTAATGAAGCCATAAGGGTGTTCGAAGTATTGCTACCTCCACCAACCATTTGAGGTGGTTATGATGTGGTCCCTTGTGCTCCTGATGAAGACATAGGGATATTGGAAGTATTTCTACCTCCAACACTTGTTTGAGATGGTGCTGATGTGGTCCCTTGTGCTCCTGATGAAGCCATAGGGTTAGGTGTTGAATTTTTCATGTGTGCCAAATGTGACAAAAGAGGATTGATGGTGTGCAATGGTTCACTGATGTGAAGTACCACTGGGTATGAAAGATTTGTCAAAGGTGGATTTACGTGAGTTGCAGTGTTGTATTTTAATGTTTCAATTTCAACCGGAGCAAGAGGATCAACAGTTTATGTGTTTCCCTTGATAGGTAATGTTGCAGTATCTGTTTGATGTGTTTCTGCTCTACTGTTGTTAATTGAAGCCATAAGTGTTTTAGTTCCAAAGTGAAAATACTTTGTATTTTGTAGCCGTCTCCGCAATGTAGCGGGGCCTTCAATTTCTGGTGACTCACCTATATGCCTCCGTGACTGGCGGGTCGGAAGATTAGCCACTTTGAAGAATATTGATAAAAGAATGTGTTTAAAAAGATTTTGAAAAAAAAATCAAACAATCCTATGGATTTCTAGAGTCAAAAAAATAAAAAGTGTCCGCACAGTCAAAATTCCTAGAGATTTCAAGCAAGCAAACTTACTCTTCCAAAGAACCGAGGCTCAATGAAAAGCCGGATTGGAGGGCCTTCCAAAAATAGTAGCTGCTGAGGGATTTCATGTCCTCATATAATTGCTGGAAGTGAAGGTGTGAGAAATAGTTACAATAAAATTTAATCGCTAGGGGTGCAAGCGTTGGTTCATGACCAATCACTCTCCCAAGGAGTAAAAGTTCCAAAGTCTATCTCAGGTACTACAAGATTTCCCCACTTACAGCAGCCCAGGAGTGTTAACTCTCCAAACCTAATCCAGGGCACTAACCTGAACTTGTTGGTGATATGAAAATCAAAAGTTTGTCAATTTTAGATTAAGCACCAATTTTAAGGGTAGTTTGCTTAGTTTCAGGAGTGGAAGTGAAACTGGTGGTGTTTTGACTCGAAAACAGGAAAATGAACCAACAATGCAAAATTATCACTACTCTACCTTTCAATTTGATGAATATTCTAAATTAAGGAAGAGTTAGAGGTTCATGAGTTTCTTTCAGACATGCAAAATTTCTAGTATATTTCGTATGTTCATGCACAATTTTTCTGAAATATGGATAATGATTGATGTGTAAAGACCAATGTAACCCAAATAGATATCTCAAGTAAACATGAATCTAATTCTATTACACGGGGGATCCCTGTTTCTCATTCACAAGATCACCATAAGGCCCAAGTGAAGAGAATACACAGAGCCCTTTGGAATGCTTATGAATTAAACTCTAAACTGTTACAAGTGAGATCCACTTTCTCATTCACAAGATCGCCATAAGGCCCAAGTGAAGAGGATACGGTGGCTCGAAAAACTGTATGCGAAAATTAAATCTACTATGTTACAAGTGAGATCCACTTTCTCATTCACACGGTCGCCATAATGTGCGAGTGAAGAGGATACGGTGGCTTGATATAAGACGCTTTGAAAAAAATAAACTCCTAAACTATTACAAGCGAGATACACTTTCTAATTCACAAGATCACCATAAGGTGCGGGTGAAGAAGATACGGTGCCTCATACACAATATATCTCAAGAAAACTGAACTCTAAAAGTGCAACTCTCTCTAAAAGGTGCAACTCTCTCTAATTGTGCATGAAAGTTATGAAAAATTCCAACTCCAGAACGAAATGTAACTAAATCAAAGTTTATTTATGTTTTTTTGGAAAGAAATTGTCTCAAACTATCTCAACATGTGATGTTCCAAGTGTGTTTTCCAAATGCAAAATGTGTGGAAGGTTCTTCTCAATATGGTTTTGATTGGTTTTTGGTTTAATGTTTCCTAGAAGCATGTGCATAGGGTCTTAAGCAAGAAGATCTATTACACATTTAAAGAAAAATTTAAAAATAAATTTCCACTTGGTTACTTTTAAAGGTTCATGAAAAAGAATTTAATCCAATTTAAATACAACTTTTCAAAAAAATTCCTAAACTTTTTCAAAAGGAAAAATAAACTATTTTTTTTTAAACCAAAATCAAAAGATTGTCACTCCAACTATGCAAAACCTTTTGAATCCAAATTATGCAAACTATGCAAACTTATGCAAACTTTGAATTCTTTTTTAATCCAAATTATGCAAACTTTGAATTTTTTTTAAAGCTTTGTCAAAAGGATTAATACATGTTATGCAAACTTTTAATTCTTTTTTAATCCAAATTATGCAAACTTTGAATTCTTTTTTAATCCAAATTATGCAAACTTTTTCAAATTTTGGAAACAAGTTTTAACATGTATTTTGGCATTTTATGCAGCATTCAATGCTATTCATTCCAACCTTCAACGCTATATGTTCCAACCTTTAACGCTATATGTTTTCAATGGTTTTCATGCCAACCTTCAACGCTATATGTTTTCAATGCTTTTCATTCCAACATAAAAGGCAGAGTTTTAAGAGTTCAACGCTGCAACCTTTCAAAATGTGGCAGAGCTGCTGGTTAATGGAAAAGTTTTAAAAGTTCAACGCTGCAAACTTAGACAATTCCAATGCTTCACCATTCCAAATTGTGGCGGAGTATGAAGGGAACATGCAGGGTTTGAAAAGCTTTCACGCAGAGGTTGGAGCTATTTAAAAAAAAACTAAACACTGCTTTAACACACAGATCTCTCAATTGCAAGTCGTGGTAGGGTTTGAAATCAATGCATTCACCATAAAGCATCAACTGGAAACACATTCATCATTCAATTTAAAGAAATTGAGGAAAACTCAGATTTTTAAACTTTCACCACAGAGTTTAACATGCATCCTGAGATTTAACACGCAAGCTGATGTCACGTACCCACCCATCTATCCAAGGAAAGGAAGAGAACATGATGGCAATCTCTATGGCTTTGACATAAAACTCAGGTCGTTCATTAGATTCATACAATTAAAAACCAATGTGTGCAGATGCAAATCAAGCAAGTATGCACATCGGAATTAAAAACATCATCCAAACACAATTCATGCCCATCCAGCATATCAAAACAATCATCAATTTAAACATTGCAGAAGTAAACACATAGACATAAAAACACTTATCTTCATTGTGCAATTGTCTCAGATAACTAGCTATGTCGCTGCAACGTTCCACCCAACCATAGGCCAGTTGTGTTCATCAATCTCTCAACACAACTGCCACCCGAGCTGGGCATGATTATTACAAGGAAAATGGGACATTCAAGCTCATGCACAACCCAATTAATCATCTCATCTGAGCCAAGCCATTCCACAACTGGTTTTATCAGGCTACATTTGAACTCTGGATGTTTGCACTCAAGCTCAAGCCAAAGCAATGGAGACCCATAACCCATACCCCAACATACTCTTTTCTCACGCAGCCAACACAATCATTGGGCAGGGATACACATTTAACAATGGAATTTACAACAGGATGGTCATGGGTTTTCCCCAATTCGTTTCCATCCAAAAATGGATTATGGGATGGGGAAAAACAATCATAGGGAGGAAAACGATTTCTTCCCCAACTAAATTAGCATTCAGCAGCCAAATGATCTCTATGGAACCCCAGTTCGATTCCCCTTCTTCCCCACTAGTATACAACACAAAAACGCCCTTCTCCCAACTGAGAATGAAGGAAAACACAGGAAAACATGGCTGGAAAATGCCTAGGTAGCTCCCAACTCGTGAGGGAGAGAAACTGGTTGATGGATAATGGATTGGGGAGAAATTCATGGCTCTTTTCTTTCCCAAGAAGAAAAACGTGATTTCCCATGTAGGGTGGTTTGCCCATACCCGAATTTGGACAACCATACCTCTCATTCCCCAAGGCATCAACTACCTCAACCAACTCTTGGGAGAAATCAATGATTGGGTACAAAAGTCAACATGGGTAGTTGAGGGTTTGAGGGGTTCTCTCATTGATACTTAGCTTGACTTGATTGGCTCCAAGGGTTTGAATGTTTTCCCTCTCAATTCCTTGTAAAAGCATGCCCCCATCTCTTGTTGCATTGCATAGCTAGTTGTGGGTATTTTATTAAAATGTATATTTACATGATGTTGAAATTCCAATGTGCCTGGCTAACACGCAATCTGTATGCACCAATAAATCGATGGGGGGGCCTTGGCCTTGAGCTCCTCACCATGATTTTATAACAATATTACATCATTTACATTTTAATGCTATAGGGTCAAGATGGGGACGTGACAACTGAGATTTAATGAAAAACGCAAAGTTAGAAAGATCTTGGTATAGTTCTCCAAAATCGTGGCAAGGTTTTCAAAAATCTTTAATTCCTCCAAATTGTGGCAGAGGGTAAGCTCACGCAGAGCTTCAACGTGATCAATGCAGAGATTCTAAAATTGAAAATGTAGAGTTTGAAAAACTTCAACGCTAAATGCATTCTGAGATTTAACACGCAGGCTGGGATTTAATGAAAAACCCAGAGTTGGAAAGATCTTGGAAAAGTTCTCCAAAATCGTGGCAAGGTTTTCAAAAATATTTAACACCTCCAAATTGTGGCAGAGGGTAAGCTCACGCAGAGATTCAACATGATCAATGCAGAGATTCTAAGATTGAAAACGCAAAGTTTGAAAAACTTCAATGCTACACGCATCCTGAGATTTAACACGCATGATGAGATTTAGTGAAAAACGCAGAGTTGGAAAGATATTTCATGAAGAGCTTGAAACTTTAACATGCATAGTTATGAGGATCGAGCTACCAGCTCTAAAAAAACCAAGAAACTTAAAATTCTAGACACTAAAAAAATCAAGAAACTCTGATCTGAAAGGAATTTAAGGTAGTTTGATGAAATAGAGGTGTAGTTAGGCCAGTCTTGAGCTTCTTAAGCTAGATATAAGGTTCTTTTTGTTGATGTAATTGTAACTTCGGAATGTATTTCACCTATGTATATTGTATTCCTATAGAGATGTTATTATTCCTCTATACGGAAGTGTTTGTACTCTTGGCAGGGAATGCTTTGGATAGTGTCTTTTTGTGAGCTCAGGGAAGGATTGGGAAGCCTAAAATAAGTTTTTTTCAGTTGCATTTCTCCTCTCCTCATTTAGAGCGTGCTTGCGCATCCTTGCCCTCCTATCGTCGAGCAAGTAATAAATTACTCCTAATTTTATAATTTTGCATAGAGATCCAACCCTAAACTTCGAGCCCTGCAGAATAAGCCCGATTGAACTCACTTAATCCATGTTTATTTATTGGGGACTTGTCTTTACTTTTATTTGTAAAATCACTTTATTTAGCCTCCTATAGAGATGTTATTATTCCTCTATACGGAAGTGTCGTTATTTATATTGTAAGTGTCGTAACTTATACTTGATGAGTTATTAGACCACCTTGTTGGGGTCGGCCTTGTATAAGTGATGTGGGTTAAAGGGTTATTAGACCACCCTATTGGGGGTCGGCCCCGTCAGCATTATGTTATGTGGTTAAGTAAAGGCTGACCTAGTAAAGGTTATTAGGCAAGTCAAGTGAAGTATAAATAGAGTGTGGGAGGCACTCTATTTGATCATTCACTTTCTCACTCATACTCTCATTGGAGAGTGGCGCACTTGTGGAGGAGGAGAAGCTGCTGCTAGGAGAAGAATATCTCTTATGCTTGGGTTGTATCATTGCTCTATCTATCTCTAAGGAAGTTGTGGGGTTTTTCACCTTTATGGTTTTCCCCAGTGAAACTTTGTGTGTCTATTATCTCTTGTGTGCTTGCATTATTATGTCCATGATTGATATGCTGTAGATATGTTGTACATGTTGTTCTCTCAGTTAAGATCCTAGATCATATTGAAGTAAATTCTAAAAAACTAACATAGTTTCAGAGCTAGCCTGAAAGAAGGCATGGTATGGCATTTATGACACTTGTTGCACTTGCGAAGCTAGGGCTTGATATAGCAAAACCCAATCATCATAGAAATTTTGCTATAAATTGAATTCGGCAAGGTTTCAGGATATGAAACTATTAGAGGTCGAAAATAAGATCCCCATGTACCTTGTGTCCGAAGCACAACTTATAATTCGTTTTACTTTGTCTTTTATGATATGTACAATATAGGGTTTCTGCCTCTTCCAGATCTCAATCATAAACATGTGACCTAGGAAAAAAGGTCACAACTTGGGATAGGAAGCTCCAATTGAAATTTTGTAAAATGTGACAGGTAGGGCACGGAATGTAGTTTCTCAGGTAAGGTTTTTAGAGGCCTAAGTGGAACGAGTGACACGTGTCACGCCGTACAAGTTCACTCTCCTGTTTTATCCCATAAACAGGTCACATTGCGACACTTGGAATAACTCTCTCTCAGAAAATCCAATTGAGGTCATACCTGTGGGGTTGGAAATATGATAGGTCAGGATACCACAGGTCGCAGTTTCATTCCCTGTGGATTTGTAATTTCGGATTTACACCAGAAACAATCAAGTGCATATTTCTGTCAAAACAGAATTGGATTTTGAGCACCTTCATTCATGGCTCCTGGAATTTAGGGTTTCAGAGAATGTTGGAATTTTTGTATCGGAGACCACGGCTGGATTCTCCTCATTAAAATATAAATTTAGAGACCAAGATCGAATTTTTTGGTTGGGCAGAAGGCCGGGTTGATCAAACCCTAGTTCAAGACTTTGATCGAAAAAGTAGAAAATTAGGGCTTCTGCAAAAATGAGAATTTTTGAAATCTGTGACCATAGATAGAAGCTCCTTGGAAAAATCGAAGTTTAGAGCTTTGGATCAAACTATTTGGCTAGGTGAAGCTCCAGGAAACTCAAACCCTAATTTAGGGTCCTCCCTAGTGAATCTGAAAATCTAAAAGGCAATTTTGAGGGGTGAAACTTTGCAGTTTTCAAATTCTAAGTATACCAGTTTGATCAGCTCATCAAGGCACATCTTTCTATCCTTTCAGAAGTTTGAAATTCAAAGATTGAATTCTTAGGGTTTCCCTGACAAACCCTAATCCAGCTCCAGATCCAGTTTCTGCAATTCAAGTGGATTGGATTAATCCTAGAAGAGAATGGATTGGTCACCTGCATAAGTGAAGAAGTTCCTGTTTCAGAGGGAGTTGAGGCTAAGGCCTTACATAAGAAGATTACAAGCAATCTCGACAGGCATGACTTATCTAGGTATGTTTCGAGATCTATTCATGATTAAGTTTATGGTATGTTTGTCTTCATTAAGGTTAGTACAATCTTGATTAACTTTAGACTTGTCGTATCACCTTAATAAAATTATGAATGCAGATATTCATTGATTAGGGTTTTGACACTTATGATTGTACTAATGCATTGTGGTGTTGTATGAGGTTGATGTTGTCCGCTAACATGAAAGGTACATCAAGAAAGACAAATCATGTTCTAGTTCAAGAACATATGACCATGTTGACATGAAAACAAAGATTCATCCATTGTCATGGATCACATAGAAGATCTACTTACGAGGTATGTATAACTTGGTTCTATGATGATTAACCTATGAGATATGCAGGTTACTAGCACAAGTCATTGAAGAGAACAAGAAGACATTGCTAGACATAACTAGCAAATATGATATCCAGGTATGTTTTTCCTATATCAAATTAGAATCCTACCTTGTGATAGGATCTATTATATAAAGTATACTTGGTATGATTGATAATGATTATTCATGAAGTTATAGGTTTGAGTAATCATGGGCTTAGGAATATTATGCTTCTTACTTTGATTGATGATATGACTAACCAAAAAAGTCCTATGGTCAAATAGGAATATGCATGAGTAAAAGAATTGTGATAAATTATCTATGTATGAAATGATCTTGACCATACATGTTTAAGATTACTTAGAATCATAATGTTTTTGATAGTATTAAGATTATACTAATGAATGTATGTATGAGACCTCGAGGATAACACAATGATGATACTAGTAAGTATGCATAGTGATCGAGGATGGATATGAGTTCAAAGACAGGTAATCCAGGAAGCAAAGATCAAGAGGGAGCACACTCCAGTAGTTCCTACAAGGAAGCAAATATTGAGAGGGAGTCCACCCTACAACCAAACAAAGATAAGTATTTGAATTGCCATTTCTTGCATACTTGTTTGTTTAAATAATATTGTTCAATGATGTATATGCTTATGTTCCTAGACTTAGGGTGCGTATTATGCATATTAGAATAATTGCATTAATGAACAGTATACTACTAATATGCATGTGATGGGTAAGTGGCCTATGGCACTGTACAACATTCCATTGCTACTTATCTAGAATGAAACCTCTTTGCTGACATGTTGGGAGTAGTACAAAATCTTAACAATGTTCTGGTAGAGATTGGAAGGCATCTAGAAAGTTATGGGATATTGATAAATGTTGTATTGAAGAATTGACTAAAATAATTGTATGACTATATGACATATTTCTTTATGTGTAAGAATTTGTTCTGAAAACTATAAGATGTTTTCTAATCATGCAATTTAACTTGTTTTGTAGGAAAGATCGTATACCATCACCTACAAAAGAAGGACTACAACATTTGTTCCAACAACAAAGCTATCTGTTGAAGATATTGAAGTTCCCAAGATTCGGGAAGAATGCCATGATCCGTCGATCATAAAGAATGATGCTTGGGATGTGGTCCCAAGACCTGAAGGGAAGTCTGTTGTGACTTTCAAGTGGACCTATAAGATCAAGCATGCTGCAAATGGCAGCATAGAGAAATATAAAGCAAGGTTTGTAGCTCGTGGCTTCTCCCAGAAAGAAGGGATTGACTATGAAGAGACCTTTGCTCCTGTGGCTAGATACACTTCCATTAGATCAGTACTTGCTCTGGCTGCAGTGATGAAATGGAAGGTACACTAGATGGATGTCAAGACAGCTTTATTGAATGGTGTAGTTGAAGAGGAAGTGTATGTGGAGCAACCACTCGGGTTTGAGACACATGACCGAGAGTCACATATGTGCAAACTAAAGAAATCCTTGTATGGTTTGAAACAAACACCCAGGACCTGGTATGGCAGGATAGATGGATTCCTATCTAGTTTGGGATACCAAGAGTAAAGAGGATTCCAACCTTTACTACAAGTTTGAAGAAGGAAATCCAGTGATACTACTATTGTATGTGGATGACCTGTTTGTAACAGGTGAGGATAGATTGATTGTCGACACGAAGAGGAAGCTTGCTGCAGAGTTCGAGATGAAGGACTTGGGTATGATGCACTACTTTCTTGGTATGGGGGTGTGGTAGAGTGCAGATGGAATCTTCCTTGGACAAGGGAAGTATGAAGTAGAGATCTTGAAGAGGTTCGGGATGATGGACTGCAAGGCTATGGCCACACCTATGGCGTCGAACCTAAAGCTTCTGTGTGATGCTTCTTCTGAGCCGGTTGATGCTACGATGTATCGTCGGATGATTGGGTCCTTGATTTACCTAACGAATACGAGACCAAATATATGCTTTATGGTGAACACGTTGAGCCAGTACTTGATAGATCCGAGACATGTTCACCTGATAGCTGCAAAGCATATTCTGAGGTACCAGAAGGGTACAGTTGACTATGGGCTCAAGTATGAAGCGAATCAAAAGTTTAACTTGGAGGGTTATGTGATTCGGACTGGGCAGGCAGTGCCATTGATTGGAAGAGCACTTCGGGGTGTTGCATCAATATGGGATCCGATACGATCTATTGGTTTAGCAGGAAGTAGTCCTGCGTGGCACTGAGTACAGCCGAAGCAGAGTGTGTTGTAGCTTGTTTGGCTAGTTGTGAGGCAGTATGGCTTAGGAAGCTACTATTTGATTTGTTTGATCTCCAACTGAGTGCTACTTGTATATATTGCGACAACCAGAGTTGTGTGAAGTTGTCGGAGAACCCAGTGTTCCATGACAAGTCGAAGCACATTGAGATCAAGTATCACTATATCAGGGATATGGTGTAGAGAGGAGCAGTGAAGCTCCTGTATGTTGTGATGGATGAGCAGATAGTTGATGTGTTGACCAAGTCGCTCGCCAGAGTGAAGTTTGAATACTTCAGAGGGAGACTTGGTGTACTTCATATCGAGATACCTTCAAAGGGGAAGTGATGAGTCCAGAGACACAGATGCACACGAACCGTTCTGACATGGTGGTAGGTTGGTCCTCCCCTAGTCGTTGATGTAAGTGCTGGGCCATTCTCACATAGTGGTAGGTTATTCCTCCTATGGTGCAGATGTAAGGGCTGGGCCATTCTCACATAGTGGTAGGTTAGTCCTCCTATGGTGCAGATGTAAGGGCTGGGCCATTCTCACATGGTGGTAGGTTAGTCCTCCCATGGTGAGTTGTAAGGGTTGGACGGGCTTTTCCGACATGGTGGTAGGATGGTCCTCCCATGGTCATTGATGTAATTGTCGGGCTTTTCCAACATGGTGGTAGGTTAGTCCTCCCATGGTCGTTGATGTAATTGCTGAGCTTTTTCGACATGGTGGTAGGTTAGTCCTCCCATGGTCATTGATGTAATGGCTGAGCCGTTCCGACATGGTGGTAGGTTAGTCCTCCCATGGTCATTGAAATAAGTGTTGTGAGCCTTTCACAGATGGTAGTAGGTTGGTCCTCCCATGATAGTGAGTGTAAGTGTTGTGTGTGTGTGCATCTGGGTTGTGCTCCGTGGACGATGACGATGATCTAAAGATGATGATGTGACAATATGGTACACAGGTTTTGCAGAGGCATATGATCAGTCTTGAGATGCTCTTATAGGTTTTGTAGAGGCAGTGTAATCAGTCCTGGGAGATCTTGCAGGTTTTGCAGAGGCAGTGTAATCAGTCCTAAGGTGTATTTACTTGATGTCCTACTCGCAGAAATGTTGAGGATGTTCATCCAACATGAAAAAGGGTTGGCTCTGTAGATGATGAAGACCTGCAGGTGGCAGGCCTACATCCAGTATGAAAAAGGACTGGCTCTGTAGAACTTCCTATGATGAGTAGATGAGATATTGATTGAGATAACAACAACAGTGATGATGACGATGATCCAAAGAAGAATACTTGTGCTAGAAGACTTGTGTCGAGAAATACCTTCCTAGTTAAGAGGGAGTGTTGATGTAATTGTAACTTTGGAATGTATTTCACCTATGTATATTGTATTCCTATAGAGATGTTATTATTCCTCTATACAGAAGTGTTTGTATTCCTATAGAGATGTTATTATTCCTCTATACGGAAGTGTCGTCATTTATATTGTAAGTGTCGTAACTTATACTTGATGGGTTATTAGACCACCTTGTTGAGGTCGGCCCTGTATAAGTCATGTGGGTTAAAGGGTTATTAGACCACCCTATTGGGAGTCGGCCCCGTTAGCATTATGTTATGTGGTTAAGTTAAGGCCAACCTACTAAAGGTTATTAGGCAAGTCAAGTCAAGTATAAATAGAGTGCGGGAGGCACTCTATTTGATCATTCACTTTCTCACTCATACTCTCATTGGAGAGTGGTGCACTTGTGGAGGAGGAGAAGCTGCTTCTAGGAGAAGACTATCTCTTATGCTTGGGTTGTATCATTGCTCTATCTATCTCTGAGAAAGTTGTGGGGTTTTTCACCTTTATGGTTTCCCCCAGTGAAACTCTGTGTGTCTATTGTCTCTTGTGTGCTTGCATTATTATGTCCATGATTGATATGCTGTAGATATGCTGTACATGTTGTTCTCTCAGTTAAGATCCTAGATCAGATTGAAGTAAATTCTGGAAAACTAACACTTTAATGATCTTTAAGCCACAAAGGGGTAAATCTGAAGAAAGAACACCACAACAAATGAAGAAAAATCAAGAAACTTCAAGAAATTTCAACAAATAGTATGGTCGCCAATCTGATAACAACAATTAGTGTAGGGTTGTGTCTACTCTAAACATGCTATTTTACTAAGAAGTGGTGAGCCTTTATGTCAGCATATTAAAATTATTATCACAAGTCATTAATCAAATCTACATTCATTCATCAATTAAGATAAGCAAAGCTAAGATCTAATGCCACTTTAAACATCTAAATCATGCAAGATAAGCAACATTCAAACATTCAAATGGAACAAAATTGAATCATTTCATATTAAAACAATGAAGAGATACATTCCTACCATGGATCTTGGTGTGAATCCCTCCTCCATTGCCATAAGCTTTCCTTTCTCCACCTTTGCTTTTGAAGAAATTGAGCTTCTCCTCCTTCAGAATCTTTCCAGCTGCCTTTGCTCTTCCTTTGTGTACTCTACAATGCTTCCCATGCCTTTATTATATAGCATTGGGAAATGAGCCTTCAGCTTTTCTTCTAAATGTGGGATTACTCATTTTCCTCATCTTAGATTATTTTAACCTAAAAACCCACTTTTCCATAATTTTTAGGCATTTTGCACAACTTAGCATATTTTAAGCACAATTAATGCACTTTAATGCATTTCTCTTCACTTTTTTGATTAGTGTAGCTTAGTTTCGGAACTTTGGTGAGTGGTTCATTTACTGAACTTGGTCTCTTAAGTTCCGAATTTCTTCACCTAATCCTTCCATTTATGGGAGAAGTGATTAGATCAGAGAGGATTTGTCCCTAAATGTACTTGTGTTTCTGTCTTCATGTTGCGGGCGCATAGTAAAAATGTGTTTCTTCTGTCACATGACTAGGGGTGTTAATTTGATTGTTAACACATATTCAAAATGTTCCGTCATCAATATGCATACATGTTAATCCTTAAAAAGTTACATACATAATATATTTTTATTTCTTTTGTATTCAAAAAAATAAGAATAAGATGTTCCATTCTTATCAAGTAATCAAATTCATGACACAATTTCTAAGCATGAACATTATTCATAATGTCACATCCCCATTTTGACCCTATTGCATTAAAATGTAAATGATGTAATATTGTTATAAAATCATGGTGAGGAGCTCAAGGCCAAGGCCCCGCCATCGATTTATTGATGCATATGGTTTGTGTGTTAGCCAAGCACATTGGAATTCCAAACATTATGTAAATATAAATTTTAATAAAATACCACGACTAGCTATGCAATGCAACAAGAGATGGGGGCATGATTTTACAAGGAATTGGGAGGGAAAACATTCAAACCCTTGGAGCCAATCAAGTCAAACCAAGTGTCAATGAGAGAACCCATCAAACCCTCAACTACCCATGTTGACTTTTGTACCCAATCATTGATTTCTTCCAAGAGTTGGTTGAGGTAGTTAATGCCTTGGGGAATGAGAGGTATGGCTGTCCAAATTCGGGTATGGGCAAGCCACCCTGCATGGGAAATCACGTTTTTCTTCTTGGGCAAGAAAAGAACCATGAATTTCTCCCCAAGCCATAATCCATCAACCAGCTTTTCTCTCCCACGAGTTTAGAGCTACCTGGGTGTTTTTCTCCATGGTCTTTGTTGTGTTTCTTTCATTCTCCTAGCTGGGAAAGGTGTTTTTGTGTTGTATAACAGTGGGGAAGAAAGGGAAATAGATTTGGGGATCATAGAGGTTGTTTTGGCTCACTGATTGCTTGTATATCTATGGGAGAAATTGTTTTCTTCCCTATGGTCGATTTTCCCTCTCACAAATCCATTTTGGTGTGCCTACGTTTTGGGGAAAACCCATGGCCATCCTGTTTGTAAACCCCATTAATGGAAATGTGTATCTATGCCCAGTTTCTGAGTTTTCTATGTGTAAGAGAATGTTGGGGTTGAGATGGGTATCCATTGTTTTGGATTGAGCTTGAGTGCAAGCATCCAAGGTTCAAATGTAGCCTGTTAAACCCAACTGTAGACTAGCTTGGCTGAGATGAAATGATTAATTGGCTGTGTGTGAGCTTGAATGTCCCATTTTCCTTATAGAAATCATGCCCAGATTGGGGGTGGTCTCTGAGTGCTGAAAGAATACAGGCTGGGCAGAGACCTATGGTTGGGTGGAACATTGCAGCGACATAGCTAGTTGTTTGGGACAATTACAAAACGAAGATAAGTGTTTTCTATCTATGTATCTACTTCTGCAATGTTTAATTTGTTGACTATTTGGATATGTGTGGATGTTGTTTTAATTCCGTTGTGCATACTTGCTTGAATTGCATCTGCACACTCTTGTTTTTTATTCATATGATTCTAACGAACAGGCTGAGTTTATGTAAAAGCCCAAAATTTGGCATCATGTCCCCTTCCTTGCATTGGGACCATGGGAGGGTACGTGACAGAATGGTATTAGAGATGCTGGTTGCAACATTGGGCCTTCATGGGATACCTATCAAAATTGCAGAGGTAAGTATACTTCCTGCTCAGTAGTGATCACTGTGAAAAATTTCAAAAATTTCAAAAAAATTTCTAAGTGTTTTTGTTTGGTTGAGCCGATGCGTTTCGGCAAGTCTCGTAGAGTTGAGCCGATACATTTCGGCGCGACTCGTCGAGTGTAGCCGACACAGTCGAAAAATTTGGCTGAGTTGCGCCGACGGAGTTGTGGAAATGCCCGGGAAAGGAAGAAAAATTTCAAAATTTTTCTAAGTGTCTTTCGGCGGCAGAACTCGACGAGTTGGTCTGCAACGGCGGAAGAACTCGGCAAGTTGGTCTGCAACGGCGGAAGAACTCGGCAAGTTGGTCCGAAACGGTGGAAAGACTCGGCAAGTTGGTCCAAAAATTTTCCCAAGTGTTTTACGGCGGAAGGACTCGGCGAGTTGGTCTGAAAATTTTTTCTAAGTGTTTTACAGCGGAAGAACTCGGCAAGTTGGTCCGAAATTGTGGCAGAACTCGGAAAGTTGGTCCGAAACTGCAGTAGAACTCGACAAGTTGGTCCACAACAGTGAAAGAACTCGACAAGTTGGTCCGAAACAACGGAAGAACTCAGCAAGTTGGTCTGCAATGGGTCGGAAGAGAATGGCGGAGTCTACCGAAACAAAGGATTTCTGCAGTTTTTCAGTGAGATTTTCAAGTGCCGAAAATGGAAAAATTGTCATGGAACCTATGCGCCAGATTGGGCGAAATTGAAAGCCCCCTTGACCCCCGTCGTTCCCCGGAGACAGTCATTGAAAGTGTGAAATGCATTCTCTATGCTTGGGATGAGAAGCAGAAATTGCATAGAAGGTTGTGGAGGCCTTATCAAGAGTAATTGGCTGTAATATGCATTGCGGAAGAGCAATGGGAGTAGCAAGGCAATGTCAATAAAAGGGAGGTTCCTCACCTTAAACTATTTCTGTTTATAGCATAAGAATTTCATATTTGGAAAGTATCAAGAATGAATGATTACACGTAGGTATATGTTGAATTGCTAATTCATGAGAAGATCATAGCTAATGATTACTTGTATGCTTGGTAGGAAATACAAGAAAATGATCAGCTATGATGTAGAAGAGGGACTCCATGTCATAATGAGGATTTGGAAAGGGATAATTCCTTAACTCCTCTCTTGCTATTGTGTTTTTATTTCCTGAGTTTTATATACTGGTAATTATGGCATAGGGATGCTGGAAATGCAAGAGAATAATGCATATGAATTAGTGGGCATGATTAGAGAGTCATTGCATAATGCATGTGAATTGCTTATGCATGAGCATGATGTTGCATATTGCTAAAATAGTGAAGTTACACATGCAATAGCCCACTAATGGTAGTGCCTACGATTGATGACAACTAATGTTTTAGGAATCAAACCATAGAAGCAGGATTGAAAATCCAAGAGGATAGATAGATGAAGTGAATATGTACTAGCTGGCATATTAATAAACATTGCACAGTGCATGTGAAAATATTTTTGCGTGTATATGATATTGCATATTGGTAAAATAGTGAGGTTTTACATATGCAATGAACCACTTAAGATAATTATTGTTGTTGCTAATAAATAGTTGTTTTCGCATTGGTTGTAG
Source organism: Larix kaempferi (assembly GCA_027924585.1). Lineage (NCBI taxonomy): Eukaryota > Viridiplantae > Streptophyta > Pinopsida > Pinales > Pinaceae > Larix > Larix kaempferi. The sequence goes on from BSBM01000592.1 coordinate 9,428,237, forward strand.
GACCAAAGAAACCAAAGCATGGCTAAGGATGTGGATGATGTTGTTGCATATGACCAACAACCTTATGAGGAAAGGATGGTGCAACAAATATGTGATCATGAGGTTGGAAAAAGGACTATGTAGCCTTGGTAAGAAGCCAACTGATCAGGTAACATCAAGCAATGTTAATTACATCCATGCAGGTAATGGTTAATTGTGCTTAATTGCATGAATGTTGAAAGAGGGTTTGGTAAGATTCCTTCAACTATGTTTAAACTATGTTGATTTGGTTTGGATATGGTATTGAGTGCTTGAATGTGAATGTCAACCTACCGAGTATGGTGAGGTGCGGGTAAGTAAAGGCAAGGAGCCTTGCACCCTATAGTTTCTCAGAAACCTCAATGCATTCATATGAAAATGGGAGGCAATGGCTCTCAATGAGAATTTGGCAGCATAAGGATAGGATGAAATGTGGATAGTGAGGAGCCCCTATCACCTTTTTATAGTTTTGGTGATGGGGAATACCATTATGGTTTTGAGGAAACCAATGGTATTGACCAACATGGTTTAGGTACCTTTTTCCCTTTTTTTCCTTTTTTGAATATTTTTTTCCCTTTTAATATTTTTGGGGAATTCTGGACCCTTTTTTAGAGTTTTTTTTATGTTTTTTGAGGAAAAAATATATTTTGAGGAGAAAAAATGTGTATTATGGTCTTTTTGGTGACCTTTTGATGGCTTTAGAGGCTCAAATGGTGGAAAAGTGGACAAATGGATCATGTGAATAAGGGAATGAGCTAGTGAGCACTTTTTGGGTCTTAACACATGGTTAGGGCATAATATGTTGGAATGCATAGTATTCATGGATTAATGCAAGGTTGTATTGAGGGGTTATGCATTGAGTGAATGCACATTAAAATATTATGTAAATGTTGTGAATGTGCATGCATATGTGCGGGTGCACATGTTGAGATGCATTGTGTGAATGCATGATTGTGATATATATGTTTCAATGCAGTTAGATAAATAGTGGACTATTGTTAATCCTAAGACCATTTCATGAGCTGTTGTGAATGCAGGAGAATGATTGCATAAAGAAGGTAGTCATGTGATGGACTACCAGATCACTCTGTTGGAAGGATAGAGTTGCATGGAATGTGAAGTAATGAGTATTTACAGTTTATCTAAATTGCATGGATAGTGTGACTATGTCTTGCAATTTTATTGTGCTAATGATGCATATATAGATATATATATTTCATTGCATTTCAAATGTTAACAACTGAAGGTATTTGAAGTATTGAGCGTTATAATTCTGAGATCACTTCAGTGACTGTTGTGGAAATGAAATGATTGTATACATAGATACTCACAACATGTTTGGCTGATTGAAGTTTCAGTTTTCAGGTAGAAAATTCTTGCGTATGGAAATGAGGATAAGTCCATAGTAAAGACCGGGATCTACCATGTATAGAATCCAAAGGTTATGAGAAGGTTCTCATGGTTGTAACTTATGCATGAAACAAATCTGAAAATTGTCTGATTTAAGTTTATGAGAATAATCTCATGGTTGCAAATCTAATTTCTGTAAGAAACATATTTGTAAATTTCAGATTCGAAATTTTGCTAATAATTGCTAATGATTGTTTGGCTTATATAAAGATTGTGTCAGGAGGACATGTCGTAGATAGATGTTCATGTATGGTAGCAAGGGTGAAACCATAATGGACAGAGTGACACCACTTACAAGAGCCAAACGATATGAGGGTAGCCTCATGGTTAAACACATCAATTTCTGTAGGAGACAGAATTGTAAATTCATGTTGAATTAATTATTAATGTTATTGATTGGTTATGGAACAATCATATTTGAAGCTTATTGCTAAATGTTGCTGATTGTTTGGCCATTTGATAAGTGTGCCAGGATGACACATTACAGGAAGACCATGTGTGCTGGCCTGCAGAAGCCAAACTAGATGGGAAGGATCCCATGCTTTGGAAATGGGTTTCTAGTAAAACGCCATTGTAAATGTGACAATGTCTCAACCAAACTGCATGTTGGTAAAGCCATGTGAGTGAGATGGTGAAATTATGCCAAGAAGGCATGTGTGGGTTATGGAACGTGAAAATATTGGGGTGGAAAACCGAAGTACTGTTGACTCAGAGAAGGGAGCCCCCATTCTTCGCAAATGAAGGAAGGATACATTTGAAAAGGGATAAGTATTATGTAACCCTAGCTAAAGAATATGTATGTCTAGTTATTAGATTTAATATGCATAGCATGTTTTATTCCATTATTATTCCAGACTGCTTGAGTATGATTAGGGCCTACATGGCTCACATCCGAAAAGGGAGTGCACACCTTTCTGGTGCTGGGTTATGATAGGGTTGTCAATATTGACTACACCCTAAGGGAATGGACGCATTCCTAGTGTTTCAATACTTGATAGTGAATGTTATGAAATATGTTTACAATTTTTGGACAACAATACTGATGAGGTTGCTTATCCTTCTTGTGCTACCAGCTTACACAGATGCAATTTGGTGCTGCACATGGATGAAGCAAAATGAAAGGTTGTTGTGGAGGTATTGCCGAAGGGTTGTTGCATGCCTAATGAACCCAGTTGGTGTACTGGTTTGACATTATTTACTTGGTTGTTGTGGAGGTATTGATGAAGGGTTGTTACATGCCTAATAAACCCAGTCGATGCACTGGTTTGGCATTATTTGATTGGATGTTGTGGGTATTGTGGGGCCATGTTGGCATGCAGTTAAGGAAGTCACCTAAAGAGTTCCTAAAGGGAACCGCCGGTTTTGCACAAGAGAAGGAATGCCATCCTTGTGTGGGTGAAGAATTGTTATGCGCATGAAGGGTTGTGACACATGTGAAGGGTTGATGCAAGCCTAAGGCAGAGTGGTAGAGCCTTGACCTATAATGGTCGGTGGTGTAGTTTCCTTCCATTGGTCGATGACCTAGACGAATGTGCTAGCTCAACAATGGAGAGGGCCAACCAAGTATGGGACTGGTTGGGCACCACAAATGATTGGTAAATACAGTCGGCGTGAAGGTGTACTGGTTGGGTATTAACTATTTGATGTTGTGGAGCAGCATGCGTGCTGGCCAAACACCCAAGTCCATAGGCGATCCCAAGGCTTACAAAGCGAAGCAGGATCCTGTGGACCAGAAAGGAAATGCACAATACAGATAAGTATTCATTTCATTTAGTTCTTGTTTGGAATAATGAAGATTTCAGGTATAAGTCTTCTAACAGCTAAGCTGATAGACTATTGTTCCTTTGTTGGAAACCTTGGCCATTGCAGGAAAGCAAGGACCCTGAAAGAACTATTAATGCTGGGTAAATCCAGAGAGTAACTAGTTGTGCACTATGAAATTCTTGATAAACCAGAGAGTAACTGGTTGTGCACTATAAAATTCTTGGTAAATCCAAAGAGTAACTGATGCTCGATAAATTCAGAGAATAGTTGGTGGGAAGATTAACCACTTGATGTTGTGGAGCAGCCGGCGTGCTGGCCAAACATTCCTTAATTAATTGATAAAACCCAATTGGCGTATTGGCCCGGCATTGCCTATTCGAATAGTTGTAGAGTAGCCTGCGTGCTGGCCCAACATTCATTATTGCATCCACGAGAAATCCAAGGCTTGTAAAGCAAAGAAGGATCCTGTGGAATAAAGTGAAGACATCCAATACATATAAGTATTTGGTTATCTTGCAGCTTCTTGCTTATTTAATATGAATATACGTGTGTATATGATTTGGTTATGATTTCTTAAACTCTTAATTAGAGATAAACCCTATGAAAATAAACTAAACATGTGAATTGATTCAATGTTTGAGTGTAGGTATTGTTGGAAGCAAGGACTATGAAGGAATCATAGGGATGCATGTGGACAAGTGATCGTCCGAAAGAGCTCAGTGTGAGCAGTAATGAAAGATGGTGCTAGTGGACATGTGTGGGTGTTAGCAGCCAAAGGTTCTGTAGGCAACAATGGGGAAGGATTCCCTAGTTGAAAATCCTTAGACAGACCTTAGACACTAAGTGTCATATCCAAGAAGGGCAAGTCAAGCATTCACATTGAAGTGAAAGAGGCTAAGGAGCACGAAAACCAGAGTTGTGGTGTGGCTCCAGATTGGAACAAGACTAAGAGGGGGAAACTCTTACTCTTCTCTTTCCTTTTTGACTGATGCATCTTAAAAACAAAGGATTGTTGAGTGCATGTCATAGCTGGAAATAGATTGTGTTTAATTGCTTGAAATGAATTGCAAATGCTGAATTGGTTATTTCCCTATGAAAGAATGAACATGAATGATTTCATGTGTATGTTGGGAAAGCATAAAATGTGTGGAAGTCTCATGAGTAAAGCATGGACGTCCCAAGTCAATTGGGAAAATAATTGACTAATTTTGATATTGTGTTATGCTTGTCCTAACATGAATTTCCATGATGAGTCTCATAGGTGAGACATTGAAAGCCATTGTTGCAGCTGTTACTAGCCAAATGATTGCTAGTGAGAAAAGTGAGAACCAGTTGTGCACACTGATCATGGAAGCAGACCAATAGCTATTTGATTTGGATGAAAATATTCCTCAAACAGTTGCCAGGACAGCAAGGAAGATGGCATCCATGAAATTCCAGACTTGTATATCAGCTGGAAGGTGGATAAAAGGAAGGGACTCTTGTGGAGCAATGCCCACCTGCAGAGATGGAAGTTCAAAGCCAGCAGGAGCAGTTGTGGAAGCCAAAGGACTTGATCCTGAAAGTTCAAAGTAAAGAGATGAAACATAGGACAAACCTACCACCAGTTGTGAATTTTGAGGCATGTGTAAAGTGGGTATATATTCTGAAGTATTGGAACACTGAGGACGGTGTTATTCCAAGGGGGGGTGTCACGTCCCCATCTTGACCCTATTGCATTAAAATGTAAATGATGTAATATTGTTATAAAATCATGGTGAGGAGCTCAAGGCCAAGGCCCCGCCATCGATTTATTGATGCATATGGTTTGTGTGCTAGCCAGACACATTGGAATTTCAAACATCATGTAAATATACATTTTAATCAAATACCCACAACTAGCTATGCAATGCAACAAGAGATGGGGGCATGATTTTACGAGGAATTGGGAGGGAAAACATTCAAACCCTTAGAGCCAATCAAGTCAAGCCAAGTGTCAATGAGAGAACCCATCAAACCCTCAACTACCCATGTTGACTTTTGTACCCAATCATTGATTTCTCCCAAGAGTTGGTTGAGGTAGTTAATGCCTTGGGGAATGAGAGGTATGGTTGTCCAAATTCGGGTATGGTCAAGCCACCTTGCATGGGAAATCGTGTTTCTTGGGCAAGAAAAGAGCCATGAATTTCTCCCCAAGCCATAATCCATCAACCAGCTTTTCTCTCCCACGCGTTTAGAGCTACCTGGGCGTTTTTCTCCATGGTCTTTGCTGTGTTTCCTTCATTCTCCTAGCTGGGAAGGGAATTTTTGTGTTGTATAACAGTGGGGAAGAAAGGGAAATCGATTTGGGGACCATAGAGGTTGTTTTGGCTCACTGATTACTTGTATATCTGTGGGAGAAATCGTTTTCTTCCTTATGGTCGATTTTCACTCTCACAAATCCGTTTTGGTGTGCCTACATTTTGGAGAAAACCCATGGCCATCCTGTTTGTAAACCCCATTAATGGAAATGTGTATCAATGCCCAGTTTCTGAGTTTGCTGTGTGTAAAAGAATGTTGGGGTTGAGATGGGTATCCATTGTTTTGGATTGAGCTTGAGTGCAAGCATCCAGGGTTCAAATGTAGCCTGTTAAACCCAGCTGTGGACTGGCTTGGATGAGATGAAATGATTAATTGGTTGTGTGTGAGCTTGAATGTCCTCTTTTCCTTATAGAAATCATGCCTAGCTCGGGGGTGGTCTCTGAGTGCTGAAAGAATACAAGCTGGGCAGAGACCTATGGTTGGGTGGAATGTTGCAGCGACATAGCTAGTTGTTTGGGACAATTGCACAACGAAGATAAGTGTTTTCTGTCTATGTATCTACTTCTGCAATGTTTAATTTGTTGACTATTTGGATATGCTGGATGAGCATGAACTGTGTGTGGATGTTGTTTTAATTCCGCTGTGCATACTTGCTTGATTTGCATTTGCACACTCTTGTTTTTTATTCATATGATTTTAACGAACGGGCTGAGTTTATGTAAAAGCCCAGAATTTGGCATCATGTCCCCTTCCTTGCATTGGGACCACGAGAGGGTACGTGACACATAATATTATCAGATCCACTGGAGGTTTATGCCTCTCATAGAATATACAATTCTACAAGGGATATTTTAATATTGAGGAAAAAAGAGTTGTATAATTTAATAAGTATGATATTATGCCATGTAGGTGATTTCTTACAATTTGTTTCCTAATTTTCCTATATTTGAAAACAACTCTTAATTATAATCCTACAATCATTTCCTTCAATCGAATGGCCCAGGGTTTGTGCCTCAAGCTAGATAGCTTGCATGATGATATATGACAAGTTTTTATTCATAATTCTCCTTGTAATTTGATTCTTCCTTTCACAAGAGAAATTTATGGAAAACAATGAGAATATCGACAATTAGATTGTTTTAAAGATCATGAAGTTTATGATTAGTTATCCTACAAAATAGAATGCAATTTATATCTCTATAATATATATCTCCTAAATTAATTCATATATGATATCTGATAGATTGGAATTGATCACTTTAAATATCTCATAATCATTATATTTCTAGGATTAATTTACCACTCTAACTTCGGCATGCAAGATTTATGAATTAATAGAAGGAGAGGCCTACTATCACAGATCTATAGTATTTTGTAACTTTTTTCTTTGAACTTAGGAATTTCCCATCTTCATTTCAAAACCAAAGGTCCTTTGGTATTTATTTTCCTGGGTCGTAGGGGCTTGGCCAGCTCGTCTCTACTACAAATATACCATGACTCTTCAACTAAGGCATGTCCATAACTTCACCTTATACTACAAACATAAAATGCAACTAAGTCCTACTCAATAATGTTCATTCAACAATATATCATGCATTCAACCAGAACCTTTAAAGAATCCCAAAAATAATTATACTTAGCAATATTAAACACTTGGCCAATACTTCACTTAGACAATGTCAATAGTTAACCAACATAAAGCATCGCATGAAATAAAACAACATTCGTCCCAATAAACAAGCCAAAATACACATGCACATGTATAGGCGACACCCAAGGAGGATGCATTAAACTTTATTTATGAGAAGAATGTTTATAGTAAACAACAAGGGAAGGAAACCACTTACCAACCACTCTTTTACAAAAGTACAAAGAGTCTAAGGAAAATTATCCTTCTAACAATTCCTAAAAATCATATGACAATGCCTAACAATCATATGCAAACCAACCCTTGAAGCTATTGTAGGCCTCACTCCTATAGGTCATGTTCACCGCTTTGTTTTTCACTCATCCAATGTAAATTCACCCTATTGTGTAAAACCCATAACTTAGCACAATCATAGGGATCACTTTGAACTCGTGTGAATGAATCACTTGCCAAAGACGGTTATGGTTGAATTACTTAGCCACTTTGAGATGCCACAGATTTTTTGAAAAGTGTACAACTAACTTGAAAGACCTAACATTGAGGATATTATTGAGGTGGATTGTTGTTTTCCTAGGATTATTTTAGAGGAAGAGAATCTCACTGTGTATGAAAAGATCACAAAATATTAAATCTTTCAACTTATGACTTCATTTCTAAAGGAAAAAATTCTTGGACCAGATTGGTGGACCATAAAAAATAATTGGGTTTTCTTTATTTACAGGGTGAGGATTTGCTTGGGGTGGTGGAAGAGATTAGAATCACAAGTAGATTTCTAGGTCCTATGAACTCTACCATTGTTGCATTAAAATCTAAGTTTGATCGTCCAAAAACCTTCGATGGTTTTAGACCTATCTCTTTATGCAATTGTGTTTATAAGATAGCTTCAAAACTCTTAGAAATGAGAATGAAAATGATACTTTCAACTAAATTGTGACACCAAAATAGTTTGACTTTTTAGAAGGTAGACATATTCATGAAGCTATATGGACAAATTAAAAAGGTATTCACACATTAAAAATGAAACATATTCCACATATGGTGGTCAAGTTGGACCTTTCTAAGGCATACGATAGAGTGGGTTGGTTATACTTGAGATTACTTTTAATTTATATTGGGAATAATGTTTTAGTGTTCAATTGGATAATTGATTGTGTAACTTTCACTTCATTTTTTGTCCTATTCAATGGCTTAGCTTCTCCCTTTTTCAGACCATCATAAGGCTTAAGACAAGGATGCCCATTTCCACCCTATGTTATGCACCAAATTCCCAAAATAACATAAAAAAATAGAAGTAAAGAGTAACCCAATGCATTGAGAACAAAATAAAGAGATGAATAAGAAGCCTCTTCGAGGGGGAAACCTCCATATACAATGTACCGCATGCACAAGACAAGACGAGATGATCCTAAAACTAGGTCTCCATGGTGTATATATATAGGATACAAATGGTACAATTAAAATTAAGGTCCTAGCCAACCATACAATTATAGTTGAGGTCGTAGCTGACCAATAAATATAATACGAATATAATAGTAGAAACGTAATATCACAATATATAGGGTGTAACATGCCCCTTCCCTTAAAAAAAAATCTTCCTCAACACTTGATTAACTATGGATTTTTTTGCCTGAAGAACTTATCTTCCCATGTCACCTCTTCTATTGGTAAGTTCTTCCACTTAATGAGGTACTCAATGATTGCTCAATTTCACAATTGCTTGATCCTTGTGTCAATAATTATTTCATGTTATAGTATCAATTTCCCTTCATCATTAATATTTGGTAAAATATAGTATGGACAAGGATCTTGTCACCAATTACCTTTTTTAGGCAAGAAACATGGAAGACTGGATGTAAACATGAAGATGGACTCAAATCCAATTTGTAAGCCATACTCCCAATCCTCTACAACACCTTATAGGAAACATAGTACTTGGGTGTTAATTTTTTTTCCTTCTTTTGTTTCTTAAGGGACATATGTTTGTATGGTTTTAGCCACAAAAATACCCAATCCCCTATTCAAATTGCCTTTCTCTATAATGTTGATATTCTTGTTGTTTCATTCTATTTTGTTCTATAGCCAAGTTACCTTTCAATAGTTAGAGAACCTTTTATTGGTGCTCTATGCGATCCTCTATTGCTTGAACCTTAGCTTTCTCTTTCAAGGATGATGTGATAAAATGAGGATGGTAGCCACAAAGTACCATAAATGGTGATTTTTTTTATGAAGTATGGAAATATGTGTTGTACCACCATTCTTCTCAGGGAAACCACTTGACCCATTGTGTTTGTTTATCATATGCAAAGCAACAAAGATACCCTTCTAGGAATTTATTCACAATCTTAGTTTTTTCCATTGGATTGAGGATGGTAAGAAGAGTTATGTGCCAATTTTGTGCCCAAACAAGAAAATATTTCCTTCAAAAAATTACCAATGAAATTTTGAACTCTATCACTTACAATAATATCAGGGATTCCATGTAGCTTATAGATTGTTTCCATGAATGTTGAAACTATTGTACTTTCTTTAAATGGATGAGAAAGAGAGAATAAATGGGAATACTTTGTGAGTCAATCCATTACTATGATGATGGCAGCATTTCCTTCTGAATTTGGTAGACTTGTGATAAAATCCATTGATACACCTTCCCAATGATAACTTGGTATGGATACTAGTTGTAGAAGACCCATTATCTTGATTGTCTCTCCCTTATTCTCTTGGAACTAACACAAACTTTTGGACATCGGTTTTAATATCTCCCCCCCAAAAATCACTCTTTATCATATGGTAAGATTTCAAGAACCTTGAATTTCCTCCTATAGGAGAAGTGTGCAATTCCAAAGGACCTTTTGTTTCAGTTGGGAATTCTCACATAAATATAGGCAATCCTAGTACAATAGTGAATCATTATTTCACACAAATGTATCTAATGAACTAGGGTCCTCTTGTAGTTGTTGAATTATCTTACATGCCTTATGGTCCTTCTTCCATTCTGCCCTTTCTTCTTCAACCAAATCATATTGCATAATGGAAATAACACAAAGTAAACCCTTTGCATCATCTTCTTTTCTTGAAAGTGCTTCTACCACCACATTTCGTCTTCCTTTTTTGTAGATAATTTGAAAGTCATAACCTAGAATCTTTGTAACCCATTTTTATGCTCTTCTGGAGATAATTGTTGTTCCAAGAAGTACTTAAGATTGCCATGATCTACTCTTACCTTTTAATCTCTTCCTATTAGGTAAGCGAACCTGTTAACGCTCAAATTTTGTACGCATGCAACATTTTATCTAATCTTGCAGTAAGACATCATCAATATATAGCATGCAACTCACTGAATACATCCTCATAGATCTAGAAAATAGCATAAGTCTGAAAATGCCAAAAAATAGTCAAAAGAAGAGGTAGTCCAAGTAAATTCATGTTAGCCCACGCGATAGCACATGTTATTAGTCATGTTCCTACACTATCCTAGCGTGGATTATCCTTCGATATTTGCGCTACTGCAAAAAATGACATGATATCAACTACCAGCCACACATTGAAGGCTAATGAAAGATCCCTCATGAACCGAAATTCAAATTTGTCTCTTCAAGCATTGAATAGTCCCCTTTGTGTACTTTGGAGCTAGTTCATGAGGTGATGGGATTCACACTTGGATCTAGATGTTTCTTAGCCACCTCTTGCCCTATAAAAGGAATTTGTGGGCATGCATATCAGTAGAGAATCAAATAAAGGTTATGCTGCTGAAATTGTGTTGGGACTTCTTCATAGGACACCTCTTCCTCCACCTATTGGAATTCCCCAAGCTCCCTTGCCACCTTCCTCCAAGGGGAAAGTGTTTCTCATATTGTTTCCTCCTTCCTCAAGGAGAAACATTTTAGCTTAGTTTAGATTAGTTTAGGCTTGTTGAAGTTGTTGTATCTTGTGAGTGCTTGGTCTACCTAACAAACAACTACTATTGTTCCCTTGGCTACAAGATGCAAGGATAATAGGGAATATTGCTCACCCTTGTGTAAATTTTCCCTTAACAATATTTATGGCAAATCCACTTCATTTTTGTTCGTTTCTTATTAACTAGGTTGTTATTTGCTAAATAGGTAATTCTATGTTCTTGTCTTGTGCAGGAGATCAGGTTCATACCCTCCATTCCCAGAATTCGGCCTCCTATTGGTCGTAATTACTGTTTACACAGTTGCACGGATACCATAGCCCTATGCACTCTACTCGCATATATTTTCCTTCGAAATTCATGCTACTACGCAATTTCTCAATCCTTCTTTTGCATGGTAATTTGCTCTCTATTATTGCAGATATGTTGTGTTGTAACCACGCTACTAGCGCATATGTATTAGGAAAACCCATGATACTATCTTTTATTTTCTTTTATCAAATCTTGCAGTCCTAATGACTGCTCACTAATGAACCAAAATTAAATTAACTTGCAATAGTTGAATTTTTCTTTAGTAATTATCTCACTTAGTCCAATATTAAGAAGTAAAGGGGTCTTCTCTTGAAATCTACTTAGTTAAAATACTTTGGGTCTTTCAATGGACCTCATAGTCATCACTAGTATTCAAGACATCTTGCTTTCCATTTCATAGAAGTTGCTAGTATTGCCATCTCATGTTATTTGCTTACTTCTCATGTTTTAGGAAAAGTAGTGTAATTCACCTTTTGCACACAAGCAAGGACCTAAAGACTCCAATATCCCAAAGTATGCTCTTCACCTTGCATTTCATGTGATATTGGAGAATCAAAAAATGAGACAAGTGTGAAATACCTCCATTACACACTTTTCAATTCCATAAGCATTGTTGATCAAGATTGTTAGTTGCAAGCACCTTTAGCATCTTTTTGAGTTGAAGTAGAAACTCCATATGCATTTACTAAGCATGCTCTCTTACTTTGAGTATGCTCTCCATATCGCACCTTGTGAGATCTTGATGGATCAGAAAGAAGTAGGATTGTGAAATACCTCTCTTACACTCCTCAATCAAATTTGGACCCTGTTGTTGCAGCAACACCCCCCCCCAAAGTTTGTACATATTGGGGCCCCTCCTTTCATTTTTTGTAGAAAGTTTGCCTAAGAAGCCATCCCAACCGTTAGCTATTTTTTTCAACATAAAATCTTGTTTCCCAACTGAGCATCTTGCCATCAACCTTTCCTTTTTTACCCCAAGGAACCAAAAGGGAACTTAGAATTTTTTCCCAACGTTTTGGAGTCTCTCGGGCTATCTCCCCGCAGTTGCGGAAGCCAAACGCACAACCTTTCTGAAAGAAGGACTTAGATTTTCTTTTGCAAATCGCAGACCGTGAGAAGGAAAATTGTGGAAACCTTCGGGTTTTCTTCCCGAAACGGCGGGAGAACTTGGGAAAGACGCCCGAAAGGAGTTGGAATATTTTGTTAAAATCGCGGAAGCTTCTGATGAAAGCCGCTCGAAATGGCAGAAGAATTCAGCGAAGTTGTCCGAAACGACTGAAGCCATTCGCATAAGCTTTCCGAAAAGAGACTTAGAAAACTTTCAAAAACCTGCGGAAACCTTCGGGTTTTCCTCCCAAAACGGCGGAAGCCATTCACAAAAGCTTTCCGAAATACCACGGAGAAATTCACGAACTTCTTCCGAAACTGTGAAAAGAACTTAGAATTTTTGAAAGAACTTTGCGAAACGAGCCAAGGAAGCTTCGCGGAAGCTTTCAGCCTTTGCTCCCGAAACCGCGGAAGCTCTCGGGCTACCTTTCCGAAACGGCGGAAGCCGATCACATAAACCACTTGGAAAAGGATTTCGAAATAATTACGGGAAAATTTTGCGGAAGAGTTCAAGATTTGCTCCCGAAACGGCGGGAGCCATTCGTCTAAACCGCTCGAAAAGACTTAGAAATTTCTTCGCGAGGACCTTTGCGGAAGTGTTGGCGGAAGTCCTCCGAAACTGCGGAAGCTACTTACGAAAGCTTTCCGCAGTTTCGGGAGCCTTCATGTTTTCATCCCAAAGAGGCCGCCAAAAGAACTTAATCACGTCGCGGAAGACTCTTGTGGAAGCAATTCACCACTCTCTCCCGAAACAGCGGAAGCTTCCGCGATATCCTCCCGAATGAGATGAGCTTTGCAGAACGTTTTCTCTTCCGCATCGTGGAGGCCTTTTGCGGGGCCATTCGCCTTCGTTCCCCGAAACGGCGGAAGCGATTCGCCAGTTTGTCCCGCAAGAGGTGGTCGCACGCAAACCGAGACGGCTTGACGTGACCGCCGACGTACCGATATTTAAACCACGACTAATTGCGCCACCCACCAAACTAAATGCCGCACATGCCAGTTCTATTTAAATAGGCGGTGGGGGTACGAGCCAACGCATTGTTAATTCTCCAATTGGACGATTTGTTGGACGCCGCGCAAACTGCTCCAGCTCGGATTGCTCAACCACGTTCACGGCCACCTCAGTTAGCGTTTCTCATCGGTGCCAGGTAGAATCTTAACCGTAAATTTGTCCCCCTGCACGTCGTATTGCTATTGGGTTACCTTTCTTTTGAAAATGATGGGCATTGGTGGGGTTTTGACGGGAAAAACGCCTGTCATGGGCAATTTTTGCCCGTCAAATACGGTTTGAATCAAGTTCTTCTCGTCATATAAAGTAGAGACAGAATAAATGTTTGTGGGTAGAGACAGCTAGTTTGGACGGTTAAACCTGTCCCATTTTCCTCCCCGGGCCACGTGCCTCGTTATTTCAAAAGCTGCCGAAGCCCCATGGACCTTTTGTGTCCCCAGCCGTAAACTAAAACGTAGCCCCGAGCTTTTATAAACCTCGGTCTCGGCGTAGCCGCTACCCAGTTTAAACTAGAGAAGGGCACCATCGCCCCTGATCAAACCAGCCGTAGGAAGCCCCTTTCTATTATAAATTACGACGGCGTTGGGACTGAAAAACCCTGCTTATGTGTCAATGCAGGAGCTCCTCCCTGGTCTCATAGTTAATCTTGTTAAGTCACCCAAACCCCATGAGCGTTTAAGTTACGCGAGCTGAAACCCGAAACTATGGCCACCCGAGCTGTTTCGTCAGTATGTCTCCGGCGCCATTACCCTCGCTCGAACTAAAACTTCCCATAGAACACATCGGCAAGTGCCGTAAATAACAATAGCATTCGAAGCCCTCGCCAGGTCGTAAATACGAAAGGGGCTTCCTTTTTCGTCACAGAGTCTTTCCAACCTGAGCTTACCCGCAATTAGCCTTTCAAACCGCAGCAGTGACGAAAGTTACCCTCTTCCCCAGAGCTAAACCGAAAGCACGCTGCTTCCGCAACGCGCTTATCTTCACAGGAGCATCCCAAACCTGCCCCTTTAAAGAATTAGGATGGCCAAAATTGATAATCATGTTCCTGCTGAAACGAAGATCATCATTTCTCCCAGGGCAACCCGAGAGCAGATTGTTCCGCGATACACCTATCCTCTCGGGAGCATTCCAAATTCTTCCCTTTTAAAGATTCAAATGTTTTAATTTGTATTTTAGGTTGAAATGGTGTATTTTGTTTCCTAAACATACAGCTTCACATTCTCATATTAAAAAACGATGATGCTCTCTGTTGAAATCTCACAGTATGTTGCTCAAGTTCATGATGACTTGTATATGGGTGCTATCAGGGATAAGTCAAGATGCCAAAAGCCAGTAAGAAGAAGGCTAAGATGACAGAAAAGAAGCCTGCGCCACTCAAAACTGAAACTTCACTCCAGGACACTAGGTGCACCACCGGTGTCCCTCCTGAAATTAGATGGGGTGACATCTACAGAATGATCCGGGACCAAGAAATCCCAGATATGTTGCTAGAGGAAGGACCGATTTATCTTAATATCAGAGCCTTAGGCATAACTAGAGCCGCTACCCGCCCTGAGCTGTTCCCCTGTGCTGAAGTGATCGGATGGATACTCCAACATGCCGATGCTGAAGGGAGAGTGATAAATGATAGCGGGAAAGTGGCTATTGCCTCATTTCAACCCGCGTATATTGCGGCAGCCTACAAATTTCCCCGTGTCCAACAAGCTCTGACTGATGAATGGTTGAGCAAGATGAATAACGTCGAGATGGCCAAGAAGCTGCTAATGGCAGGAAAACATTTGAGAAAGAAAGGAAGTGATGAATATGACGTACAGAATCTGAGAGCTCCTTTCAGATTGATCGCTTTAATGCTGTGCAGAATCTTCGGCATGCCCGATGGCACAGTGTATAAAATTCAGTGGATCCCTATCATCCACTACGTGGCATTCAAGGGAACCGTGTTTGATTGGGCCACTATCCTGTCAGATAGTCTGGCCTCGATGATAGTTGCTGCTAAAGAAGGACTAGCCTTGAAGAAGGCTGATTTTTTCATGTCCTCATATCTAATTGATTGTATTTTGGCCAAGATAGACTTCCCCAAGTTGGGCTGCACATGGGATAGAGCCACCGCCCCGGTCTATATCGCGTTCAAGATGTTGTGGGCCCAGAATTACAAGCCCAGCTACAAACTCATCTGTGAGGGGTTCATCATGCCCCTATACGAGAAAATGTTCAAGGAAGAACCAAACTGCCTATCAGAGAATGATTTGGAAGTCCTTGAGGATTATGGGGACTTTTACTTTTCGGAGCAAGGTACCTACCTGAGAATGTTTGGAGGGACTAAGCCCCCATACATCTTGCCGCAGTATGCCACAGACTATGTGGTTCTCAAAGAAGCAGTAAGACAACTCTTCCTGGATGGGATTGGAGCAATGCTCCACAAACAGCATAAGGATTCCTTCCCCCCCTACCTTTCTGCATAGGTGCTTACAAGTTTTCAGGGGTTTCCTCGGCCGACGAATTTGTTCAAGAGCTGAAAGCCTTCCACTTCGGTGAGGTAATCTTCCACAGGAATGACAGAAAGGGAAGAGTTGCTGAGCACTGTAAGGAGATCTATGCTCACTTCGAGTACTCCCACTATCCTGATGCCGAGGAAGAGGCATTCAGAGGCATCAACAACATGACTGAGCTACGGGTCTGTCGCCAAAGCACTGGAGCAAGTTCTAGCTCAACCAAGGCCCAGAAGACCAGCCAGCAGAAGGAGAAAGAAGCTGAGGATGCACGAGCTCAGGAAGAGCTCAGATTAAGAGAAGAAGCAAGGTTACAGCGGGAAGATGAGGAAGCAAGAAAGCAGCAGGAAGCTGAAGTGGCGAGAACGCAGCAAGAAGCTGAAAATGAAAGACTGCGGAAAGAGGCTGAGGAAGCCCAAAAGCAGAAAGAGGCTGAAGCTAAGCAAGCTGAGGCAGAGGGGAAGGCGGAAGAAGAATTGAAAGCAAGGGAAGGTGCTCAAGCCAGTGGGTCCGGTGCCCAAGACATGGATATAGACACATCTCAAGCAGGTGGCTCTGGTACCCAAAATAAGGGCGTGGACCCAGCTCAGGAAGTCCGGACCCCACCTGAAGAAGACATAGACATCATAAACTGACCAATTGTCCCGTACACGCCATCAAGAAAGCATACAGTGTCCAAGTGGAATGAGTTTGTCTATGATAAGAAAAGGAAGGCTATGGTCCTCAAATCAGAAGAGAGGATAAAAAGTCCCTTCCATGAAGACATCGTTACCCACCGAGAGGTCACTGTAATGAAAAAAACGGATCAAGATCCCTTTGCTATGGCATCCGCAGCTGTAGCAACAGCAAAGGCATCATTTGCCAATGTAGGGGTTATAGTTAAAGAAAATCTATTGACAAAGAAGAGAGCTCATACACTACAACAGACTGTGGCTAATGAGCAAGCCCAAAGAGATCTGGTAGTGAACAAGTATAATTGCTTGTACGCTGAGCATAAGGAGCTATCAAACAAGTACAGCCAGCTGGAGGAGGAAAAGAACCAGCTAACACTCCAAATAATGATTGTAGAAGCGGAGAAGAATGGAGCAGAAGAAAAGGCATCTCAGCTAGAAGCAGACAAGCAAGCATTAGCTGAACGGTTAGAGCAAGCGGAGAGTAGAACAATGGACATGTCTCCCTTCCATGAGCTGTCATGCAGCATCCTGAAGCAAGTATATGATACTCAGGAGCTAATCACTGATGAGGTTTGCAAGCTCAAGGCCATGGTGGTTAGGTTAAAAGAAATCAATGCGGAAGCCCATAGGCTCAAAGCGAAGAATACCCGTGTTAAGGAAAATATCATCAGTCAGATGGCATGGAGAGAAGGAAAACGGGGTTTCCCTGCGCACCTCCCATTTAAATCTGTGGACAGTTTTAATGAGGACGTAGCACTGTTGGAGTTTGGCAGGAACTGCGCCAGTAAGCTGATGGCCAGTGTGCAAAGAACAACAGATAAAATCAGCAATCTCTACCAAAGGCTCCAAGAGGCACATGTCAAATGCACATTGAGTTTCCCTCAGACCCTGGAGGACTTTCCGGAAAATGAGCAGGGTCTGTCTCAGCTAACGGAAGAGCTAGTTTCTCAAACCGAGTATGTGAAAAGGATTGATGACCTTCAACATTATGTTGGATTGTCATGCCTCCACAACCATCTGCTGAAGGAAATGCATCAGGCTGTAGTAGCAAAAGTTCAAAGTATTAGAACAGAACTCGGGAAGAATGTAACTTCTCAGAAAATCCTGTTTCCTGCTGCAGTAAACATAATCATAAGGGACATAGGTGTGTGGTACAGCTACATAGCAGAGGAGGAAAGGAAAGCTGCAGCAGCAGCAGGAGCATCAGCAGATCCAGGATCTTCTCTCCCAGCAGCCAGCCCGGCTACAGCAGTGGGATCGATTCCCTTTTCCCCAGCAGTGGCAGAAAGTCTGGCCAGCTCAATCCCTCCTTCCCAATTAGAAGCAGCATCAGCAATAGGCTCGAGTGTCTCTTCCCAAGCAGCCTCAGCAGCAATTAACTTGGGCGATCCTCTGCCAGCAGAAGCTCACGCACAGGAATGAAATAAACTAAATTCAGTTGAGCAACTCTCTTCAACCAAACACGTGTCCAGCAGGGAAAGCGTGGGTGTTAGCATTATTTCTACTATGTATATTTTGTTAAAATCTCGAATATGTAAGGCGTAAGCCATGGGACAGCTGTCCCTATTTTTTGTCAAAACGATTTTGTAAAAGAAGTGGTCATTTTTTTTGGTGGTTGGTTATAGAAGAAATTCCTGTAATTGACAAGTGGAAGGTGCTAGGTGGCAGCCCAAACGACAGATTTGTAATTATAAATAGATGCTAGGAAGAATAGAACAAGGACTTTTTGCAGGGAATGAAATTTTGAAACCCATACAAGCTATCTTGTATCGGGCCTGTAAAATTGAATTTTCTAATAGAAGCCAGGGAGATGGACGTTTTACATGGGGAACGGAAGATGGATGTGTGTTGGACTCTTCTGATGACATCTATACTATAATGTGAAATCTGCACTGCTATTTGAACTATTTTTTGGCAACAAATGATTTTGCTTATTTCTGTGTGAACGATTTTCTCCATTTCATGAACAGTGAATGTGTTTCAGACTAAATCAGGAGCTATCTGCTGATATTTTATTTTGCTGTAGAATTCTCTTTCAGATTAAATGGCTAACTGTTTTTCTTCAAGATGACTCCTATGGCTCGTTGTTCATGCCTTTAAATGTGCTCCCTGCAGGGATCTTTGCAGTTATTTCAGTTGGTTTATATTTAGCTCGGTTTCTTTATTCTTTATACGTAGATTAAATAATCTTTTGCTTCTTTTTTTTCTGTTTTATGAGCAATAGATGCGTTCCATGTTGAATTAGAAGCTATCTTCTAAAGATCTTTATCTTGCTGTAGCTTTTCTTGTGAGAATTAACAGCTATCTGTTCTTTCCTTACGTTATTTGTTACAGCTTATTGCTCATCTCTTAAGCGTGTTCCCTGCAGAGATAGGTAGATTTACTCCAGATTCTAGACTTATATCTGTTTTAGTTGCATCTAAATCAAATATAATTTAGGCACTTGCATCTCATTTAAAAGACAAAAAAAAAAAACCCAAAAGAAAGGTGGATCGGGCCATAACCGGTAGAATGGGATTTAAACTCCAAACCCACGGTTGCCGGAACCGCTAACCGGGCGGATTCCCTACACCAAACGAGAGATAGTCTAATTAGGACCATCTCTCGGGGAGAATCCCTTTCTGATTGATGCTGCGATATCCGAGGCATCAACAGACCCTTAAAACCAACACTTGTAATTATCAACAGACTAAATTCCTCCACGGGAGGTCACAAGAAAATTTATAGTTTGGTTAGGGTTGATTGGGTTAGGCATCCAAATAATTCCCACCAATCCTCTACACTTTGTATGAAACAATAAATTGTTGACTTATAGGGTACTTTTAAATCTGGCTATTAGCAAGTTTCAAAAAACAACCCGGATAAGAAGGTGTGGTGCCCAAGAACGTGAAAGCTGAGGTATTACTTCCCTGCTCCCCACAAAGAGTCACTTAGCTTTTTGTGGAGACGACACTATACCACTCAGGCCGAACCACTTATCCACACTTGACGTGGGTATCTTAATGGCCAAACTTTGGATATCACCAAGGTGCAATTGTGAGTGCAATTTTTTGATGTATATGTAACTTCGGAATGTATTTCATCTATGTATTTTATATATATTTATTGTACCCTTATTAGAGATGTGTTATTCCTCTATAAGGAAGTGTCGTCATGTGGATTGACAAGTGTCGCAAGTGTGTGTACTTTTTGATGGGTTATTGGATCACCATGTGTGGGGTCGGCCCTGAAACATATATTATATTATGGATGTATATAGATAGACAAGTCGGACCCATAGTGTAACTCGGAAAACAGGTTAAGTATAAATAGAGATCGGGAGATCTCTATTTGAATCATTCGGAAAGACACACTTCTCTCACTCAGAAAGTGGCACACTAATGAGGAGGAGGATCATATTCTCTAGGAGACTATTTCAAGTGTATTTTGGTTGTACTTTGGTTGAGCCATTGCTCTCTCTATCTCTGAGGAAGTTGTGGGGTTTTTTCACCTTAGGGTTTTCCCCACGGAAACTCTGTGTCTCTTGTCTCTCATGCTTTTGATTTTTGTGATGCTTGTCATGCTTATTGTGATTGATATGATGTATATTTGTTGTACATGTTGTTCTCTCAGTTAAGATCCTAGATCAGATTGAAGTAAATTCTGAAAAGTTAACATGGTATCAGAACTAACCTGAGAAGAAGACATTTTGCAGTGACGGAAACTTGAGTTTCTTGTTTATTGGGTTTCTCTCCACAGTTTTTGGAAAAGCAGTATAGTATATTGACTCTACTCATCAAGGAGGATCTATCTGTCCAATCAGAATCAATTCTGAGCATTTTCAGATTTGGCCCTAAAAATTAGGGTTTCCACAAAAATAGGAATTTCTGAAATCTGAAGACATAGCTGGAAGATCCTTGCAAAAATCAAATTTTAGAGCTTTGGATCGATATTTTTGGCTGGGTAGATCTCCAGGAAACTCAAACCCTAATTCAGGGCTCTCCCTAGTGAACCTGGGAGGACAAAAAGGCAAATCTGAAGGGTAAAGCTTTGTTGATCTCAAATTCTGAATACACCAGGCTGATCAGCTCATCAAGGCGCATCTGTCTATCCTTTCAGAAAGTTGAAATTCACATTTTGAATTTTTAGGGTTTTTTCGACAAACCCTAATCCGAGACCAGATCCAGTTTTCAACATTTCAAGTGGTAAGACCTAAATATTTTTCTATTTCCATTTGAAGTACTCTTTAAGATGTCTCACCACACCAAGCTTGAGGATAAGCTTGAAGGGGCTGATAACTTCCAAGCTTGGAAGTATAGGATTGGGTTAATCCTGGAAGAGAATGAGTTGGACTCATATATAAAAGAAGACATCCCTATCCCAGAGGATGAAGAGGCTAAGGTATTGCATAATAAGAACTTGGTCAAGGCAAAGAGAATCATTGTTGATTCTATCAAAGACCATCTCATACCCCATGTGTCTTCTCTAAAGACACCCAAGGCTATGTTTGACTCTTTGACCAAGCTATTTTAAGGAAAGAACATAAATCGGAAGATGACCTTGCGGAATCAATTGAAAGGGGTCAAGATGTCGAATGGAGAAACCATTCAATCCTATTTATCCAAGGTCTCTCAAATCAAGGAACAACTTGAAGCTGTAGATGAAATGGTGGAGAATGGTGAAATTGTTATGACTACTTTGAATGGCCTACCTAGGTCATGGGACTCTTTTATCCAGGGGATCTGTGCCAGAAAGAAGTTAATCTCCTTCAGTAGATTATGGAAGGAATGTTCTCAAGAAGAAGCAAGGCTTGTGGCAAGAGAAGAGAAGATGGGAAATGAAGATCAAGCTCTCACAGCTCACACTAAGAAGGGCAGGTTCAAGAGGGAGCCATCCCATCACAAGAAGAAATCTTCTCATCATTTTCAAAAAGACAAGAAAGCTCTAAGGTGTTTCACTTGTAATGAGAAGGGTCACTCTGCTTCAGAATGTCCCAAGAACAAAAGGGACAACCAAAACAACAACAACTCCAGCAAGAAGAAGAAGGGTAACAAAAGAAGGTACCATGCTCATGCTGCCGAAGCTGATGAACCTCCAAAGAAGAAGGCTAGGGCAAAAAGTGATGATAGTAATGATGACTCATCAAGTGAAGAAGAGTATGTTCTAATATCTGCTCTCACAGGTACTATCTCCCATGGTTGTAATGATTGGTTGATTGATAGTGGGGCTTCCAAACACATGACTAGGTTTAAGGAATCTTTTGTGAATCTATCTAAACATGAATCACCCCATAAGGTGAAACTTGGGGATGATTATCAATACCCAATCAAAGGAAGTGGTGAAGCCTCCTACAACCTAGATTCTGGAAAATCTTTGAAGATGAAAGAAATCCCTTATGTACGTGGGCTCAAGAAGAACTTACTCTCCATCTCTACATTGGATTAAAAAGGTATGAGGGTTGCATTTGTGGATGGCCAAGTCCTAATGTGGCCAAAGAGAAAGACCATAGATGATGCAGTTGTGATTGGAGAGCAAGAGGGAGGTTTGTATAAATTAAAAGGACAACCTGAACATGTCATGGTGCATGAATCCATGGAGCCAAGTGAACTTTGGCATAGAAGACTTGGTCATATGCACTATAGGGAACTTCCAATTGCAAGCAAGGCTGTAGAGGGTCTTCCTGAAATCAAGACCAAACATGAAGGTGTTTGCAAAGGATGTGCAAAAGGTAAGAATATTAAGAAGACTTTCCCAAGCAGTGAAAGCAAGGCAAAAGATATCCTAGAAATCATCCACTCAGATGTATGTGGTCCTATGTCATCCAGTTCTCTAAGTGGGTATGTTTACTATGTCTCATTTATTGATGACTTATCCAAGAAGACTTGGGTATACTTCTTGAAAAACAAAGATGAGGTGTTTGATAAGTTCAAAGAATTCAAAACCTTGATGGAGAATTAAACTGACAAAAAGATCAAAACATTCAGATCCGACAATGGTGGAGAATTCACCTCAGGTGACTTCAAGAAGCTTTGCAGTGATTCAGGGATTAAGAGGGAGTTGACTGCTCCTTATAATCCTCAACAGAATGGAGTTGCAGGAAGGAAGAACAGAACAATCATGGAAGCAGCAAGGGCAATGCTGCATGACCAAGATCTACGTATGCATCTATGGGCAGAAGCAGCTAGAACAACTGTATATGTGCAGAACAGAACACCCCACAAGATATTGGACAACAAGACACCAGAAGAAGTCTTTTCTAGTAAGAAACTTGAAGTCAGCCATCTCATAATATTTGGTTGTCCAGTATACACACATGTCCCAAAGGAAAAGAGGACCAAGCTATATCCTTCAGGAAAGAAGGGTATCTTTGTGGGTTACAGTGAAAGCTCGAAGGCTTACAGAATATACTTTCCAGGGTTCAAGAAGATTGATGTCAGTAGGGATGTAACATTTGATGAAAACTCAACATTCATCAAATCAAGGAAGGCACCTATCGAAGTTTATGAAGAACCTAAGGAAACTAGATTTCAAGATACTACCATGACTGAAGCAATTCCAGAAGTTGTTCGTGAGTTTGAAGATCTGCAAGAACCTGTAGATCCACCCCGTGAGGATAACTCTCACAAGAGGAAACCTGCATGGGCTAGAGAGCTCATTCAAGATGCAGAAAGATTTGGAATTCCAAAAGAAGAACATAGAGCAAAGAAAAGAACCAGATCACATACCAACTATGTTGCTTTACTCTATGACATTATGAACAAAGAACCTTCCAGTTATGAAGAAGCAACGGAAAAGAAAGAATGGAAGGATGCTATGGTTGAGGAATACCAATCAATAATGAAAAATGATGTTTGGGATGTTGTCCTAAGACCTAAAGAGAAGTCTGTTGTGACTTCCAAATAGATCTATAAAATCAAGCATGCTACAGATGGCAGTGTAGAGAAATACAAAGCAATATTCGTAGCTCGTGGCTTCTCTCCGAAAGAGGGAATAGATTATGAAGAAACTTTTGCACCTGTAGCCAGTTATACTTCCATCGGAACAATACTTGCCCTAGCTGCAACAATGAAATGGAAAATACACCAGATGGATGTCAAGACTGCTTTCTTGAATGGTGTAGTTGAAGAGGAAGTATATGTGGAGCAGCCACTTGGTTTTGAAATACATGACAGGGAGTCATATGTGTGCAGAACTTGGTAGGATAGACAGCTTTCTATCCAGTTTGGGCTTTACCAAGAGTAAAGCGGATTCCAACCTCTACTACAAGGTTGAGGAAGGGAATCTTGTGATTCTACTCCTGTATGTGGATGACTTATTTGTAACAGGAGATGACAGATTAATTGCAGATACTAAGAGGAAGCTTGCTGTTGAGTTCGATATGAAATATTTGGGAATGATGCATTATTTCCTAGGTATGGAGGTGTGGCAGAATTCAGGTGGGATCTTCCTTGGTTAAGGGAAGTACACAGTAGATATCCTGAAGAGATTCGGGATGATGGATTGCAAGGCCATGGCCACACCCATGGCATCGAATATGAAGCTTCTATGTGATGCTTCATCTGAGCCGGTTGATGTCGCTATGTATCGTCAGATGATTGGGTCCTTGATGTACCTGACGAACACGAGACCAGACATTTGCTTTACAATGAACACATTGAGCCAGTTCCTGACGGATCCGAGGAGTGTTCACCTGGTTGCTGTAAAGCATATTTTGAGGTACCTGAATGGTATAGTGGATTATGGGCTCAAGTATGAAGTGAATCAAAATTTTAACCTACAGGGTTATGTTGATTCAGATTGGGCAGGCAGTGCTACAGATAGGAAGAGCACATCTGGGTGTTGCTTCAGTATGGGATCAGGTGTGATCTCTTGGTTTAGCAAGAGGCAGTCCTGCGTAGCACTGAGTACATCTAAGGCAGAGTATGTTGCAGCCTGCTCAGCTAGTTGTGAGGCAGTATGGATACCGAAGCTACTGTCTAAGTTATTTGATCTCCCGTTGGATGCTACTGGTATCTTTTGTGATAACCAGAGTTGTGTGAAGCTTTCCGAGAACCCAGTGTTTCATGACAGGTCGAATCACATAGATATCAAATATCACTTTATCAGGGATATGGTGCAAAGAGGAGCTGTGAAGCTCCTGTACATTGAGACGGACGAGCAGATTGCAGATGTGATGACGAAGCCACTAGCCAGGGTGAAGTTCGAGTACTTCAGGGAGAGGCTTGGTGTTCTTCAGATTGATGACACTTCGAGGAAAAAGTGATGGAAACATTTGCTGAAGCCATTCCAAGCATGTTGGAAGGAGGATCCTTCACATGGCTGTGGATGTAAGCACTGGATGATGAGAATCAGGACGATGCTCCAGTTACTGCTCTGTCTATGCATCATGTTGGATGCTAGATATGATCAGTTGGATCATTTATATTTGTATGTATGTATGCATCATGTTGATGTTGGATATGATCAGTTGGATCATTTATATTTGTATGTATGTACGCATCATGTTGATGCTAGATATGATCAGTTGGATCATTTATATTTATATGTATGTACGCATCATGTTGGATGCTGGATATGATCAGTTGGATCATTTGTATGTATTTGTATATGCATCATGTTGGATGCTTGGACCATGTATCTGTATATGTATCAGGTGGATACATTGTATGATCAGGTAGATCATGTATGTTGATATGTATCATGTATTTGTATTTGTATCAGGTGGATACACTGTATCATCAGGTGGATCATGTATGCTGATATGTATCAGGTAGATACTTGGTGTGCATCAGGTGGATGCATTGTATGATCAGGTTGATCATGATGATGAGCTTCAGGATGTTGCTCCAGATGATATGTACCAGGATGGTACAAGTGATGATGATCAGTAGGATCATGGGAATCAGGATGATGCCTCGTGCGATGATGATCCGTTGGATCATGAGTATCAGGTTGATACTTGGAGGTCAGAGATGATATGTGGCAGGTTGTGCAAATAGCATGTAATCAGTCCTGGGAGATCTTTCCAGTCGTGCTGCGGCACATAAATGTTCCTGGGGTACTCTTTCTGGTATTGCTATGTAGTATGTAATCAGTCCTTAGATATCCGATAGGTTGAGCTGTGTGCTCATAATCAGTCCTGGGATGAGGTATTACTACGGAGACATGTAATCAGTCCTGGAGATCCAAGAGGTTGAGCTGTGTTCTCGTAATTAGTCCTGGGATGCTCTTTAGAGATCTTGTCGGTCGTGCTGCGGCACATAAATGTTCCTGGGATGCTCTTTAAAGGTTTTGTCTATCCACATGTAATCAGTCCTGGAGATCCGAAAGGTTGAGTTGTATGCTTGTAATAAGTCCTGGGATGCTCTTTAGAGATCTTGCCGGTCGTGCTGTGGCACATAAATGTTCTTGGGATGCTCTTTAAAGGTATTGTGGAGGAGATGCATGTAATCAGTCCTAGGAGATCTTTCCAGTCGTTCTTAGGCACATAAATGTTCCTGGGATACTCTTTTCGGTATTGCATCCGCACATAAAATTAGTCCGGAGAGGCCACCTCTATCAGACCGTTCGCACAGATGATGAAGACCTGCAGGTGGTGGGACTACATCCAGTATGAAAAAGGACTGGCTCTGTAGAACTTCCTATGACGAGTAGAGTCAGATATTGGTTGATATAGAAGCAGCAGTGACTATGATGATGACGATGCATCGATGACGATGATCCCGAGAAGAAGACTTGTCTAGCAGATCTGTGTTGAGAAATACCTTCCTAGTTAAGAGGGAGTGTTGATGTGTATGTAACTTCGGAATGTATTTCATCTATGTATTTTATATATATTTATTGTACCCTTATTAGAGATGTGTTATTCCTCTTTAAGGAAGTGTCGTCATGTGGATTGACAAGTGTCGCAAGTGTGTGTACTTGCTGATGGGTTATTAGATCACCATGTGTGGGGTCGGCCCTGAAATATATATTATATTATGGATGTATCTAGATAGACAAGTCGGCCCCATAGTGTAACTAGGAAAATAGGTTAAGTATAAATAGAGATTGGGAGATCTCTATTTGAATCATTCGAAATTACACACTTCTCTCACTCTGAAAGTGGCGCACTAGTGAGGAGGAGGATCATCTGCTCTAGGAGACTATCTCAAGTGTATTTTGGTTGTACTTTGGTTGAGCCATTGCTCTCTCTATCTCTAAGGAAGTTGTGGGGTTTTTTCACCTTAGGGTTTTCCCCACGAAAACTCTGTGTCTCTTGTCTCTCATGATTTTGATTCTTGTGATGCTTGTCATGCTTATTGTGATTGATATGATGTAGATTTGTTGTACATGTTGTTCTCTCAGTTAAGATCCTAGATCAGATTGAAGTAAATTCTGAAAATTTAACACAATTGACTCTTGAAGTCAAATATTTCCATTGATAAATGCTTACAATCTCTTCTAGAGCATATCCCCATCGCTAGTATAGTTGAATCTTTGTTACCTTCACTAGTCATTCGTTGTGTGTATCCCATTATCACCAATGGTTGTACTTTTGGAAGGCTAGTTTACATTTTAGAGGAAGTTAGGTCTTTAGGGAATTTACATTTATTTTCTTTTTAAATACAAGTTCACTAACTCGTAATTAAAAATAACCTACATGGGGGAGCACTTGCACTAAGCTGACATAACACACATCACTCACATTACACCATTTTGCATCTGTTGTGGTTGACATACTTTTTCATTTGTTCAAATTGTGCTTATTTCCATCATCACTCTCATTTGTCACTAAACTTCCACCATTTAGGAACAAAACTCCCTAAGGCAGCCCCGTAGACTGCAAGGTGTTTCCCCTCTCTCAAGGGATTTTTTTCCTCATTCTCCCCATGGTTCACCAGGGAGATACTCTAGCCAGGTCCGCTCCTAGGAAACATTGATATGATCATCTAGGCAAGGCCGCTCCTTACTTGATTCATTTTTTCCCCTTGAAGAAAAATTAGATCATTTTTCTTCATCCTCTCACATAAGAGGTAACCCTTCATTTTCTCCCCTCAAAGAGAATTTATACCACCCTTCATTTCCACACCTCAGAGGGAGTCCACCCACTCCTTCTCCCTCTTCAGGAGCAAGGAACACAACATCATCTTCCTCTCATCAATGACAGATATCACTGCCACATACTCCCTGTTATCCCCCTCAAGGTATCAGTACACAACATACGATGGCGGGACCTAATACCAACCTACCTTTCATGGCTAGCTTGAATTTCCCTGATTTGTCCAAATTGATCAATGACTCCATCACACATGATCCAACATGGACCAAATTGATCAATGACCCCATTGCACATGATCGATCAAAGGGATATTCGATCTTGGAAGTGAATTTGGACTGGTTCAAGTGAATGACAATTGATCCATGGTAATGATATTTCCTTTTTGAGGAAAACGCAACACTAAAAAAACTGAAGGCATAATATAAGCCATTGCATATGTACAACTATGTGATATCGATAGGGGCATCGACTACTTCAAACTCAACACAAATGATTTTTCCTCCCAACTGGACAGGAAAGGATGGAATAATCCCATGTGGTCTAAAATATCACCCATCAAAAGAAGTAAGAAATTTGGGTGATGGGGTGAGTTCTAGAGATCCCAATGCATTCCAACAAGATAGATCCATGACACAAGTCGATTCCCCCTCATCTACAACCATCCTACCGATAGTCTTTGTGGAATGAACCACAATGATCTGGAAGGAAACATGATAGAGAAGACTAGGGTTAACATCTAATACATCGAACTTCACAACCTGACTATTCAAAGGATTTGGATTTCCAAAGGTGGACAACAAAGCACTCTGTTGGGATGGGTAACTTTGGAGGACTTTTATTAGAAAACAGGATCACAAAACAATAGCATAAAACAAGATGAAAAAATAAAACACATAAACATAAGACAAGAGAGACACCAATATACGTGGTTCACCCAATCAGGGCTACGTCCACGGAGAAATTTCAATTCCTTTTATTAATCTATCCAACAAATGAAGGGATACAATGCGCAACACATATGCTGCAACTTCCTCTTCACTCTCTCATAGTCTCTCTCACACAATCACATAGACATTTACAATACTACAATACATAGTCATATTAAAATGTCTTCCTTTTAAAGAGGAATTACCATGGGCCCATAAATTACCCATTATTGACCAAGTCATGAATATGAAATTACAACATTTTACAAGGCATTTTTTCTGAAATTTTTGCTACGGGAGCGCTGCCCCAAAATCCTGACCAAGGGGGATCCCAAAATTATTCGTTGCCACCCTTGGAACCCCCATGGAGACTATAGTGGGGGGTCAATCCCCCCCACACCCACCCCAACCGTCATGGTATGGGATCCATACATGGCTAAAACACGACCTCTGAATCAGGAAGATCATGCTCCATAACCAACAATCTCCCACTTGGAGATTGATCATAGCAACTCCACCGCTACTACATCTACTGAACTATGCTCCGAACCTTGAACCTAGAAAATTTCTCATCTTCACCTTCATGATTGAAGGCCAACTAAAACTAAACAGGAACTGAATTTCTCTCTAGTTACTACCTTTGTCAACATGTCTACAGGATTCTGGCTATTATGTATCGTTTCCAACTTCAACGGTTCATCTTCCAGAACATATCGTATGAAGTGGTAGTTGAGATGTATATGTTTAGTCTTAGAATAGAAGGTTGATTTCTTTGCAATATGAATGACACTATGGTTGTCAGTGTAAAACCTACTATTCTCTTGCTTCTTACCTAATTCCTCCATGAACCTCTGTAGCCAAATCATATCTTTACTAGCCTCTGTAGCAACAACATACTCTGCTTCCATTGTTGAAATTGCAACAACCTTTTGCAGTTTCAAAATCCAATTTACTATTGTTCCACCTATAGTAAATCCATACACTGTGATGCTCCTCCTTCTATCTTTATCACCTTCCATATCTGCATCGACATATCCTTGTAGGGAAGTGTCTGAAACTCCAAAACATAATGCATGAGTAGAAGTACCTCTCAAATACCTAAGAATCCACTTTACTGCCTTCTAATCCTCTTTACTTGGATTGTTCATATACTTTCTCACAAATCCCACTACATGTGCAATATCTGGTATTGTGCACACCATGGCATACATCAAGCTACCAACTGCTGATGAATAGGGAAATTTGGACATGTATTCTATCTCCTTCTGTCTCTTGGGACACATCTCCTTACTTAGTTTGAAATGGATCGCCAAAGGTGTACTAACTAGTTTTGCATCATGCATTCTAAACCTCTCCAACACCTTTTCTATGTACTCACCCCGAGACAATGTCAATATGCGATTTTTCTTGTCTCTTGTTATTCTCATACCAAGGATTTTCTGTGCAACACCAAAATCCTTCATCGCAAATGAGTTAGCAAATTTCCTTTTGAGCACATTTATATCCTCCATGTTAGACCTCCAACAAGCATGCCATCCACATACAATAACAAGATAATATATCTTCCATTATCTAGATTCTTGAAATAAACACAATGATCATAATGACATCTACTATAACCTTGTTATGTCATAAACCTGACAAATTTTAAATACCATTGCCTTGGAGCTTGCTTCAGACCATACAAACTCTTCTTCAACATGCATACTAAATTCTCCTTCCCTTTTACCTCATATCCTTGTGGCTTCTACATATAGGTATCTTTCTCCAAATCTCCACGGAGAAAATTTGTTTTTCATCTAACTTTTCAAGATGGAAATCTTCTACCACCACTAGACTTAAAATAGTTCTAATTGAAGTCATTTTAACAACAGGAGAAAATATTTCATAAAAATCTATACATTTCTTTTGTGCAAACCCTTTTACAACAAGTTTGGCCTTGTACCACTTCTTTCCTCCATCTTATTCCTTCAACCTGTAAACCCATTTATTCTGCAATGCTCTTTTACCTATAGGAAACCAAACCAAATCCAAAGTTTGGTTTCTTACCAATGAGTCCATCTCCTCGTTCATGCCTTGCACCCACTTTTTAATTTCCGCCTGCATTGCTTCTTCATAACATTCTAGTTCACCATAGTTAGTCATCAATAAATAATACAGTGAAGAAAAGTATCGTTCAATGGGTCTACTTGACCTGGTAGATATTATAACACTTGCAAGAGTTTGAGGTACATGTTGTTCTTGATTTTCTGGCACCTTTGGAACTTCAATTTCTTTTATTTCATCAAGCACTGTGTAATCTGTATTTTCCTTTTCATGTTTTTTTCCCTGTAATTGATCTTTATACATGACCTCTTCATTGAATACCACATCTCTACTCATAATGATTTTGTTAATTCCATAATCCCATAAGAGATAACCAAAATCATCAACCATGTATCCAATAAAGGTACATTTCTTGGATTTATCCTCATGATTTGTTCTTTTTTTTTTATCAATATGGACAAATGATTCACAATCCAAAGTTCTCAAAAATGAGTAGTTTACCTTTTTACATGTCCATGCGTCCTCTAGAATTCCACCATCCAAAGAACTTGAAGTCCCTATGTTTATTAAGTAAACAACAGTATCTACAACATATTCCCAAAACTATAAGGGAAGCCTTGTATGCAATCCCATACACCTTGTGCGCTCCATGATTGTTTTGTTCATCCTTTCTGGCATGTTATTTTCTTGCGGTGTTCTTGGGACTGAATTCTCTCTACGAATCCCATGGTATGAACAATAGCTATCAAAATCCTTGCTGTACTGTTCACCTCCATTATCAAATATGAGACACTTTAACCTTTTCCTGTCTCATTCTCAACCAAAGATTTCAATTTCTTAAAAGTAGCAAAAACATCGGATTTTTGTTGAATGAAATAAACCCAAGTTTTTTTAGTTGCATTACCAATAAAAGTAACATAATAACGAGATCCACCAAGATATTGTACCTGAGTCTTTCCCCATACATCTGTATGTACAAGCTCTAACTTTTCACTCTTCTTTTGCTTCCCAACTCTGAGAAATATGACTCTCTTTTGTTTTCCATAAACACAGTTCTCACAGAATTCCAAACTTACCTACTTCATATCTGGAAGCAACTTCCTTGAGTGGAGAATATGGATCTCCTTCCCACTCATGTGTCCAAGACTATGATTCCATAATGTTGTATATGTTTCTTTGGAAGCTACAGAGATAGAAGAATTAGTATTATGAGGACATAAATACAACGTACTTATCCTATCTCATTTTTCTATTACCAGTGATCCTTTAGTGATCTTCCACCACATTTCTCCAAAAGTAGATAAACAACCACCATCTCCCAACTACCCTATTGAGATCATATTTATTTTCATAACACAAATATGCCTTACATCTTTCAGGATCCATTCAACTCCATTCTTTAACTTTATCCATACCTTACCCATTCCAACGATTTTACATGGTTCATCATCACCCAATAAAACATGTCCAAAATCACCTAGAACATAATCATGAAAGAATTTCCTAAGGGGTGTAGCATGACATGAATCCCCTGAATCTACCACCCAGTAATCACTAGTATTATCTAATTCAATAATCAAAGCATCTTGTAACACATCACCTGCTACATTTTCTTCCTGAGTAGTCTCCTGCTGTACATCTCCTTTCTTCTTTAGAGATCTGCAATCTTTCTTCAGATGTGCTTTCTTTCCACAGTTCTAGCACTCTATATTTCCCAGTCTAGAATTGGATCTTCCCTTCCTATAATTCTCACGATTACCTAGTATTTTTCCTTTCTCCTTTTGTCTTCCCCTTCTCTACATGGTAAACGCATTAACTAATGTCTCACATGTGATTTTTCTTCGTATTTCCTCGATAAGAATAACACCAACAACATCATCAAATTTTAAAGTGTTTGAGCCAAAAAAAAATTACTTACAACCATGACCAAGCCATTCCAGCTTTCTGGCAATGAGAACAAGATTATAAGAGCCCTAACCTCATCTTCAAAGTTCACTTTTATAGAACTTAGTTGATTAGTAATCGTAATTAATTCATTTAAATGGTCAGCAACAAACCCACCTTCTGAAATCTTCATATTAAATAAATGCGTCATTAGAAATACCTTGTTGGAGGCCGATGATTTTTCATACAGTTTAGCAAATGCACTCATCAGACCCTCCGTTGTCTTTCTTTTGAAATATTGAAAGCCACCAACGAATCCAGGCACATCCATATTGTTCCTAGTTCCTTTATGTCAAGAACTTCCCATTATTCATCCTTCATATCCGCTGATTGTTTTGCTTTTCCTCCCAATGGTAGGAATAGATCCTTCTGATACAGATAGTCCTCATTTGCATCTTCCATAACTGGTGGTTTTGGCCATTAATTTTTTCGACTCTAAACTTTCCTTCTTCCTCCATTACTCACACTCAAACCAAGAACCCTTATTTACTGCGAGTTTATTTGCCAAATAGGCCTTTGGCTATGATACAAATTTTTAGAAAATAAGATTGCAAAACAATAAAATAAAACAAGATGCACAAATAAAACACATAAACACAATACAATAGATACACCAATATACGTGGTTCACCCAATCTAGGCTATGTCTATGGAGAAATTACCAGTCCTTTTATTAATCTATCCAACAAATTAAGGGATACAACCCACCACCCCCCTGGACCCCCCATGGCGACTATAGTTGGGGGGGAATCCCCCCCACACCCCCCCCGCCATGGGATGGGATCCAGACACAACTAAAACATAATATATGAACCAAGAAGATCATGCTCCACAACCAACAACCTCAAGAGCTGACATGGCACATGGATTTTGACCTAAATACTCAACGATATAATAGTTGGGGGCAGCTCTAACATTAGGATTGTGCAATGCCATCTTATAGACACCTTTTGGCATGCAAGACATTATCTCTACCATAGGATTCTCTATGTGAAGAGGTTTATGTGGCTCAGGAATTCCTTTAGATTTCAACAAAGACTCATAATTTCCATAGTCCTTAGCTCTAGTTGACAATAAGACATCAGATCCGACCATATTAATGTATTACTGATTAGACGAGGGAGCGTTTTGGATGCCCCCTTGTGCATTTCCAATAGGATTAGAGGATCCATAATCTAAGTGTTTTCCTTGTGGAAAAGTATTATTAAGATGTTGTTGTTTCTGATTCAATAGTTTTTAGGCTTCTTCCATTAACAAGCATTTATGAGTAAGGTGATCCCCCTTGCAAAGCTTACAAGGGAATTTGACTTTCCTCTGCTCTTGCTTTGACTTACCAACATTATTATTTTGTTTAGGTTTATTATGATTACCCTCTACTTTTTATTAGTATTTTTCTTATTACTTTCATTTTTCCCACTAGGATGTTGGTTGCCTTTTTTATTAGCCTACATAGTGTGTACAGAAGTGGTTTGGGAAGGAGGAGAGGTGGAAGAACAAGTTGCACTTTCTACATAAGACTGGATGGAGAAATTCTTCATTTGACTATTAACAACTTTGGAAACATTATGACGAATTGAACCAACAATACCATCAACATGCGGTCCATGTTTGGGTTTCAAAGGGTTTTTACTAGACCTCGGTGCATCAGGAATAATTTCATAAAGGATCCCATACTATGAATAGATCAAATCTAGCTACATGGCCTTAAAAAATGATTATTCTTTGGAACTCGTCGAAACATCCTTTTAAATATAAGGAAACAAGGATTTGAGAAACCACTCTAACAGGAACTCAAGGGGGATATTAGCCTTAATCAACCTTTTCTTCCTATGCCATTCTTGGATGTGATATGAGATATGGGTATCTTATTTTTTTCTAAATTGGAACAACAAATCAATACCGATATCATACCAGATAAGAAGCTGAAAGTGGTTCAAAGATACAGTTGCTAAATTATGGAAGCAACGAAAGGATGAACCAAGCGACTTGATGTACCATTTTGCAACAAATCCAGTGAGTGTGTGTTGAAAAATTCTTAATCGGATAGATTTATCATTAAGCGAGTTCAACGAACACCATAAATGAAATGTGGTAACATGATGTCCAAGATCTTCACCAATTTTACTTCAAAATTTGGAATTTTTTAGAGAAATATGGTAGGAACTGGAGGCCATTTAGGATTATGACACACCAGTATCCATTCATCAATTTTAATAAATATGGAAAGTTCAAAGTTTCTAGAAAAGGAAGTCTTGGGTGTTGCGTGGAAAAAGTATTGGGATGTGAACCTCATGGTGGGAAATTCCCACTACTAGGATTTCAAAAACATTGATAAGGGTTTCCCCCTATCATTTCCTATGCAACACTTGTTCCTATAAAAGGGTTCCAAGGGCTATGCATTGTATTGCCCCTAGGAAGATTACCCTGCATCCAATTCGATCGGGTTTGAGAAATGTTTCCCCTAGCTAGCATCCCAGTTGAAGGTATAAAATTAATACCTCATCCACTAAATAGTGAAAAGGGGGTAGATCTAGCAGGCATAGAGGATTGTTGAAAATTGCCCATTTGATTATTAAAACCTATAAACAGGTTTACACCTGAAACAGGTCCAACAGATTGGATAGGTTTTCTCCCAAAAGAGGGAAAGGATGAGGGGATATGTTCTCCATTCCAAGGAAAACCTTCGAAAGGTATAGAGGAACTGCTAAACCTAGAAGTAGGATTCTGAAATAAGGGATTAGAAGTGATCAGGAAATTAGGCATACCCAAAACTAGCATCCCAAATGTAAAGGCACTAGAACCAAAAGGTGATGATTAAGCAGTACTCATAGGTTGAGTAACAACAGAGCCTAAAGGTATGGTATTGGTGCTAAAAGTAACAATAAGAGATGAAATAGCTATTGTTTCATTTAACATCTAAGTGCTTACATAAGGAGGAGAAAACCCTCTTGTCACTATAGGTGAAGTGAGAGTATGTAAATCTCCTAATCCTTCCCCCAAATCATCCATAATCAGACCTCTACTTATGCACTAATCAATTATTCCTTGTTCAAAAGAACTTGGAATCTGCACTAAGACTGGATCGTCAGTTCCAGTTAAAGGAGAGTTGAAATGTCTTACAAATCCTTCGACTTGAATATCTTCAAGTCTAGTGATGTGAGGTGCAAAAGTGTTGTTTCTTATAAGTTGTGGTTCACCGACTAAATCGATAGAACCTATTGGCTCAAAAGAGCCATATATGTTTGTTCAACGCTTTTGTGGAGGTGGTGTAGGTTACACTGTGTCTAGAGGAAGATTCTAAATCCTCCTAGAACAATGAAGTGGTTGATCTTCCAACCTTAGAAAATATTTTAAAAAAATTGAGTCGTAAGGCCAACTAAATCACATAGAGTACAAAGAGCACACCACTAATAAAAATCCCTAGGAAAGCAACCAATCAAACAAAGGGCCTTTCAAAGTTTAGTGTGGAATGATTAAGTCCCACAAAAAAACAAAAAAGGTGCAAAAGAAGTTACCAAGAACTCCACTAATAGCCCTTCTTGGTGCAAGTCTCCCCACAAGGCAAGGGTACTATTAGTTTGAGTCAACGTCTACTCAAGGTACACTGGAATCCCCCTGCAGACACCTGTGTGGTACCTAAGACAAGATACTAAGGCCACCAACTCGCACTCAGCGTCCGAGGGAGCAATCAACGGTCAGGATCATACGTATGGGAAGGGTAGCTAAGCCCAAAATATCAACAGTACTGGCACCACATGGGACCCAAGTTGGTACTGAAGAAATCCTCACACACGCAAAATACCACAAATGTTTGGTTTAAGTATCAAAGGGGTAATCTCTTCAACCCAACCTCACATGACCTCGTGCTTAACTCCGATGTTGGTGGAGCTCCCAGCCACGCCCTTATGATATTGTATTTATTCCTATCCTTCTAAAAGACCACTATGTTTTACAATTTAAAATAGCCTTAGATTGTTAACTTCCAACCTAGTCCAAGGCTCTATGCTCAAATTAATTGGTGAATCCTATAAAAATAAAGTTCTAATAAGTTTTAGATTAAGTGTTATTTTTAGTGGTTGTTATTACTCAAAAGGACATGGAAGTGAAACTAATGGTGTTTTTGACACTTACAAGAATTGAACACTTTAAATATATATGTGTATAAAGCAAAGTGATCTTTCATCGTTTCTAGTGCTATGCAACACTTCTTAAAATGAAACTTTTCCACAATATTTGTTTGTCTCTTTTCATTCTTAAAAAGAAACTACTTAGAAAATAAAATAAAATGAAACTATTTTTTCCGTTTTCAAAAACTAACAAACAAACACTCGAAACCAACCAAATAAACTTTTTCTTTTTCTTTTCTTTTTAGGAAAAAATGAAAAATAACTTCAAATTTTCAAAAGAAATATTTTTTTCTTTAAAAAAAGACTATAAAAATATTTTTTTTTGTTTTAACAATTGCAAGAAAAGAAATAAGTATAAAAATATTGTAAACTAATTGTTTCGTTTAATGTAAAAAAATGCAAAGAAAGAAACAAACAGGTAAAAACAACTTTTTCTTCAAATTGCAATAAAACAATCAAAAGAAAAACTTACAAAGTAGTACTTTTTATTGTTTTTCTTCAATGATATGAACATAAAAATAAATAAAATAAAAAACATAAACCTTCATACGAATCGGACTGCTTAAAACTTGTACAAACAACCCAAATAAAAGATCTTGGCTAAGACCTACATAATATATATATTTTTGTAAAAATACGTACTTTTTTTAAGCAAAGACAAATCACAAGAATTCATAGTCAACTTAAACATAGGAATATCGACTTTTCTAGTTTTGAAAGGGAGCAAAAAAAAACTGGTTGTACGCGGGTTGAGTGAAGGAAAACCGCTTATATGCTTCAAGTATTATTTTCAATTAAACAACATGAGGGCATAATCTCTAATACTCAGTGCTTGCTTTTTCTTCACCTATGCCTCTTTTATACTAATGGGGAGGAAGTAGGGAAGTTGGAGACAATTACTTACGATATTAGGAAAAGTGGGAACGATCAAAACTGAAAATTTTGTTGTAAAGTAAATTATTTTTATTTTTTACCCTCGAACAGACATGTATGAAGGCTAGACAAAGGTGAGTCGTGTATACATGGTCTAACAGTGCAATAGGGTGCACACAAATTGAAAAACTTAGTTTTTAAAAAGCTTTTCAGGTGGAGTATTGTTCATAGATCATAAGGAATCAGGGGAGTCTGCAAAATGTGAAATTGGATAAGATCGAGCCATCTCAAGCATCTTTGGGACAAGTGTGACAAAAGATGCTATAATATTTTATGTTCTTTTGTTGGAATATATTGGAGCGTTAACTATATTGACCTAACTCCAGATATAACCCACACGAATAAGCATCAACTAAATTGACCTAAATACCCTAAAAAAACCATCAATCATCATCACATAACTCGAGGAGTGTGGCTTAACATAACCCTCCTAGGAATATAGGTTTTTGAGGATAAACGATGGGAAATACCTCCACCTCTATTAATGGAGCTAGGGTCAATCACCTGTCAGTAATCACACTATGTTTCTATTATTGTTTCTAGATTTGCGTCATTGAATGACCAATTTGGGAAATTTGAACATCTGGATGGATGTCTTCTGGATCTGTCAACTATAAATCGATCTGTTCCAATAGTAGTGGAAAATAAGTTTTAAGCAAGTCCACATTAAATACTTGATGCAAACCTAGATGGTGGAATGATGAGATTAAAATCATTTTACCCAATTTTCTAAAGAATGGTGTAAGGACCATAGAGTAAAGGCTTCAATTTCCTGTGTGGGCCATTGAATCGTTCTTTCTTGATATGAAACCATACATGATACCCAATTTTGAATGAATTAGGAATACGATACTTGTCGTGTCAGGCCTTGTATTTCTCACTATCTCGCTAAAATGTCTCCTATGCTTCTTTCTAAATCTCAGAAACCCTATCCTTGAACATGTGTGCTTTATTGACTTCTCATTGTTCAAGTTCTGTGTCGATATAGTCAGTCGACTAGCTAAGTCTATAAGCATTGAGGGATGAAATACGATAATAGACTTCAAATAGACTCTTCTCCGTTGAACTATGTTGTGCTCGATTATAGTTATGTTGGATGCATGGGAGTCTTACATCCCATGTTTTGCGATGCTTCTGGTTGTACATGCAGAGAAACCGTACCACCATGTGATTCACAACTTTCATCTACCCATCAACCTAAGGATGGAACACGGTATAGATAGTTGTCTGTCGATCTATTTCCAAAGTGTTTTTGTCAAAACCCAAAAATTTCCGAAAATTTTAAAATTTTTAAGATAGCAATAAATGTTATTAAATGTCGTCATTTAACTGTCTGTTTAACTTACGTGATTGTAAGTGTGTCTGAAAGGTCTCTGTTATACTTAAATGTTATTATGAGTTTCTTAACTGTTGCTGATTGTTTTTCTGTTTTTCAACCGCAAGGGGGAATTGCCATGATGGACTGGCTTACTTAGATTTCGAGCTAATGCAACAGATTTTTCTTCTCTTACATATACACAGGTAATGTCGGGTCACCGCAATAATCTTTAAATCATCATAAGTCGATTTAGCTGTACCAGCTCATTCAGTGTAAAAGTATAGGCATGCTAACCAGGTTTATCAAGCTTTTTAAGGTAGAATACTTTTGCATCATGCCCAGTTAAAAAATTCAGAACATGTTATGTTTTACACTTTAATTGTACAGCTTGGGAGTTAAAGATATTACTATGTCTTATCGATACCTGTCTTCTATTGTTTAAAATTTAAGGAGTTGCTTTATTTGAAATCTGCTCTTTGTTTTCATTATCATAATTGATTGAATACACTGTGTATTAAGGATAACACAGGTCTATTCTTTCTTAAGCCAATAACTATGAGTTGCATAATTTGATAGCTACCAGTTAAAGTTCCATCATGAAGCAATAACAAGTTTTTACTCATCCTTAAAATGCTATCTCAATATAGAAACGTCATTTATTTATGCTCTACATCTCTACAGTAACTTAGAGAATGATAGATATATTGTATCTCTTATTCTTTCACATTAGTCTAGGCTATAAATTTTAGTGACCAGTTTCAAATAGTATTGATTTACTTGATAACTACCCCTTTGGCACTTTTTATAATAATTTAACATATGATCTATGTTTGAAACAGACTCCAAGTCTCAAACTGGAATGCTATTGACCAAGCAAGTTTGTTGAATGATAAACAAGGTATTAAAGACATCATTCTAGTTTTTTTTTAATTATTAGAAGAATGATATAAGGATTAGCCATTATGAAAAATCATACACAACTTTTTCTATATATAATAGGAGTTTTTATTTAGCAACAATGATAAGAATATCATCTATTGTAATGTTTGTAATGTTTGTTGATCCGAGTATTATGGTTTTCCCAAAACAATAATTGAAAGCATGGATTAATATGGCATTTTGACAAGTTTGAACTATGGATTAATATCATAAATGGGATATCCTTATGATGATTTTAATTGATTAACAATAATTTGGAAGTCCTCGTGGGACTATAGAGTCTCGACCCACCGCATGGAAATATTAATCTGCTACGTGGTTCATCGAGAGCCAAAAGCTTAGTGATATAAAACACTGGACCTAACCCTACCTCGTCATTTCCTTCGCCTTCGGGCTCGGGTCCTTCTCTGCAACCTCTCTAGGTCTGAGCTATGTGGTGGCGTTGTTGTTACAGTTCTCAGACTATTACCATTCCTTTGCTTAATGTTATCATTTGCAAGTCTTTATCATTAACTGTTGACAGCTATGGGAGTGTTATAGTGCCTAGGGTTTATCCTTGGAGTTCATTTACTGGTCTGGTCGCCATTAGTACAGTGTGCTAACAGCTTGCATGCTGCCTCATCCTTCGTATTGTCCATAGCTTCATCTGAGAGTCATTTGTGTTTGTTGTTTAGCAACTGTAACTGGTCAATAATCTAGGGTTTGTATTTTTTTTGTTTACCGTAGAACCCCTCTCACGGCGTGGCCTTAAATCTTAGCTTGGTTCTGTTTGAAGCTTCCACTGTTGCACATGCTCCTTGTTATCAGTCAGCTTGTTCGTGC
This sequence comes from Larix kaempferi, assembly GCA_027924585.1. NCBI lineage: Eukaryota > Viridiplantae > Streptophyta > Pinopsida > Pinales > Pinaceae > Larix > Larix kaempferi. The sequence continues at coordinate 9,468,915 of BSBM01000592.1, forward strand.
TGGTGAAACGAGAGGGGTTCACCCTACTGCTGCTCATGGCTATCAGCCTACCTACCGAGCATGACTTCATTCAAACCTCGGGTAAGCTATAGGTTTTATCCTTGTTTTCTGAATACGATAAGTTGTTTAAGACTCGACAATTATATATATAAATGATTTTTTTGTTGATAAGGTTTTTGTTTTGTTGCAGGCTCAGACTCCATTCGAAATGGGGGTGACTCATGCTTCGGCTGTTGGTTGCATAACCGGGTAAGCCTGGTCTTTTACCACGGCGTTCCTCCTTGTTGGTTGTCTATATGGTTTGGTCATGAAGGGCCACCCTTGTGGCTAGCTCTGTGTTGTTTGGTCTTGAGGCTGACGTCAGTCATTTGTAATTTAATCTTCTTGCTAAAGGTGTTTAGGGTTTAATAAAGTGTAAAGAAAGGCTATAAGCCTGCTCAGGATGACGGGGTTATGGCCTCAAGGTTTAATACTGTACCTGTACTTTGCTTGGGGTTTATTACCCAGGGTTTTGGAAATTACCTTAATATAACCTGTGTCTTGTGTGAAGGCTTATTCTATGTCTGCGTTGCTCTTGAATTCGATGCTCTATATTATAATAAATAAATCTTTGGTTTTTAAAACCACTGGTACAGTGGGTTTGTGAACTCGGCTGTAGATAGAAATCGTTGTAAGAGTTTCAATGGTTGAATAATACGACCTGTTACAATTCTCCTGTATGTTTTAAGTTATTGTATGTGGCATATATTTTTGAATTCATGTTTTAAAATTATCTATACTGAAATCTGGGCTACGGCCGTGGTTGAGTCATTGTAATACTGTTCAAATTTTAAACACCTGTAACGTCTAGGGTTTAATACGAAAGTACAATAGTGATTCTTAGTTATATGTTGATTCGGTAGTTACAACGTTCTACTGTTGATAGTTTAAGAAAACAATGAATGATTTTGTAAAGATTAAGCAGCTCGACAATGAGCTAGGAAATTGTTTTGTCTATTTCATGTGGTTGTGGATTTAACATCTAGTTTGTATCTGATGAAAATTTCTTATTGTTAAGGACTGGAATGGTATAGTTTGGTTTGAACACTACTGTCGTGATTTGTTTAGTTGCTTGATCTTCTGTTATGAATATAACTCTGTTGAAGTAAAAAGGGTTTAGAGAAAGTTAATACTACACTACTTACGCTCGAATATGAGTCAAGTGGGGTTATGTAATTGTTCTTAGCTGTCAACAGATGACTGGTTAAGTTTATGTGATAGGGTTGGTGTATTAACTTTTCTAATAGAACAATACTAGTTAAAATTTCGGTATTAGGGTTTGTATTTTGTTATAGATACATTGACCACATCTGGCATTCTCCTGCAAGATTAATTATCAGAGTGTACATACAGTACTTATGTTTGTTTCAAGTTTACTGTTGTTCCTAAATTTGTTTAATAAAATGTGAAACATACAGAGTACGAATACTTGAAATGTAAACACTGTTTATCTGTTCAACAATAAATATCAAACTAGTATTATATTATGACTCTAATTTGTTACATAAAAGATTTTATAGTTACTGCATAAATTACAATTTACATTATGTGCATATATAAATACAGTCATGATAATATAACCAAGGCATTACATCATACTAACGATACAGATTACAGTAACTCTCAATAATTCTCCTACAGATATTTAGGGATACTACCTTTCGCTACACTAATTACCATTCTGACATAAAGAAAATAAACTTAACATACATTCATTTTAACTTTCAACATAAAGATAATGACAGGACCTGTTTCTGTGGACAACAACAGCAATGGGAGGCTGTTCCTCCCTACCAACTCCTGGAGAGTGCCCAGACAACACTTCTCAGGACCCCCGAGCTTGCTCTAGTCTCCCTGGATGGAACTAGGTGCAGTAGAATAATTCTCTCAGCCCAAACAGCTACAATGGAACCAAGTTACTGCAGCATTCCTCTCAAAACACTTCCTTACTGTAAATTTCCCTCTTCCTCAATGGGACTCCTGAATAAAATTCACCTGAATGTATTCTCCCTCCAGAACAATGTTGAACCCTCAGCTCAGTTCATTGAGTACTATTTAAAAGATTTTCTAGGTCTTAGTTGGGTTAACTGTCATTAATGAGCCACCTGCTCAGATTCCACTTTCTTGGGGAATCATGACCCCAAATATAGGGAAGTTGCCACCTACAACTTAGGAAGTGTTTTAGGATGCTGCCACTTGTCTTTTGTTTGTCCACCTAGTTCCATCCACCAGTTTGACCAATAACCTCTTTTAACAGCTCTCCCATGCTGTTGTCTCCATAATTTATTTATTAATAATAAAATATTCTGATTTACATTCCATTTCTAGTGACTCTGCTGAGTCATCAGTTCCTACTTAGCATTAAATTTAACACAATGTCTCAAGAATTTAATAAAATAATTACATTATTTTTGCAAAATTGGGGTATGTGACATACACACCCCCTTAAAATGTAACATCGTCCTCGATTGTAGTGTCCCCTCCTACCATATCAACATGATAGGGAGGACGTGGTGCTCAATCCGGGCAATTAGCCCCAAAATGTTTGAATTAAAATCATTGATGCAGAGAACTGTATCTGTGCATGCTATGGAAAAACGACGGTAATCAAATAAATGTTGTTGATCTCTAACACACATTCAAGATTCTATGACAGCCATGAAATAAAGATCTGTGCAGAATTATACAAGATCATATGGAAATGCATAAACTTTTAAAAACACAGCAGAAGTAAATCCGTTTAATACATCCACATACATTCATAATATTCATCAAATGATAATAGCCAATTTACACAAGAGAATACTTATCTTATACAAAAGTAGTCCCACGCAACTGGCTATGCAACTGCAACGTTCCACCCAACCGTAGGCCAGTGTGCTCCTCAATATCTCAGCACCACCGCCACCCCCGAGCTGGGCATGATCTCTACAAGGACCCAGGGAACAGCAGACTCACACATAGCCAAGCATACACCAAGATGAGCCAAGCCAATCTACAATTGGGTTTATCAGGCTGCTAGGATATGGAAAGGAAGAGTTGCTAAGCTAGTGAGCTCCAGCACAGAGCCAGGGATAACCTTGCAAGATCTATCTAGCTTGGCACCCACAATACCTACACACCCAGCACAAGGAAGTATTCTTTTCACTGTTGTGCAGTCCCTCAAGCCATACCTTCCCTATCTAGTGCTCTCAGGGTATGCATAGAAGAGTAACCAAAGCCCTCTTGATCTTCTTGAGAGGTTGTCTCCCCCACTAGGTTTATCAAGCCACTTCTATCCACTACCACTCCAACACTTCAGCTCACAGGCTCAAACCAAAAACAAGGATGCACATAACAGCAGAACCCCACTTGCTGGGCATGAGGAAAACGTTTTCCACAGTGGGATGCATGATATGGGGTTTCAACTAACCCAGAAAAACGTGGGAACCCACAAAAACGAAATGGGTAGTTGGTGAACAACCCAGGAAGCCAAATCCGTTTTTAGAAAAACGTCCTTGGACATTCAGGGGCAAAAAACGACCTCCCTACAGTCCCCAAAACATGACCCTCCCTCTCCCAACTGTTATATACTGCAAAAACGACTCCCAGGCATGGAAAAATGCAGTATTTAGATGAAAAACGTAAATGGAAAGACCCCAGCTAACTCCCCCTGCGTGAATGATCAAAGGCTGCCTGTTCAGAATGGATTTGGGCACCATTTCGTGGGTGGTTTCTTGCCCAACAAGCAAAAACACGAATTTCCAGGTTGATGGCTTGCCCATGCACGAAAATGGCTTGCCCATACTTCTTCATTCCCAAGGCATTAACTGCTGTTAGCACTCAGATTTTATTCCGGTTGTAAGAAAATAAAACCTAAGGTAACCTATTTCAAACCAAGCTTTAGGTAGAAGAACTAGCCATTTTCTCTATCCTGAGAGAGCCCTCTCTGGTAGAGAAAATGGCTAGTTCTTCTACCTAAAGCTCCATGGGAGATATAACGAAGAAGATAAACATGCACATATAAGGATAAGGAAAACAACAGACTGCAAGACTGATTAACTCATGAATCTCTGTATCAAAAGATAGGTATCATCACTGTACTGCCTTTATTTCAAAAATAGACTTCAAAACATACTTTGTTTCTCAAAAATTTTCCAACCCTTTCAACAATGACCTCCATTGTTTTTTATACAAAACTTTCAGAAGAAGCTCCACATAACTGCTTCTTCTAACTAATAATTAAAAATATTTAACTAAAGATAACTGTCTTCGAGTAACCCATAACTGTCTTTCAAATAATATTACAAATTTTAAAATAAGAAGTCTTTTTTGCCACTTGGCAAGACTTTTGGATATCATCATTTTGCCACATGGCAAGAGCCTCAAATGCATCTAAGTATGAACAGAATATCTGGTCTTTCCATATTTCTCAACATAATTCCACTGGTCAACAATGGGTAGGTCATAACTGGTCATTTCTTTCACTAAGACTCGCATCTCGATATGACCTGCATAAGAAATAGGAAGAAGGTTTGCGCAAGTTAAAATCAGCATATTTAAAATTTCAAATTCCCCTGACATTTTCTCCATTAGAATTTTTCCTGTGAGCATGTGATCTAACTGCTGGAATTTTCGGTGATCCATTCTGATATCAAACAATAATCTTTTATAATCAGCTGGAGGAATTAATTCATTATTTTCGTTCCAGAAAGCTGGGAATCCCTTGTTCACTAACTTGTCAAATTGCTTTTTGAACTGTATTACTTCTTTCCTTATTTCTTCTGCTTTGGCCTCGATGTTCTCGATATGTGAGTATTTGCCTAAGATCCTTCTGGCCCAAGTGATGACAGAAATTCTGTTTGTTATACTCATGGCCGTCAGGTCTGCCTCGGATAGACTATTTAAAAATGTAATTGCTCTCTGGGCTATTTCTTTCGGCTTTCTATTTAACCCCTCCCTGACTGCTCGGCAACTGTCGAAGGCATCTTTGGCTACATTTTCCTTAACTCTTATATAATCCAGGTATGGCCTACGTTTTTCAACTTCTTTGATGATCTGGTCCCACACCATATGTTTACATCCCTGCATAGCAGCTTGTCCTGTTGCATGAGCAGCCAATCCTTTATTATTACTGCTTAATTCCTGATTATTTGCCTGCAAAGTTTTTATCTCTTTTTCTTTTGCTTCATTTTCCTCTTTTAATTTTTGAATTTCTGCTTTCAACAATTTAATTTCATTATCCTTTAAACTTATTTGTGACATCGCCTGCAAAATCCCATCTACACCATTCTTATCTTCTTCTGGGCCTGCCTGTACCTGCTGCTGACTGCTCTCTGCTAATTGTTTTCTCGCTGTTGCCAACTGTTCTTCCAAAATGAACCTTTCTTTTTCCCAATAGTCCTTTTCGTCAGACAGCTTTAACAATTTAGCTGTGACATCATTGACTTCGTTAGATAACTCTTCTTTTTCTTTTTCTAATATAGTCAATTCTGCACCTTGAATGAGTACAGCATCTGGGATTTTTAACTTCCGTTTCAATGTTAAAATCATTTCTTCTTTCTCCTGGAGCAGTTTGGTAGCTGCAGCTCCATCTTTATTAGTTAAGTCCATTTGCAGCTTCTTAATTTGATGTTGTCGAGACTTATTCTCTGCCTTTTCTTGTCTCAACTGATTATTTAATTTGTCTACTGAATTCTTTAGTTTGTTTGCTCTCAATGTGGCCCCCAAATAGTCTGAGTATATAACCTCTCCAGCTTGTCTATGTAACAAAATTTTGTCAGGGGCATTTATCTTTGACAAATCTACACTCATCTCTGAGATCTTGTCTTTGGTCACAACTGAAAATTTTAAAGAATTTTCTTTGATGTTCCTGCTGGTGAATAAGCTTACTTCATTGTTTGATATATTTCTGACCTTTGGAAACAATAGACTTGTTTGTTTCGCAGATTCCTGTTTGTTTTTACTATGTTCATTAAATACGTCCATGAAATTTTTAGGTCTATTTACATCATCCCCTACAGGGGTCTCTTCAATTTTGTATTCCCTCACTGTAACCTCTGGTATTTCATTTTCTGTAGCTTTTGCTTCTTCTGAAATGGTTGTCAATTCTTGTGACTCATCAGTTTTCAATCGTTTTCCTTTTTCTGTCTCTTCATCATCAATGATCATAATGTCCTGTATAGGTCTTTTGGACCCCACTAATGCAGTATTGATTTCGCTTTCTGTTTCTGCCATTGTTTCTTCCAATGACCCTTCTTTGTCGGACTTGTCTGGGATAATTTCTTCTTTGTATTCGAGCCAGTTGGCTCTGTCTGCCATCCCTTCAACAGTTTGATGATTCAGAGCCTTAATACGATGCTCAATTCTTCTTTTGGATATGATATTCAATGGGTCATATTCCAAGGCTGCATCTGTCTCAAAATTCATGTCTTTTAACAATTTCTCTATATATACAGCAGCGTTCTTATTCTTTATTGTAAACGGACCTAGTGTGAAAGGGTATTTAATGTCCGTTGCTTGTCTGTGGACTAAAAAATTGTTATCTTCTACAATCAATTTCTGTCTTAAAAACTCTAAGGCAAAAATCCTCAAGGTGAAGAATGCTAGTAGCACATAGGGTTTATGCTTGAATCCATACAATCTGACCACTGTACTATCTTTTGATAAAAACCAGTCTCCTGTAGCATACTCTGTATTCAGTTGCATTGATACCTGCATTTCTGGCAATACCCTAGGCAGACTTTTTCCGAAAATCATCTTAAAGATCGTCGAGAGCATGTAATTGATGAAATTGAAAATATTGTTTTCCAGTGGAGTTGCAAAAACAATCTCTGGGAACTGTAATTCTTCCTGGCTGGATACCATAATCATTTTCATTAAAAATGCTTGAAACCTGAAATGTCTGTGCGTGGAAAAATTGACCATCTGGTCATGCATCGTTTCGGCTATGAAAGCTTCAAAATTTAGTCGGGGAATTTGACTTTCGTCAATTCCCGACTGGACTATACTTATTCTGTACAATAAACTCAATTGAAACTCAGTTATATACAAATCCGAATCTAACCCTAAAACTACGGCCAACAGTGTCAAGACCAACTGGGTATTCTCATTAAAAAGGTTGATATCTAAAGGGTAAGGGAGTTCAGAAAGGCTAGTTTCTGGTCTGAGACACGTCGACAAAAACACTTCCCTATCACTCTGAGAAGCGTGGTGAAAATTTTCAATAATCGACACTTCATAAAAAACTTCAGGGTCGAGGGTTTGAGGCAAATCTATTTCTAGGGCTCTAATCACTTCGGCTGATTCAATTTTGCAGATGGCTCTAGTTTTCTGACTGTTTAAAACAACTTTTTCTTCTCGTGAATAGTTTTCAGCACACCAGGAGACGAATTCTGGGAAAGCAGGAAATTGGTCAGGGCAAAAAGCTATTAGAGATGACTGGTGAACTCTATGCGGGTCTATACCCTCTTTTAACAGCTCAGATAACTTCACTTTTACATCGGAGACCGGGAACCTAATAAGGGTGTCGAAAACATCTTCATCTCTGTCTTCTAGGGCATCTTTTGACCTAAAAACGTCTATATCTTGTACAGTCTCCATCTAAATGCTTCTTTTAAACCAAATTCTGTTTAAAGAGAGTGACAGGTCACCAGACCCTACCTGTAAATGCTTGCTTTTCGCCTTCTGTCGCAATCGCCGGCTTCCACCAGTCTTCGGAGCTCTCCAGGATAACGACACATACAAAATGCCGTTATGTGGAGCCCTTTCTTTTTATATAAGCCTTTTTAGAATAACCTCTTCGCACCTTTATGAACGTGGATCGTTTTCAACCATTGATCTTTGAACCATCATTTTGAACCGTCAGATCTTGTCCCTCTTTATTGCACTGGCGGTATCCGCGATCGAAAAGGTGGTTTCCTTTTCCGGTTTGCTACTCGCGCGGATGCACCATCTGCTGACACCTATTAAGGCGGTTTATTCTCCGCGACCGCTTTCCTTTATATCCCGTGCGCATGTTCCTGGCCGCGGATGAAACGCTGGCCGTTGATTTGATTGAAACATGTATGGGCCCTCCGATCCATGCAAAGTATAGTGCCACGTGCCACGGCTTTATCAATCCATTCTTTGTTCGCCACCTGTTAGGTCCCACCTTGCCACGTAAGATATTTTTCTACCTTTCTGTAATGGGTGGTTCTGCGCGGTGTTATAGTGGTTTCCGATACCACTTTCTCCAAGCGCGGATGAATGAAAATGGGACACGTGCCTTGGTGGTATTATGTCCGCTACCACCCTCCACCGTTTGTTGACGATCACATTGGCGACGCGGGGTTAATATGGACCGTTGATTTGGATCTATGCTATCTCCGCCGACGAAACCTGACCGGGGTTTAACCTTTACCTTATTTGCTGGCGGACTTTATAAATATGGGTTTTTCCTCTATTCTTTTTATATAAAAACTTTCAACTTAACCCTTTTTGTGATGATTCTTTCTCTTAGGGCCTTTTAGCAAAAATTTCAATTTTCCTCAGACCTGGTGTCAACAACTGGCTCCAACTGGGGATGCTATCCTCCCTGCGAGGTAGAAAAGAACATCGTAGACCAAGTGCCTGATCCATTGGGCCACATCCAAATTTCAAAAATAATTTTTTTTTTTTTTTTTTTTTTTTTGAAATATTTACACTGTACAATAACTTTCTTTCACTTCCATCTGTTAGGACAAATAATGTTTGAGGTGCCTCCCATTTACTGGCCCTCCAGGATAAAATTCTCCATTGCAATTTTTTAAGATAAAGGCATTTTCTCCTTGGCATCCTGCAATAATATATGGACCTTTCCATAAATGTTCAAACTTTCCATGGTGCTCTTCTTTCCTGGAATCCCATTTCAAAACCAAATCATTTATTTGAAAATCTCTTTCCTTAACTTTTCTGTCAAAAGTCTTTTTCATTTTTTCTTGATGTATTTGGGTCTTGTTATATGCTTTCTCTCTGACTTCATGTAATTCTATCATTTGATTTATTCTTCTTTGCATATGATTTGGTTCTTCATCAACTTCTTGTAACAATTTCATGACTGGCAATCCTAAAGAAACAGGAAAAACTACTTCTGTACCATATACCAACTGAAAAGGGGAAGTGCCAATTGCTCTTTTTGTACTGATTCTGTCTGCCCATAGAGCATATTTCAGTTTGGTGTGCCAAGACCTCTTATTATCCTCTAACAACTTCTTTATGATTCTCACCAAAATTTTATTTGAAGATTCGGCTAATCCATTTCCTTGTGGATAATAAGCTGTTGAATGATTCAGATGTATGTGATATTTATGACAGAAATTTATCATCTTTTTTGACTTGAACGCTGGGGCATTATCTGTCACTATCCTTTTAGGGCAACCAAACCTGGACAAAATATTTTCTTCCAAAAAGTTCATAATCACCGTCTCTGTAGCATTTCTGGTTGGTATGGCCTCAATCCATTTTGTGAAGTAATCAGTAGCAGTCAAAATCCATTTGTGTTGTCCTGAAGAATTCGGGTTAATTTCACCAATAAAATCTAACCCCCACTGTTGGAACGGTGCTTCAACTGAAATGGGTTTCAATGGAAATGGTAATAATTCTCTTTTTCCATCAAAAATTTGACATTCATGACATTTTGTTATTTCTTTATACACATCGGAATACATGCTAGGCCAGTAAAAACCAGCTCTAAGAATTCTGTTCACTGTAGCCTTCCATGAATGATGTCCTCCACACAAACCTTTATGAAATTCCACCATAATATGCTGTGCCTCATTCTCTAAAAGACAATTTAACAATATTCCTCCTGGATCTTTCCAAAACAAATTTCCATCTAATATGCAAAACTTTGCAGCTTTCAGTTTTACTGACCTGGCCCTCGTTTTTTTCCATGTCTACGGGTGCTTGGAGATTCTGTAAGACATACACAATATCTGAGTACCAGGGAGATAAAGAGAAATCTTCAATTATTGGTGACTTTGGAACAACCTCGGACGAAGTTTCAGCCATAAAATTTATACTGAGGGAATCCAAATTTGTTTCTGTCATCATCTTAGCTAAACCTTGACCTTTTATTAATTTGGTGGGTTTAATGTCCAGGTCATATTCTAGCAATACTGCTATCCATTTTGCTCTTTTCCCTTCAGGATCTGGTTGTGTAAGAATGTCTTTTACTGCTGACGATGGAACATGCGCTATTGTATGAGAATGCAAAATATATATTCTGAAATCCTTCAATGCTTTCACCAAAGCATAAGCTTGTTTTTCCATGATGTTGTATTTTAATTCTGCATCTCTCAGAATTTTACTAAAAAATGCAATAGGCTGTTCTATACCCTCTTGATTCTTCTGCAACAATACTCCAGCCACTGTGTGCTCCGATGCATATGTAAACATAATGAAATCCCTTGTATAATCTGGACTAATTAATACCGGTGCTTCGGTCAATGCTTTCTTGATGTTGTCAAAGGATTTTCTTGCTTCTTCATTCCATTTAATTTCTCTATCTTTTCTCAACATTTCAGTTATATTTCTTAAAATTTCAGCAAAACTGGGAATGAACCTCCTCAACCAATTTACCCTTCCTATGAATGACTGAATCTCTTTCTTACTTCTAGGAATTCCCACCTTTTGTATTGCAGATACTCTCTCTGGATCAATCTTAATTCCTTCTTTGGATATGATGTGTCCCAATAACCTTCCTTCTTCCATGCAGAAATGCGATTTCTTTGGATTTAATGAAATTCCAAACCTTCTACATTTTATGAAGACTCTTTCCAAATGTTTCCAGTGATCAGCAGCGTTCTTTGAATAAACAGTGATATCATCCATGTATACCACCACAATTTTGTCCCGTTCATCTGCAAATGCAATATCCATAGCTCTCTGAAATGTTGCTCCTGCATTCATTAGACCAAATGGCATTTTGGCGTACATAAACGTTCCCCAAGGTGTAGTAAAAGCAGTTTTTTCTTGATCCTCTGGATGAACTTTGATTTGATTATAACCTGAGAAACCATCTAGCATGGAAATTCTTTCGGCTCCCACAACTTGTTGTAAAACCTGGTCCATTTTAGGGAGTGGATAATTATCTTTCAACGAAGCTCTGTTCAAGTTTCTAAAATCCACACACAGCCTTATTTCTCCATTCTTTTTCCTTACAGGTACTAAATTTGCTAACCACTTGGAAAACCTCAGAGACACAATTATCTTAGCATCAAACAACTTCCTCACTTCTTTTTCTATCACTGGCAGTAGCTTGGGATTTATTCTTCTCAATTTTTGCTTAAAAGGCTTTTCACCTGGTTTAATTGGGATTGTATGTTGTATAACAGAAATATCATATTCCTTTAAATCCTCATAGCTCCAAGCAAAAACATCTGAAAACCTTTTCATTACTTCTACACTTTTATCTTCTTCTTTTCTTGGTAACTTCTTTGAAATTTTTACTAATTTGGGATCTTTTTCAGAACCCAGATTATAATCCTTCACATCTTCAGGTTTTGGTTCAATCTTTGGATTCTTTACCACATCATTTTTATCAAATAACTTTTCTAAAGGAATTAAACCTCTAGGGATAACATTATTCTTAAGTTGAATAATATCCTTACCTCCGATCCTCTGTTTGAATTTTTCGGCTTCCTCCGGAGAATCCACTTCGTCTGGACCCATCTCATCACCTTCCGCGTCAATAGATCTGTAGTGGAACTCATCTGTCATTTCCAAAAAGCGTTTGATCTGTTGGTCATCTTCAAAGACCTGCCAATGCTTGACATTGTCTGGAATAGATGGTCTATGTATGACTTCGATATTATATTCCTTTTTAGAAAAGACGGGAGTTTTGAATGCAGCTCCTGCAGTGGCTAAAGAATCTGCCACAGTGTTGCTAACTCGGGGAATTGAGATAACATCATGTTCATCAAAGAAGTTTTCCGGTAAATCCCACACTTCATTCCTATAGGACCTCATTTTCGGGTGTTTGGTCTGATAAATAGCTTTTACTTGATTTATAACCAATTCAGAATCTCCGAATACCTCAATCTTTTTTGCTTTCAAATCCTTCAACACATTCAATCCCAGAATTAAGGCCTCATACTCTGCAACATTGTTGGTACACTCAAAATTCAATTGGTAAGAAAACATTAGAAAATCTCTGTCAGGAGTAATTATCCATACTCCTGCTCCAGCTCCTTCCCTGCTTTTAGCTCCATCAAAGTGCATGGTCCAAGTACCTTCTTTTCTGATTTTTTCTCTTAACAATTTTTCCTCCTTATTTTCTTTAGGTTCAATTAAATCAATCTTTTCTTTAGATTCAACATCATTGTACAAAATGCAAGACCCCAAATCGGTGTCTAAAGCATAAATGGCATGTTTCTCAGGTTCTTTTAGATCACTTACCAAATAAGAAGCTCTCTTTTCAGTATACAATCTTCTGTGTACCCCCAATACTGGAATAGTAGCGAAAGACATATCCATTTGTAGAGTTCCCTTTAACTTTGAAGCCCATGACCTGGACAATAACATACCAAACTTTGCAGGAATATCAGCAACCACCACATCCATGAGAATACCTTTGGCTGGTATTTTACTGAGATTGACTGTCAAATCTTTAATCAACCCTAAACATTTAACTTTCCTTGAATCAAAAGAAAATAAGTCATCATATGGTCTTGTGATTTCCAATCCCAGAGAATCTACTACAAGTTTGGGCATCAAATTATGAGAAGCTCCGGAATCCAACATACAGTTATGTACCACTTTATCATGAATATCCAAATTCACATAGAAAGGAGAAACTTCTTCCAAGCTATTGTCTTCCATTCTTGATCCTAAACAGATATTAGGATTATCATCATCTAACTCCAAAGTGTCTACTTCCACCCGATTTTCTACCTGCATCATCTTGAAAATTTGTTCCTTGTATTCCTTGTTCTTCAGTATTTCATTAAAGGGTACTGAAATCTTGACTTTTGACATTTCATTCTGTATGTTGAAAGGAACCAAATTTTTATCACTTTCTTTCATTGAATCTTTCTTGATGTCTGGAATTACCTTGGGTACATCTTCATTTTCTTTTCTTTTAGTTTGTGGTTCAGACTGACTTGTAGGAGCTTTATCAGCATTTCTTTTTGACTTGCCTATTGGTTCTTTCCCTTTGTCAATTACAACATCTCGGTTCCTCAGATTCATCTTTCTTTGGAGATCATTTATGGCGTTTTGATAACCAATCTGGTATTGATCACTTCCTATCTCCAAACTACAACATTCTCCTTCTGCCATGAACATATCATGCTCCTGTTTAGTCAAATATACTTCTGGATCAGAACTGCCACAATGATGAATATCTCCTTCAGGTATTTCGGCTTCAGCTTCTCCAGCAATATAATTTTCAGGAAAAGGAGGTCGGATTTGATCCTCTTCTGCATTTCTTGGGTTTGGCTGTCCTCTCGGTCTTACAGCTGGAACAAAAGGCCTCCTGAAGTTAGGGTTTCTGATTTGAGGTTCTGCTGGTTCTTTATTTGGAGTTTTATTGTCCACTACTAATCTTTCTAACAATTTTTCCATAGTTTTCATCATCGCTTCAAACTTTATATCAGTAGAGGAAGAAGAAGCAGAAGAAGAAGCCACATTTTGATTATCTTCTCTAATTTTCTTTCTATCCATATCTCTATGTCTCATTTTTCCAGAAGCCATCATATTAGCCTCAACTTCTACTGCATCTTTCATCATTATTGCCAAAGTAGTAGATCTTCTTTCTCTTAATGTGCATGAAAAATCACCTTCAAAAGCATCAGCATAATGTAACTTGGCTGCTCCTACTGGAGGTTTTATATCCGTAGGGATTGAATTGTAGACTTTCATAAATCTGGCAGAAAACTCCTGAACTGACTCAAACCCTCCTTTTTTCAAATTGTTGTATTGGGTCAATACCTGTGAAGGATTCTTCTGATCTTCCCATCTTTCAATAAAAAGGGTTGTAAAGGCATCATAATTTGCAATAGATCCAGCGGCCAAAGCTCTAAACCATTTTTTCACTTCACCTCTCAAAATTTGAGCAAACAACCTCATTTTAGCATCATCAAAATCTACTTCTTCTAAATCAATAAAATCGCTGAAATTATCAACATGTTGTTGTGCTGTATAATTTCCCTCATTATCAAAAGTAAAGATCCTCTGTGCATAATTTTGAGGCAAATCATGTAAAACTGGTGGCAAAACCAAAGGAGCAAATCTGGCAGCCATGGGTGGTGGGTTATAAGGTGCAACTACAGTCGCCTGTTGTCTATTACCCTGTACAGGTATTCTTTGGGCTTTGGATATTTCAGGTGCTTTCCTCTCAGATCTTTGTAAATTTTCCCAAACAGATTTTAAAGAATAGTCCCATAAACTTTGCGGATCAACTTTTGTTTCTCTCAAATCAGAATCTGACTTAGTCCTAAACAGAATCTTTTCACTTGAACCAATATTTTCTTCCTCAAACAAATGTTCATGCAAAGAAGGAAATATATTTGAAAACTGGGAAATACCTTCTTTCGTCTTGCCTTTGATTTTCTCCGTCTTGAGGAGTTTTTCTGGATTATCTACGCCCGAAAAGAACTGCGAACCGGGATTCCTTCTTGTAGCCACAATGTCTTTCTCAACTTACTCTCAAAACTTCTAAAAACTGTCACAAGTGAAGTCGCCAGGGCAATATCTACAACCAACTTGTTTCAAACTTCCTTGCCCTAGAAATTTGAGCTTTCTTTGTCGTTTCTCCCAGGGAAAATGTTCACTTTCGTTCCCCAGCAACGGCGCCAAAATGTTTTTCTTCTATATTTAAATGAACATTTGAAATAACTTGAGATTCATACTGGTTATGCCTCATTTTATTTGCATTTAAATATCCATTTTATTCTCCAAAGTTGACAATAGATTTATCCTGGATAGATACCTGTTGTTGATGGAATGTCTTTACTTCTTTCTATGTCGCCTGAAAAATCGAATTGACTGTAATATGATTACTATCTTGCCTCTGTGAAAATCTTTATGGTGAAAATATCTTGCTGGTTTATTATACATTCTGAAAGCTTTGACTCCATGCCCAATGTTTCTTGTTTACCTTTTCGACCAGAAAATATCTTTTGAGAAGTTTTAAGGAAACGTTTATATATTTTAGCCT
Source organism: Larix kaempferi (assembly GCA_027924585.1). NCBI lineage: Eukaryota > Viridiplantae > Streptophyta > Pinopsida > Pinales > Pinaceae > Larix > Larix kaempferi. The sequence goes on from BSBM01000592.1 coordinate 9,484,111, forward strand.
TCATATATATATCCTGAGAGAGCCCTCTCTGGTAGAGAAAATGGCTAGTTCTTCTACCTAAAGCTTGGTTTGAAATAGGTTACCTTAGGTTTTATTTTCTTACAACCGGAATAAAATCTGAGTGCTAACAACTGCCTTAACCAATTTCATGGAAGAATTAAATGATTGGGTATATGAGACAAAATGGGTAGTTGGTGGTTTATGGGTTTCCCCATTGACACATGGATTAACACCATTGGCCCAAGGGTTTGAATAGTTTCCCTCCCTTTTCCTTGTAGAGTCAGGCCCCATCTCTTTTGTTGCATTGCATAGCCGGTTGTGGGTTTTTCCATTAAAATTCGTATTTACATGGTGTCTTATTTACATTGTGCCCATCTCGCACAAGAACCATGGGCATCTATTTTTAATTGCCGATACATGAAACGCTAAATCAATGGTGGGGCCTTGGCCTTGAGCTCCTCACCATGATTAAATTACAATATTTACATCATTTACGGTTTAATACAAAGGGGGTCAAAATGGGGACATTACATCGATGTTACTTATTCCTCATTCTCAGACACCTGCTGGAATAGATTTGGGTATGCTGCCCACATCTTACTTTCCAGTTCCCAGGTAGCTTCTTCAAGACTAAGGTGCTTCCATTGCACCTTCAGCTGTCCAATTGTGCAGTTCCGCAGAGTAATTTCCCTCCTCCCGAAGATACAATCCGGTTCCACCAGAACTTCCCCTTCTGGTTCTACCCGTACAATGTTCCAATCAATAACATGAGTAGCATCATGAACGTACTTTTTCAAAACAGAAATATGAAAAACATTGTGTACTTTTAAATTAGGTGGTAATGCTAGCTGATAAGCCACTTGACCGATCCTAGATAAAATTTCAAACGGACCACAGTAACGTGGTTGCAATTTTGCACAACTCCCCAGTCTTAGGGAGCTCTTCTTTGGTCTTACCTTGATGAACACATGTTCACCTACCTGGAACTCTTTAGGAGTTTTTTCAAATCTGCTTGACTCTTTTGCCGATCCTGGGCAATATTCAAATTTACCTGCACTTGTTTCACAATCTGTTCCATCTCTTTTAATAAATCAGGTCCTAACACTAATTTATCTACTGGATTACTCCAAAAGATAGGAGTGTTACATTTACGTCCATACAGAATTTCAAAAGGACTGAACTTAGCTGATGATTGATAACTGTTATTGTATGCAAATTCTGCTAAATGTAAATAATCCTCCCACTTACCTGGTTGATCCTTAACATACATTCTTAGCAGATCTTCTAATATTTGATTAACTCTTTCAGTTTGTCCGTCCGTCTGAGGATGGAAAGAAGTGCTGAAATTCAGAGTTGTGTTTAATCCTTTAAACAAAGATTTCCAGAAATTTCCTGTGAATTTAGGATCCCTGTCTGAAATAATAACTCTTGGGACACCATGTAACCGAAAAATCTGTTTCAGAAATATATCAGCTATGTTGGCAGCCTTGTAAGTGGTTTTAACAGGAATAAAGTGTGCTGATTTACTCAATTTATCTACTACCACCATAATTGAATCGTTCCGATGCTGATTTTTGGGTAATCCCGTAATGAAATCTAAGCTGATTATTTCCCACTTCCAACTAGGAATAGGCAAAGGTTGCAATAACCTAGCTGGATGCTGGTGTTCTATTTTTACCTGTTGACAGTCTAAACATCTAGCTATATACTCAGCTGTTTCAAATTTCATATTAGGCCAAAAATAATCTTTTCTCAACATAGTGACAGTTTTCTGGTAGCCTGGATGCCCTGAGTAAGGGGTTTTATGAACTTCGTCCAGAATTAACAGTTTAACTTTAGGTACATTTGGAACATACAGCCTGTCTTTAAACAATAAAAATCCATTCTTGTTTAGTCTATAACCCTTTATTAAACTTTCTGTAGGTTCTTCTTTAGTTGTAGCTTGTAACTTTTGATAAATTTCATCTGATTTTATCCCTTCAGCCAACTGTTCATTCAAATCAGAGGTATAAGTGCTGCTAGCTGATACAAAATTCAGCCTTGCATTGCTGCTCAAAGCATCAGCCACCTTATTTTCCTTTCCTTTTATGTGCTGAATTTCGAAATCGTATTCACTTAAAAAGGCCAACCACCTGGCTTGTCTTGCATTTAAGTTAGGCTGGTCTAAAAGGTATTTCAGACCCTTATTATCAGTCATTAAAGTAAACTTTCTTCCTATTAAGTGGTGTCGCCACATCTTTAAAGCATGAATAACAGCAGCTAATTCTAAGTTATAAGTGGCATAATTCTTTTCATGAATTTTAAGCTTCCTAGACTCATAGGCAATGACATGTCCATCCTGAGTCAACACTCCGCCTAGACCGTCATTACAAGCATCGGTGCAAACCACAAAATCCTTATTAGGATCTGTTATTCTTAGAATAGGCGCAGTTGTTAATAAATTTTTTAACTTCTTAAAACTTTCCTCACACTTCAAGTTCCAATCAAACTTATTGCCTTTCTTTTGCAAGGAAGTGATTGGGTTGGCTATTTTTGAAAAGCCTTCTATGAATCTCCGGTAATAACCGGTAATTCCCATGAAGGATCTAACATCTGTTACGTCTTTTGGTACTGGCCACTCTTCAATTGCCCGGATCTTTTCAAGATCAACTGAAATCCCTTCCTTGGTGACTACATGTCCTAAGTACTGGATTTCGTCTTTGAAGAAGTCACACTTACTGAACTTCGCAAAGAGCTGCTGCTCTCTTAGTTCTTGTAAGACTATCCGTAAGTGTTCTTTATGCTCCTCTTCATTCTTAGAATAAATTAAAATGTCATCGATGAATACGACAACAAATTTATCTAAGTATTTATGCATTATTTTATTCATTAGGCACATAAAGACAGCTGGGGCGTTAGTAAGCCCAAATGGCATTACGACAAATTCGTAATGTCCATACCTTGTTCTGAAAGCTGTTTTGAAAATGTCTTCTTCTTTAATCCTTACCTGATGATAACCCGATCTCAGGTCTATCTTAGAGAACACTGTGGCTCCACGTAGCTGATCAAACAGATCATCTATGCGAGGCAACGGATAGCTATTTTTAATTGTCATCTTGTTCAGTTGACAGTAATCTATGCAAAGTCGCATAGTTCCGTCCTTTTTAACAAAAATTACTGGTGCTCCCCAAGGGGACACACTGGGTCGAATGTAATTCTTATCTATTAACTCCTTTAACTGAGTTTTTAATTCATTAAGCTCCAAAATATTCATACGATATGGAGCTTTTGAACTGGGTACAGCACCGAGTACTAGCTCAATTGTAAAATCCAGTTCTCTCTTGGGAGGTAATTCTGGGATTTCCTCAGGAAAAACATCAATAAATTCATTTACTACAGGGATATCCTCTACTGTTATCTTGCTGCTTTCAGACTTATTTGTCTCATCTGTAATAGTTACAGCATAGGCTTTGCATCCTTTTCTGACTACCCTTTTAAGTTGTAAAGCAGAAATCTGCCTGACTACTGTTTTCCTAGGAATACCCCTAACAGTTACAGGCTGTCCATTATTGTTTACACACCTAAAAGTTTTGTCAAAATAGTTTAAAACCACCTTATGTTGTTCTAACCAGTCCATACCAATAAGCATGTCATACGAGCCAAGTGGCAAAATATTTAATTGAACAGTAGTTTGAAAATCATTCATATCCAAAGTACATTCCTTAACATAACAATTCACCTTCCTTTTTGCCCCAGTGGCTAGTTGTACTGACCAAGAGTTATCAAATCTTTGAATAGTCAGATTACATTTTTCTACTATATGTGGTGAAATATAACTAAGGCTAGCACCGGGATCTATTAAAATAGTTATAGGGGTTTTGTTAATCATACCTCCTACTTCCACCATGGAAGTTTGATAGTCAGCTTGGCGGTTCTCCAACGCTGCATTGATTTAGGGCATAGTCTCTGCAAAGTCTCCAACAGTCATTTCATCTTGTATAGTATGAATATTGTTGATTGGTTTCTTTCGATTTGGGCAAACTGAAGCATAATGTGGGCCATTGCACTCCCAACACTTAACAGGCTCCTTTTGTTCAAAATTCTTAGTGTAATTTCCATGATTGTTAGATGTCTCTTTGCTGCCCTTGAAATTGTTGGAATGATTAGCAGCTCCATTTTTGTTTCCCTGGAAGCTTTTACCATTATAATGGTTTCTGTTCTTGTTATTCTTAAAAATTTTCTGGGGTACAAACTCCTTTTTCCTGTACTCAAACTGATTACTATTCTTTTTAGCCTTCCAGTTAGCTATCCCTTCTTTCTTTTTATTCTGTTCAAAACAGAAATTGGCCTTTCGCATAGCCTCTTCCAGAGTTTTGGGGTTATCATATTCATTTCTGTCCTTGATATGATATGGCAGGCAGCTAAGAAACCGCTGTATTTTAGGTTTCTCTTCAACAAAATACGGCACATATCTTAACAGACTTAAGAACTTATTGTTTAAGTCCTTCATAGTCATAGATCCTAGCTTCAGTTCATAAAATTCCTTGGCCCTTTCTTCATAGTATTGTTCAGACAAAAATTTCTTTTTGAAGTACCTTTTAAAAGTACTCCAATTGACTTATTTTTCTTTAATCCCCTTGACCCTTTTCAAGTCTTGCCACCATATATCCGCCTTTCCAGAAAGGTTGTAGATGGCCATTCGTGCCTTCAGCTGATTTGAATAGTTGTAAATCTGGAAATATTTTCTCATCCCGGATAACCAGGATTCTGCCTCTTCTCTTGTCTCAGATTCTCCATTGAAAGTTGGGGGTTTTATTTTCTTAAACTCCCCGAAAATCTCTTCATAGGGTCTGTACTTTTTCTTTCTGTTATGCAGCTCAGCTTCACTGCTGTCACTAGTAGTGCAATAGCTGTGTTGTTCCCTTCTTTCTTCAGATGATGAACTGTTGTCAGATTTAGCTGGTTTCATCCTTTTAGACCCTCTTTGATGACTAGCTTCTTCAGATTCAGCTCTTTTGCTTCTTCCTTCTGTCTGAAATTTTTTCATCAATAATTGATTTAACTGCTCTTGAGTTTTCAGAATCCTTTCATTATCCTTCTTGACTGTTTCTATCTCAGTCTTTAAACCTTTTATGGTCTGCATCAGTTCTGAGGAATGAGCAATTACCTCCTCTGTCATAGGTTCTCTCGACATCTGTCTTGTCACAGTGTTTCGAGATTCCTCCTCAGCATATTCTCCTAGCTTTTCCATACCTGCCTGTTAGATTCAGAAAAAAGGAATTTTTTCTGCTCTGTCTTTATGAAACAGAAAGTACAAGTTAGTACATGATATATATATATATATATATATATATATATATATATTTCTTTCATTGGCACTGTTCTGCATAAACTAGTTGAGCCATATCCAGGCCTAGTGTATGCACCATGCTCTGATACCACATGTCAAAACCCAAAAAATTTCGAAAATTTTAAAATTTTTAAGATAGCAATAAATGTTATTAAATGCCGTCATTTAACTGTCTATTTAACTTACGTGATTGTAAGTGTGTCTGAAAGGTCTCTGTTATACTTAAATGTTATTATGAGTTTCTTAACTGTTGCTGATTGTTTTTCTGTTTTTCAACCGCAAGGGGGAATTGCCATGATGGACTGGCTTACTTAGCTTCCGAGCTAATGCAACAGATTTATCTTCTCTTACAGATACACAGGTAATGTCGGGTCACCGCAATAATCTTTAAAGCATCATAAGTCGATTTAGCTGTACCAGCTCATTCAGTGTAAAAGTATAGGCATGCTAACCAGGTTTATCAAGCTTTTTAAGGTAGAATACTTTTGCATCATGCCCAGTTCAAAAATTCAGAACATGTTCTTTTTTAAACTTTAATTGTACAGCTTGGGAGTTAAAGATATTACTATGTCTTATCGATACCTGTCTTCTATTGTTTAAAATTTAAGGAGTTGCTTTATTTGAAATCTACTCTTTGTTTTCATTATCATAATTGATTGAATACGTTGTGTATTAAGGATAACACAGGTCTATTCTTTCTTAAGCCAATAACTATGAGTTGCATAATTTGATAGCTACCAGTTAAAGTTCCATCATGAAGCAATAACAAGTTTTTACTCATCCTTAAAATGCTATCTCAATATAGAAACGTCATTTATTTATGCTCTACATCTCTACAGTAACTTAGAGAATGATAGAGATATTGTATCTCTTATTCTTTCACATTAGTCTAGGCTATAAATTTTAGTGACCAGTTTCAAATAGTATTGATTTACTTGATAACTACCCCTTTGGCACTTTTTATAATAATTTAACATATGATCTATGTTTGAAACAGACTCCAAGTCTCAAACTGGAATGCTATTGACCAAGCAAGTTTTTTGAATGATAAACAAGGTATTAAAGACATCATTCTAGTTTTTTTTTTAATTATTAGAAGAATGATATAAGGATTAGCCATTATGAAAAATCATACACAACTTCTTCTATATATAATAGGAGTTTTTATTTAGCAACAATGATAAGAATATCATCTATTGTAATGTTTGTAATGATTGTTGATCCGAGTATTATGGTTTTACCAAAACAATAATTGAAAGCATGGATTAATATGGCATTTTGACAAGTTTGAACTATGGATTAATATCATAAATGGGATATCCTTATGATTATTTTAATTGATTAACAATAATTTGGAAGTCCTCGTGGGACTATAGAGTCTCGACCCACCGCATGGAAATATTAATCTGCTACGTGGTTCATCGAGAGCCAAGTGATTAGTGATATAAAACACTGGACCTAACCCTACCTCGTCATTTCCTTCGCCTTCGGGCTCGGGTCCTTCTCTGCAACCTCTCCAGGTCTGAGCTATGTGGTGGCATTGTTGTTACAGTTCTCAGACTATTACCATTCCTTTGCTTAATATTATCGTTTGCAAGTCTTTATCATTAACTGTTGACAGCTATGGGAGTGTTATAGTGCCTAGGGTTTATCCTTGGAGTTCATTTACTGGTCTGGTCGCCATTAGTACAGTGTGCTAACAGATTGCATGCTGCCTCATCCTTCATATTGTCCATAGCTTCGTCTGAGAGTCATTTGTGTTCGTTGTTTAGCAACTGTAACTAGTCAATAATCTAGGGTTTGTATTTTTTTTGTTTACCGTAGAACCCCTGTCACGGCGTGGCCTTAAATCTTAGCTTGGTTCTGTTTGAAGCTTCCACTGTTGCACATGCTCCTTGTTATCAGTCAGCTTGTTCGTGCTGGTGAAACGAGAGGGGTTCACCCTACTGCTGCTCATGGCTATCAGCCTACCTACTGAGCATGACTTCATTCAAACCTCGGGTAAGCTATAGGTTTCATCCTTGTTTTCTGAATACGATAAGTTGTTTAAGACTCGACAATTATATATATAAATGATTTTTTTGTTGATAAGGTTTTTGTTTTGTTGCAGGCTCAGACTCCATTCGCAATGGGGGTGACTCATGCTTTGGCTGTTGGTTGCATAACCGGGTAAGCCTGGTCTTTTACCACGGCGTTCCTCCTTGTTGGTTGTCTGTATGGTTTGGTCATGAAGGGCCGCCCTTGTGGCTAGCTCTGTGCTGTTTGGTCTTGAGGCTGACTTCAGTCATTTGTAATTTAATCTTCTTGCTAAAGGTGTTTAGGGTTTAATAAAATGTAAAGAAAGGCTATAAGCCTGCTCAAGATGACGGGGTTACGGCCTCAAGGTTTAATACTGTACATGTACTTTGCTTGGGGTTTATTACCCATGGTTTTGGAAATTACCTTAATATAACCTGTGTCTTGTGTGAAGGCTTGTTCTATGTCTGCGTTGTTCTTGAATTCGATGCTCTATATTATAATAAATAAATCTTTGGTTTTTAAAACCACTGGTACAGTGGGTTTGTGAACTCGGCTGTAGATAGAAATCGTTGTAAGAGTTTCAATGGTTGAATAATACGACCTGTTACAATTCTCCTGTATGTTTTAAGTTATTGTATGTGGCATATATTTTTGACTTCATGTTTTAAAATTATATATACTGAAATCTGGGCTACGGCCGTGGTTGAGTCATTGTAATACTGTTCAAAGTTTAAACACCTGTAACGTCTAGGGTTTAATACGAAAGTACAATAGTGATTCTTAGTTATATGTTGATTCGGTAGTTACAAAGTTCTACTGTTGATAGTTTAAGAAAACAATGAATGATTTTGTAAAGATTAAGCAGCTCGACAATGAGCTAGGAAATTATTCTGTCTATTTCATGTGGTTGTGGATTTAACATCTAGTTTGTATGTGATGAAAATTTCTTATTGTTAAGGACTGGAATGGTATAGTTTGGTTTGAACACTACTGTCGTGATTTGTTTAGTTGCTTGATCTTCTGTTATGAATATAACTCTGTTGAAGTAAAAAGGGTTTAGAGAAAGTTAATACTACACTACTTACGCTCGAATCTGAGTCAAGTGGGGTTATGTAATTGTTCTTAGCTGTCAACAGACGACTGGTTAAGTTTATGTGATAGGGTTGGTGTATTAACTTTTCTAATAGAACAATACTAGTTAAAATTTCGGTATTAGGGTTTGTATTTTGGTATAGATACATTGACCACATCTGGCATTCTCCTGCAAGATTAATTATCAGAGTGTACATACAGTACTTATGTTTGTTTCAAGTTTACTGTTGTTCCTAAATTTGTTTAATAAAATGTGAAACATACAGAGTACGAATACTTGAAATGTAAACACTGTTTATCTGTTCAACAATAAATATCAAACTAGTATTATAGTATGACTCTAATTTGTTACATAAAAGATTTTATAGTTACTGCATAAATTACAATTTACATTATCTGCATATATAAATACAGTCATGATAATATATCCAAGGCATTACATCATACTAACGATACAGATTACAGTAACTCTCAATAATTCTCCTACAGATATTTAGGGATACTACCTTTCGCTACACTAATTACCATTCTGACATAAAGAAAATAAATTAACATACATTCATTTTAACTTTCAACATAAAGATAATGACAGAACCTGTTTCTGTGGACAACAACAACAATGGGAGGCTGTTCCTCCCTACCAACTCCTGGAGAGTGCCCAGACAGCACTTCTCAGGACCCCCGAGCTTGCTCTGGTCTCCCTGGCTGGAACTAGGTGCAGCAGAATAATTCTCTCAGCCCAAACAGCTACAATGGAACCAAGTTACTGCAGCATTCCTCTCAAAACACTTCCTTACTGTAAATTTCCCTCTTCCTCAATGGGACTCCTGAATAACATTCACCTGAATGTATTCTCCCTCCAGAACAATGTTGAACCCTCAGCTCAGTTCATTGAGTACTATTTAAAAGATTGCCTAGGTCTTAGTTGGGTTAACTGTCATTAATGAGCCACCTGCTCAGATTCCACTTTCTTGGGGAATCATGACCCCAAATATAGGTAAGTTGCCACCTGCAACTTAGGAAGTGTTTGAGGATGTTGCCACTTGTCTTTTGTCTGTCCACCTAGTTCCATCCACCAGTTTGACCAGTAACCTCTTTTAACAGCTCTCCCATGTTGTTGTCTCCATAATTTATTTATTAATAATAAAATATTCTGAATTACATTCCATTTCTAGTGACTCTGCTGAGTCATCAGTTCCTACTTAGCATTAAATTTAACACAATGTCTCAAGAATATAATAAAATAATTACATTATTTTTGCAAAATTGGGGTATGTGACAGTTTTCCAAAAAGTTCTAACAAATTTGGAATCTCTATTAGAGATGATTGTATTCAGTAAGGCATAGTGTTTCAAAACATGTTCGAAGAAGAGATGAGAATACTACTATGTTGTTGTAGTTTTCTTGCAAGTAATGAGGATAGCCATTATATAGAATCTGTCAACCACTACCAAGATTGCATCATGCCGGTATTTGGTGACAATATATCCAGTTAAGTAGTCCAAGTAAATAGATTCCCATGGTCGACTTAGAAAGGGAAAGGGTGTATACAAGCTCTGTTTTCGGTTCAGTGGCTTGGTGATGGCATGAACCATGCATGCCTTGATTCTACAAATTTCTTCTTTCTCTAAAACAACCAATTCTCACCAGTGAGGTATTAAATTATTATGGCAACATAAGATTTCAAGTGGATGATTTGCATACTTTAGCATTTACTCCTTCTCGATAAAAGGTCTATGGCCAAGACGATAATGGCCTGACAAAACATCCAATCAACCTCTTTTGCACCATTCCATAAAATGCTTGCCATTGGCAAAAATGGATAAGTACTCAAAATATGGCTCAATTGGCTATGGGAAAATGAAAGTCATTTTCTCACAAAGAGAGAGAAAATTATTCTGAGGACACCATCCTGTAGGTGGATGACTAATGCACCTGAATATATTGTTAGTCTTGGAAAAACATCTCTGGTCAAGAATATATTGGCTTTCCAAAAAATCCACGCAACCGTTTTTACACTTAAAACTGACCTAAATGGCCTTAGGAAATCATCCACTAGTTCTCACCAGTGAGGGATGAAATTATTCTGACAACATAAGCTTTCAGGTGGAATATTTACACACTTGACCATTGACTCATTCTCGATAAAAGGTCAATGGCCAAGAAGATAATGGCCTACCAAAACAGGCAATCAAAATTTTTTGCACCCTGCCATATTATGCTCCCCTTTGGCAAAATGGCTTAGTACTGAAAATATGGCTCAAGTGGCTTTGGGAAAATGACCGCCATTTCCTCACAGGGAGAGAGATAATTATTCTGAGGGCACCATCTTGTAGGTGGATGACTATTTCACTTGAATATAGTCTCAGTCTTGGAAAAAATTCTATGGTCAAGAATATATTGGCCTGGCAAAACATCCACTCAGCCTTTTTTGCATTTAAAACTGGACTAAATGGCCTTAGGAAAATGCCCACCATTTCTCACCAGTGAGGGATTAAATTATTCTGACAACATAATCTTTCAGGTGGAGGATTTACACACTTGATCATTTACTCTTTCTCGATAAAAGGTCTATGGCCAAGAAGATAATAGCCTGCCAAAATAGCCAATCAACCTCTTTTGCACCATTGCAGAAAATGCTCGCCATTTGAAAAAATGGCTAAGTACTCAAAATATGGCTCAACTGGCTAATGGGAAAATGACCGCCAATTCCTCACAAAAAGAGATAAAATTATTCTGAGGGAAACATCCTATAGGTGAATGACTAATGCACCTAAATATAGTCTCAGTATTGGAAAAACATCTCTTGTAAAGAATATATTGGCCTTCCAAAGCGTCCACTCAACCTTTTTTGCACTTAAAACTGGCCTAAATGGCCTTAGGAAAATGCCCACTAGTTCTCACCAGTGAGGGATTAAATTATTCTGACAACATAAGATTTCAGGCGGAGGATTTACACACTTGACCATTGACTCATTTTCGATAAAAGGTTTATGTCCAAGAAGATAATGGCCTGCCAAAACAACCAATCCACATTTTTTGCACCCTGCCATATTATGCTCCCCTTTGGCAAAAATGGCCAAGTACTGAAAATATGGCTCAAGTGGATTTGGGAAAATGACCGCCATTTCCTCAGAGAGAGAGAGATAATTATTCTAAGGGCACCATCCTGTAGGTGGATGATTATTGCACCTGAATATAGTCTCAGCCTTGGAAAAAAGTCTCTAGTCAAGAATATATTGGCTGCCAAAACATCCACTCAACTTTTTTTATACTTTAAATTGGCCTAAATGGCCTTAGGAAAATGCCCACCAGTTCTCACCAGTGAGGGATTAAATTATTCTGACAACATAAGCTTCCAGGTGGAGGATTTACACACTTGACCATTGACTCATTCTTGATAAAAGGTCTATGGCCAAGAAGATAATGGCCTGCCAAAACAACCAATCAAAATTTTTTGCACCCTCCCATATTATGCTCCCCTTTGGAAAAAATGGATAAGTACTGAAAATATGGCTCAAGTGGCTTTGGGAAAATGACCACCATTTCCTCAGAGAGAGAGAGAGAGATAATTATTATGAGGGAACCATCCTATAGGTGGATGACTATTGCACCTGAATATAGTCTCAGTCTTGGAAAAAAGTCTCTGGTCAAGAATATATTAGTCTTCCAAAACATCCACTCAGCCTTTTTTGCACTTAAAACTAGCCTAAATTGCCTTGGGAAAATGCCCACCAGTTCTCACCAGTGAGGGATTAAATTATTCTGACAACATAAGCTTTTAGGTGGAGGATTTACACACTTGACCATTGACTCATTCTCGATAAAAGGTCTATGGCCAAGAAGATAATGGCCTGCCAAAATATCCAATCAACATTTTTTGCACCCTCCCATAATATGCTCCCCTTTGGAAAAAATGGCTAAGTACTGGAAATATGGCTGAAGTGGCTTTGGGAAAATGATCGCCATTTCCTCACAAAGAGAGATAATTATTCTGAGGGCACCATCATGTAGGTGGATGAATATTGCACCTAAATATGGTCTCAGTCTTGGAAAAGAGTCTCTGGACAAGAATATATCGGCCTGCCAAAACATCCACTCATCCTTTTTTGCACTTAAAACTGGCCTAAATGGCCTTAGGAAAATTCCCACCAATTCTCACCAGTGAGGGATTAAATTATTCTGGCAACATAAGCTTTCAAGTGGAGGATTTACACACTTGAACATTGAATCATTCTCAATAAAAGGTCTATGGCCAAGAAGCTAATGGTCTACCAAAACAGCCAATCAACCTTTTTTCCACCCTCCCATATTATGCTCCCATTTGGAAAAAATGGATAAGTACTGAAAATATGGCTCAAGTGGCTTTGGGAAAATGACTTCCATTTCCTTACAGAGAGAGATAATTATTCTGAGGGCACCATCTTGTAGGTGGATGCCAATGCACCTAAATATAGTCTTATTCTTGGAAAATAGGCTGTGGTAAAGAATATATTGTTTTGCCAAAACAACCACTCGGCCAGTTTTGCACCTAAAACTGGCCTAAATGGCCTCAAGAAAATGCCCGCAATTTCTCACCTTTGAGGGATAAAAAAATTCGGATAGCATAAGCTTTCAGGTGGATGATTTATGCACTTGACCATCGACTCATTCATGATAAAAATTCAATGTCCAAGAAGATAATGGCCTTCCAAAACAACCAATCAACGTAATTTGCACCATGCCAAAAAATGCTCCCCTTTGGCAAAAATGGTTAAGTATTGAAAAGTGATAGCTCATGTTTATGCACTTTTTTATGTCAAAGTACAAATTTATAAGATTCCAAAGTACAACCCATTTATAGGAAGTGATAGCTTATGTTTATGCACTTTTTTATGTCAAATTACAACCAATTTATAAAATTCCCTCTGATGACAAGGCCTGAAAAAATATTAAAAGTCGTATGTCAGCATAGGGAAAAGTGCATGCCCAAGTCATGAATTATGACCTAGAAATACACTCGAGCCCTACGTTTTGTTGCTGAAATACTCTGTGCGGGCATAATTTGAGAGCCTGAAACACAGTCTGTGTGCATCACTTATGCTTCGAACCTAGACAACCATGCCTGAACTTGAAACAGGGGCGTCCTCTACCACGGGCGCAGTTGAAACGGGGGCATCCTCCTCTGCAACCGCAATTAAAACACAAGAATTCACATATGATAGGTTAACAGTAAAAAAATTCCAGGATTATTCTGATGCATGGAGAGATGCAAGGACTTGGCCACTAGGTATGGAAACTATCCCGAGGAAAGCAGAAGTTTTTGACTTTTTGTTTGGAATGTTCAATTATGTTGATGAAGAGATAGATGAGGAAATTTTGAAATATGATGCTGGGAATATGGAACTCATAATTTTTGGGAAGCAGGTAATCCTCAACCCTAATTTGGTTGCCCGAGCTACAAATATTCCATGTAGAGGGGGGGCGATTTTAAGCTCTTTGAAAACCCCCAGACAAGAGAAGAACTAGATGGACAATAAAATTTGTGGGCGAGAAATATATGTTCTGAGGAATGTCTTAAGAATGCAAGATGTCCCTCTCGGAATATACAAAACATTGATTCAAATTGTCCTTAGGACAATTCCGAATTATCACAGGAAGGACATTACAGGTGAATGTATGTGCATATTGATACATTAGGTGGAAGATATAGCTGTAGATATTCCTTATCTATTGGCTAAGAAAATCCACTATGCCCTACAAGAGAGCCAATTAAGAAAGGTTAAATTTATTTTCTCGGGCACACTTCAAAAAGTTATTGATTTATGTCGACCTCGTGCTACTAATACAGAGATTGGTGATATCAACTAGCATGAAAATATATCTTTTCCAAAACCACCTGTTCATAAAACATACATTAGGAAATATAATAGCAGGGAACCTAATGAGGAATTGTCAGTACACTGTCCTCAACAAAATGAGGAATTAGTACAAACTCCTGAGCACCATGGGGAATTACCAGTACAACCTCTTGAATAGAACGAGCAATGCCAATACAAAATCCTAAGCACCATGAAGAACTACGAGTACAATCTCCTGATTTTTTCACAACTGATGTAGTTCGTGCTGCCACAACTTTGAAAGAGTTACATGGACATGTAGATGGAGGTCATTGGGAGGAGGTGACAGACAACGAAATGGAACAAACTAATGCTGAATTATCCATTCCTCAAGAGGTTCTTGATAGAATTCCTCCTAAACAGTTGGCAATTGAGTATGATTGTTTTTCAAATTTGATTCAATGGCTTCCACTATGCATTTAGACATTCCATCATATAAGTTTGATAGTAGATATGTGTTCATCCTATATGATAAAATGGAGCATTTCAAGGAACAAGCTTCCTATATATGCAATTGGGTGGAAGAGGGCGTGATAAAGGATAATAATATTATAGAATGCCTCAAACAGATAGCAATGTTTCAAAAGACAGTTGTGGATAATCAATTCAAAGTGAACAGGATTATAAAAGGGAAAGAAGAAATGGTTGAACTATTATCCAAAGAAGTAGACAAAATCACTGATGAAGCTGAAAATGAAATTGAGTCAGTGAGGGTTGTGTATAAAGAGGCTTTGGAAAAATCTAATGTTAAAGTCAGTGAACTTAAAGAAGAGTTTAAAAAAACACCACATGTTTTCAATGTACCACCAATAAGGACAGAAATGGGTCCTTTACAGGTATTGGAGAAGAAAATTAAAGAAAATGAACACTTAATACAAGAATATCAATTGAAGATGAAAGAGTGGGAAGGAAGCCATGAACAAAAATATGGAGAATTAGAATCATTAATTTCTAGTTTTAGAAAATTCATTTCTAAGCAAGTTGATAAGCTGAGAGACAAAAGGTTCGAAAGGATCTCTGAATCACTGGAACTTAAAAACCAAAGGAGAGGAAAAAAAATTTACAGTGAAGAAGGTGGTGAGGGTAAAGGTAAGGGTACCAAAGGAGATGCAGGTAAGGGTAGAAGGAAGAAAACACATACAGGTACAATGTCCTTAGAAGAGCATGAGAAGTCCTTAGAAAATTGAGAGAAGATGATGCAAGAATGCTTCTCAATGAGCATTGCACTAGGTGATGTGTTTGGTTTATCACCATTATATAAAGAAATGAAAGAGAAGATGGTTGGAAAAGATGCAAAAATAAGAGAGCTGGAATCAAAACTCTTCGACGACCGAAAAGTTCAGCATTTGGGATGTGATATGGAAATTCAAAAAATTAAATCCACAATTGTTGATTTGTAGAAGGAATTACAAGGTCCAGCTGCTGCGATGATGGAAATTCATGTTGTTCCCAACGAGACAGAGTTGAGGGAAAAAGAGCACGAGAAAGAAATACAGAATCTGAAAGATGAATTGGCTGAAGTTACCAATCAGTTGAAAAATACAAGACAACAAATGGAAGTCAAGGGAAAACAGGAATCGAGTAAGTATAAGAAAAATGTGGAAATGTTGAACAAACTGATGGAGGAAAAAAGTGTTTTTCTTGGAAATTTAGAAAAAGTTACACAGAAAGTTAAAGAGCTTGAAAACAAATTACAAAACGTGTCTCCTACAGCTCTAGAAGAATTAGAGTCTTCTACGAAAGGCAAGAGAAACCATTCAGATTTGTCTTCTGCTCAAGAGGAGGGATTGCATCCATCTTAGAAACATGCTAGACATGTATAAATCAATGTATATATGTATTTATCGATAGATAACGGAAAACCCATTTTTGTATGATGGTGTTTTGTATTTATTGACAGACATTGATGAAAAATGCATTTTTGTGTGATGGAGTCTTGTATTTATCTGCAGATAATGGAAAATGAATTTTTGTATGATGGAGTTTTGTATTTATTGGCAGATAATGAAATGATTTTTAGTTTTCTTACTTTTTCTGTCGTTGTACATTAGTGGGTGATAGAAAATAATATTCCATTGCTTATACACTCAATGAATTTTTTAGAGCATTTGCAATTGTCCAAATATTTTTAATATCCTTTTCCATATATTGGCTATGATGACTTAGTGAATTTCGGCAGTAACAATGGACAGTTGTGCTCGATTTAATTTCTATTAAATAACAATTATATTGTTCTTTTCTTGGGTAAAAAAAACTATAACTACACATGTAACAGAATGCAGCCACAATATAATGAATTTATGACGAAATCTTAGCAAATGGTTATTTTTTCCTCAGAAAACTCCAAGATTTTATTTCCAGAGAGAAATGGAAATACAATGCTTATAGGTGCATACAATATTAGACCTTTTCAGAACTATATCCAGCAATATTGAAGATATCTCTAACCTCCAAAATATCATCAAAATAGGTCTCTTAATACATTAAGACCATATGAATGCCAGTTCATTACGAATGTTGTGTTCTTCACCACTTTGCATGTCATTTTGGACTTTTCTCTTTTTTGGTTGTCTCATACTTGGTTTATCAAGACTAGTTTTAATATGATTGTTAGCTTCCATCACTTGGATGCCAAGAGCTGTCCTTGAATTTCTTGTTCATCAGCACTTTGCGTTGCCCCATTTATTGAGGATGAAAGACACCTTCTATTGTGAATCATAGATTCCATCAATGGCATATCAACAGTAGTTGCTCCATTCAATTATTGCATTTGACTGGTCTCCAATGCCTCTTTTGTTGATGATGAAAGACCCAAAGTTTTATTGTTATTGTCATCGGCCATCATTAGGGTATCAAAATGAAGTAGCCCTTGAATTTGTTGTGTTTGACCACACCGGATTGGATCTTTTCCTGCGATCAACGAGGTGGACAAAGTCAGAGCTCGAGCAAAAGTTATAACTTCAACCACAAATCAACTAGATTGATAAAGACATGTTGATATGTAATGAATTGAATTAATATAATACTCACTATTGGAGGGAAAGATAGGTTGTTTTTTTTTTTTTTTAACACCATTTTTTTCCTTGTGCTTTCCAAAGTGATGTGATTCAAGATAAGCCTCTTCTCCATATTTGTTGATTGGTTTTGATTTTGGAAGATGGTTATTGAACTGGGAGGACATATTAATAATTAAACACACATATTATGACTCCTCACACTATAAACTGGAAATTGAATGAGATAACATATAAAAGTAGGACAAACTTACTGTTGTTGGTGCAATCAATTATTTCTTAGACTGTTTTTCCCATCATTTAAATAGTTGTTCCACTTGTTGACAAGTGACATCGGGGAAACATGATGCCAATTGTGTTGCAGTTTCCTTATTAGATTTATTCCTTGACTTGTCATATTCAACACAAAGTTGACTGCTAATATTTGAAGGAAAGAATATCATTTGTCTAAACTTTTGGAAAGTACCTTTTAATATCATAACAAGCTTGAAAAATTGTGCTCTCATCTCATTTACAAGACACATTCTATCATGTTCAAATGTGCTTCTATTGTCCTTATGGACTCCTCTTCCTCCTCCTTGGTTTCTATTCAAATTTTTCATTTCTCTATGCTTACACTCCATTACTTCATTCTTTAAACGTCCCAATGTATAAGGACGAATAGAATGTGTCATCTCAATAGCATGGGCCCCTTGGACATGCATATAAGGAATTATCTCATCTCCTAAACAACAAGAACACAACCACAGCAACTCACTTGCAAGGAAGCCAATCCTGCAATGACAGTGGATCAAACTATTTGTCATGAATGAAATGATACCACCATTCAAACTAAATAATATGATGAAACCGGTGTACCTTTTATCATATGCATATACATCATCCCCCCTACACCCTTGCAGTTGAAACATGTGGAATTATTTATAACACTTCCACATCCTCACCAACTTTTTATTCTTATGTTCATCTGGTAGGTCTTCAATAACCTAGAAACAATACATAAGTTTCAATGCATATGAATAAATACTAAGTTTTATTTTCAAAGTAAATAACACTAAGATCCATTCAACAATAGTCAAAACATAATAACAACATCATTTATTGTTAGTCAAGTCCCACATAAAAAATAATTGATATGTTAACATAATTATTAAACCTTTAAAATTCTCTCATGTCGAATGAGGATCGTGTCTGATGCTGATCCATATGATTTCCCATAGTTAAGACCATTGTATTGTTGGATTTTATGATGGTATGTTTCTCCTGGATTACATGGAACACCAATTTTCTCCATCTCCTCCCAAATTTGAACAAATTTTGTTTTCTCCACGCATGTAGTTGGATGTGCCTTGTCATAATCTTGTGCAATTCTTTGAATTTCATGAAACATCTTCAAAATTGTTATGATCCCAGCATGGCGAGAACAATATACAAGCTTTTCCATTGAGCCAGGAGTCAACTGTAATTGGCACCAATAGTTTTTTAGGGTATGAATTATTGAAATACTAACAAGCTTAATTTCTAGTTAAGATCCAATCATGAAAGTGTGTACATTTTCATCATTTCTTCTATCAATGGTATAGTTCTTCACAATAGTCATCTTTCTACCAGATAAGGTTGGTTGAATCCTTATAATATGCTCATCTAACTTTTATTCCCATCCTTTGCTTGGTTCCAAAGAGGGATTCAACTCCTATAGTAAAGTTTAAGAACATAGTTAGATTAGGAATGTTTTGGCAAGATATAAACATAAATTTACAAACTTGTAATAAATTTGCATAGCTTACAAGGAGCAATTATGTTGAGATTGCATAACATTCAGAAACACTACTGATAGTATCTCTTTCTCCAATGTTGATTTCATCTGTAACCATGTGTATCGTTTTTTTATGGCATGTGCACCAAGAACAAAAATTATTTCCCATTGGAGAAACACTATTATTGCATACTAAACTACATATGGACACTAGATCATGACACTCAAAAAAATTAATTTCCACAACCCTTCCATCTACCATAGTGATGCCATATTCTGAAAGCTTATTTATCTGTTTCATTAAGTTCTCCTCATTTTCAGGATCAGCAGCATATGCTAAAAATTTCCTATATTCTTCTTTTCCATCTCATTTTCCAAGGCTTACACAAGACATCAAGCCATTGTCTTCTAGTAACTCGAATAATATCTCACACACCTTCCCACCTCGATCATAATGTACATGAGACTCAATACCAAGTTTGAAAGAAAATTCATTGACTATAGTTCAAGACCTCTTTTCAAACGATTCAACCATAAAGGAAGCATATGACTTTACTTGCTTGACCCTAACTCCGTATGTGAAACCATCAGTTCTCTCCCAAAGCATATCAATATCCTCAGCTTTTTTGCTCCACTTTTTCATTTCGCTACAAAATGATGTTGGATAAACACCCTTTAGTACACCATGAGCATCAATTCTCTTCAGGCATTGCAAATCCTTATGAGTCATGCTTGATTCGATAAATACTGAAGCCATGTTCCTCGGCATAAAATCCTTACGAATATCTTCCACAACAATTTATCGAAGTTTATCAAGGAATCCATCTAGATGTTCAAGAACATCCTCAATTTTAGATTCTTCATTATAGTTTTTGCCTATGAAGTACCTAATTCCAGCAATAATGTCATTCTCATCTACATCTTTAAGTGATTTTCCAAAAAACCATCTCCCAATTTCTTTAAATTTTTTCTTCCCCTCATTTAGTCCGTGGTTATACCATCCCGACCACTTCTTAAGATGCAATAAGGATGTCCGTAAGCAGTTTCCTAGTGACCTTCTCTTAGCATGCATAGTTTCATTTGTTGAAAACCCTTCTAGCATTTCTGCTACAGCTTGACCAATTGTAGAATTTTGATTTTCTGTAGTTGCATTTCTGTCCATTTGTTCATGAAATGCAATTATTCAAGTTGTTTCATGTCTTCCTGTTGCATCCAAGTTCATAAGAGGTTCATGTTCCAATTGCTTCCCATTGGGATCTACACTTTGATTCCCTTCATCAGTAAATGCAGTCAAAGTCTCCCTAGGTTGTTGAGCAACACAACCTGCACTTTACTCAGAGTGATTTGTAACAACAATAACATCAATCACTGATCTTTGAGGGAAAATTAGGGCCTCATTCTGCAAAACTGGGTTCATTCTTTGGTACAAATTTTTATTTTGCAACTCATTGTTCAATGTAATGGCAGCATCTAATGGGACCCTCACATTCTCTAGAACAGAGTTCATTCTTTCATAAATATTTCCACTTTGTGCATTAACATTCCCTTCAACTCCAATTGGAGACAAAGTTTGCCTCTGGTTTCCAGCCACATTGTTGTTTGTCATTGGTTGCTTACATTGAGTTTGAAGAATGGATGGATGATTGCTTGTTGTTTGAGGGAAAATTTTGGACCTTTTTTGTGGTATGGTGTTCTGATCTTCAAATCCTCAACATTTTCCATGAGAAACACATTGCATAGTATTTTTACCTCTACCACAAGTGAATTGAAGGACAATGTCACATGGTTCCAAAGTTGGAAGTTTTGAGTAATCTAGACCCTTACATCGACCTCTTTTTCGAGGAATATTTTGTTGAGATGGCTCACTTGAATGATCCATTGATGAGACACTCTGCAAAATAAACAAAAACAATCAATATTGGCATTAGATTTCAGACATAATTTATCTAATTAAAAAAAAACTGAAATATATCATAAATGTAATTTTACACTCAAATTTTACTTGTAATTTTACACTCTAAGTAACGTAATGTTGTGCAATAAAAATTGAAATTTATGCCATTTTGCACTCTGCCAGAAAATCAGTTCACTCTACCATTGACTACTTTTTGAAACAAAGTCTCTGGTCAAGGAGATATTTTCCTTCAAAAACAGCCATTCAACCTGTTTTGCAACCTCCTAGAAAAATGCTCGCCATTGGAAAAATTGGTTAAGTATGAAAAAAAGGGCTTACATAGGCTTGGGAAAATTCCCACCATTTCCCACCTGTGAGGGATAATTTTTTTAGGAAAGCATCAGCTTGCAGGTGGATGACTTATAAACATGACCATTGGCTCATTTTTGAAGAAATCTCTGATAAAGAAAATATTGGCTTGCCAAAATAGCCACTCAGCCTGTTTTGCATCTAAAACTGGCCTAAATGGCCTTAGGAAAATGCCTGCCATTTCTCACCTTTAATGGATAAAACATTTTTGAGAGAATAAGTTGGTAGGTGGATGATTTATTCCCTTGAAAATTGACTTCTTTTTGAAACAAAGTCTCTGATCAAGGAGATATTTTCCTACCAAAACAACCATTCATCTTGTTTTGCACCCTAAAAGAACAATGCTCGCCATATTGAAAAAAAGGGATTAAGTAGCATTGGGAAAACTCCCACCATTTCTCATCTGTGAGGGTAATTTTTTTTAGGAAAGCATCAGCTTGTAGGTGGATGATTTATGCACTTGAAAGCTGTCTCAGTTTTGAAAAAAAATTCTATGTTCAAGAAAATATTGGCCTTCCAAAACAACCACTCAACCTGTTTTGCACCTAAAACTGGCCTAAATGGCCTTAGGAAAATGCCCGCCATTTCTCATATTTGAGGGATAAAACATTTCTAAGAGAATAAGTTTGTAGGTGAGTGATTTATTCACTTGAAAATTGACTCCTTTGCGAACCAAACACTATGGTCAAGAAGATATGTTCCTGCCAAAACAACCATTCAGATTGTTTTGCACCCTCCCAGAAAATTGCTCGCCATTGGCAAAATTGGTTAAGTATTGACACAGAGAGATTAAGAAGCCTTGGGGAAATGCCCACCATTTCTCATCTGTGAGGGATAAAAAATTTAGGAAAGAGTAGGTTTTCAAGTGGATGACTTATGAACATGGCCAATGGTTCAATTTTGAAAAAAGGTCTCTGGTCAAGAAAATATTGGCTTGCCAAAACAACCACTCAGCCTGTTTTACATTTAAAACTGGCCTAAATGGCCTTAGGAAAATGCCCGCCATTTCTCACCCTTGAGGGATACATTTTTTATGAGAGCATAAATTTGTAGGTGGATGATTTATTCCCTTTACAATTAGCTGATTTTTGGAAACAAAGTATCTGGTCAAGGAGAGAAATGGATGATTTATTCATCTTGTTTTGCACCTTCAAAGAAAAATGTTCGTCATTGGAAAAATTGGTTAAGTATTGAAAAAAAGGGCTTAAGTAGCATTGGGAAAATGCCCACCATTTCTCATGTGTGAGGGAAATTTTTGTAGGAAAGCATCAGCTTGCAGGTGAATGATTTATGCACTTGACCACTAGATCAGTTTTGAAAAAAATCTATGTTCAAGAAAATATTAGCCTGCCAAAACATCCACTCAACTTGTTTTGCACCTAAAACTGGCCTAAATAGCCTTATGAAAATGCCCACCATTTTTCACCTTTGAGGGAAAAAATTTTTATGAGAGCATAAGTTTGTAGGTGGATGATTTATTAACTTTAGCATTGGCTGAGTTTTGAAACAAAGTCTCTGGTCAAGGAGATATTTTGTTGTCAAAACGACCATTCATCTTATTTTGCACCCTCAAAGAAAAATGCTCACCATTGGCAAAATTGGTTAAGTATTGAAAAAATGGCTTAAGTAGCATTGGGAAAATGCCCACCATTTCTCATCTATGAGGGAAATGTTTTTTAGGAAAGCATCATCTTGCAGGTGGATGATTTATGCAGTTGACCAATGGATCAATTTTGAAAACAAGTATATGGTCAAGAAAATATTGGCCTGCTAAAACAACCACTTAGCCTGTTTTGCACCTAAAACTGGCCTAAATGGCCTTAGGAAAATGCCCGCCATTTTTCACCTTTGAGGGATAATTTTTTTATGAGCGCATAAGTTTGTAGGTGGATGATTTATTCACTTTACCATTGGATGAATTTTGAAACAAAGTCTCTAGTCAAGGAGATATTTTCATGCCAAAACAGCCATTCATCTTGTCTTGCACCCTCAAAGAAAAATGCTCGCCATTGGAAAAATTGGTTAAGTATTGAAAAAAAGGGCTTAAGTAGCATTGGGAAAATGCCCACCATTTCTCATCTGTAAGGGAAAAAAATTTTAGGAAAGCATCAGCTTGTAGGTGTATGATTTATGCACTTGACCACTGGACCAGGTTTGAAACAAATTCTATGGTCAAGAAAATATTAGCCTTCCAAAACAACAACTCAGCCTGTTTTGCACCTAAAACTGGCCTAAATGGCCTTAGAAAAATGCCCGTCATTTCTCATATTTGAGGGATAAAAAATTTCTAAGAGCATAAGTTTGTAGGTGGATGATTTATTCAATTTAAAATTGACTCATTTTTTAAAAAAAGACTTTGGTCATGGAGATATTTTCCTTCCAAAACATCCTTTCAGCCTATTTTGCACCCTCCCATAAAAATGCTCGTCATTGGAAAAATTGGTTAAGTGTTGAAAAAAGGGGCTTAAGTAGCCTTGGGTAAATGCCCACCATTTCTTTCCTGTGAGGGATAATTTTTTTGGGAAAGCATCAGCTTGCAGGTGGATGATTTATACACTTTACCATTGGCTCATATTTTAAAAAGAGTCTATGGTCAAGAATATATTGGCCTGCCAAAACAGACACTCAGCCTATTTTTCACCTAAAACTGGCCTAAATGGACTTAGGAAAATGACCGCCATTTCTCACTTGTGTTGGATAAAACATTTATGAGAGAATACATTTGTAGGTGGAGGAGTTATTCGCTTGACCATTGACTCATTTTTGAAAAAAATTCTCTGGTCATGGATATATTTTCCTGCCAAAACAACCATTTTGCTTGTTTTGCACCCTCCCAGAAAAATGCTCGCCATTGGAAAATTGGTTAAGTGTTGAAAAAAAGGGCTTAAGTAGCCTTGGGTAAGTGCCCACTATTTCTCACCTGTGAGGGATAAAAATTTGAGGAAAGTATCATTTTGCAGGTGGATGATTTATGAACTTGACCATTGGCTTAGGTTTTAAAACAAGTCTATGGTCAAGAAAATATTGGCCTTCCAAAACAACCACTCGGGTTGTTTTGCATCTAAAACTAGCCTAAATGGCCTTAGGCAAATGCCCGCCATTTCTCATATTTGAAGGATAACAAATTTCTGGGAGCATAAGTTTGTAGGTGGATGATTTATTCACTTGACCATTGACTCCTTTTGGAAAAATAGTCTCTGGTAATGGAGATATTTTCCTGCCAAAACAGACATTTGGCCTGTTTTTCACCTTCCCAGAAAAATGCTCGTCATTGGAAAAATTCGTTAAGTGTTGAAAAACAGGGCTTAAGTAGACTTGGGATAAAAAAAATTCTCTCATATGAGGGATAAAGAATTTCTGAAAGCATCAACTTGCAGGTGGATGATTTACACACTTGACCATTGTCATTGCATTTCATAAAAACATCATTTCCAGAAATTTAGTGACTCAACCAATCATTTTATATAATCACTGTTAAATTCAGAATTTAGATGAATTTTCTAGCCTGCACAACATACATTCAACACAATGAAATTTTCAAAAGAATTTTTTGCTTCGATGAATTTTCAGGAATTGTCTTTGCTGTGAGTTTTGTTGATGGCCAAAGGTAAGGACGGATACAGTGGCATGTTTTCTTTCTTTCATCACCATGCCAAATATAATCGCCAAAAAAAATATTTTCGAAAAACATTCTCAGTATTATTTCTTCCATGAATTTTTTTAAGTTTCCTTCCAGATCGGTGATTCAAACACTATGATTTTCGAAAATCATTATCGGTTTAATTTCTTCCCTGAAATGTTTTTTCATTGCACACCAAATGGGTGATCAAGTATGAATGCTCAACCAATTTCAATTTAGGATAAGTTTCTCAGTTTATTACCAGTCAGATCATGCTTAGGAATGGATGCTCCACCACTCCTATCACATAATTGTGCCACTGTTTTCTTAAATAAGTAGAAATTAAAAACTGTTTTACTTGCAAGTTTCACTCCTAGAATACGTTTGTTATGAAATGTGATTTAGAGTTTCAAGACTCTTAAACCCACCTTCATAGCTGCCTAACTCATGTTGAACCTGTGTTAACTCTTCTTTTTGTCGGAAAATGTCCCGATTTTCCGGGAAATGGTCCTCATTACAACTTTTCTGGCCACATACTTTTGCGATTAGTTGACTCACTCGCCGTCTTCACAATAAAAAATGTTATTTCCTCAACCATGTGGAGAATTTTAACCAATGAAAAAAAGAATATTTTGACAAAGAAAGCATCTTTTGGCATTATTCCTAATTAAATAGGATACATGATAGTTATGGATAGAATGTTATGGGCTCCTCCATGTCACCCCCACCACCTGGAATTGGTGGGGCCCAACTATTTTTTTTGCAATTTTCAAAATTTTCATAAATATGAAAAATTATAATTGGACAATAAGTGGATTATTTCGAAATTACTGTTAGCCCCTCATCTGTCACTTAAAAGAACCTTATTTTTACAGAACCAATTCAAAAGTATGCTTGTAAATCTAGATTTCTAGCCCATATAGCTCTAGTATTGCAACCAGAAGCTCGGATACCACTATGTAATGTCCCCTTCACTGAATCTGACCATCGGTAGGGGACATTAACCAAATTTGGGATCTCAAATTTTTCCCCAAATCCATAATACGAATTTCAACGTATAAAATGTGTGCAGAAACGTAATTAAACATACACAGCGAAATTAAAATCTATCCACACACATCTAGCATGCAAATACAAGCATAAACATTACAGGCATTAAATAAAAACATTTCAAATCCAAACACATGAGAGTACTTATCTTTATCCAATGTAGATCCAAGAAACTGGCTGTGTAAGAGCAATTTTCCACCAAACCATAGGCACTTTGTCTAGCATATACTCTTTCTACTGAGAGTCCACCCCCAAGATGGCCTATTAGGACACCAGAGGGAAGGAAACGTCTACGGGATTCTATATCTCAACCCACAACCAGTTCTTCTCTCTGTGCTTAGCCGAATGCTCCTACAGATCTCTACAGTGGTCTCACTCAACCACAACATCCTTGGATTCCACAATACTTGCCCCACACAACACCCTTCTTATCTCAGGCATCCTCTTCACCGATCCACGGTTCTCTTAGGTGATCCATCTTTCCTAGTGCTTCCAGTGTGTGCATAGAAGAAGTCCAATCCAATATGTGCTACTATAGAACCACCTGTAGCTTCAATTTTTAGCTTCTCAAGTACCTATGAGTAGAAGAACACAATGGGTAAGGATTCTGACCTTGCCCAACCTCTTTTCTCACCTACATCCATCAAGCTTCCCTTCAAAATCTGTAGCACTCTCTCCAAACTCAAATCTTTGGGTTAGAAACAGTATGGTATGTCTTTGTGCTAGAGCTTTTACTAGACTACAAAGGTACAAATCCGAGGCATCTCAAAGTTTGGGATTAGGAATATAAAGATTTTAAGCATTGTTTTGAGGTTTGGAAGAAAATGCATGGGCCAAGAGTTGAAATCCATGACAGGTATATAACAATATAATTTTATATCTTAAAGATTCTCAAAGACTAGAAAAGTTTAAGCATAGATACGAGTTGTACCAAGTTAACTAGCAAACATATAAAATACAAACTGCATTCATATATTAGATTGGGAAATATTCAAACAAAACTAATTTCTTAGTAAAAGACTTGTAAATACACAGACTGAGTATGAGCATGTATGGCAAATACTTTATCACATATGAATTCATAAACAAAAACAATCATATACACTTGACATGCATTTACAATTATCAAAAGTTAAGCTAGCTCATTATATACATATGATTCATCTTCAAAATAGTATTGAAATAAAGCTTACAATGTTTCAAATTAACTTGCTGCAGACCAAAAATGCATTCTCTCGACCCTGTCAATGACCAACCCCCCTCTACTATGTCATCTCTTACATTTATAATCATACAGATGTTTTCGAAATAGTTTTCAGATCGAAAATTTTAGGATCGAATAAACTCAAAAAGGAAATCTAAGATTTACATTCGATGTTAAAGGCTTAGATTAAAACTAAAACTCATAAACATTTTCCAGCTGATATCATTTGGGCCACATGTTCACTTCAATAAAGAAGAAGACTTAAATAATTTCAAATTTTGACTGCCACATCGATGATAAGGATTATTGTTTGACTGTGCTAAATTCCACAAGCTCCTTCAGCCAACATAGTCAAGCCATCTAAATCTTGGGACCTTATTTGTAGCCGGGGGTACTCCTTCTCCATAGCCCATAATTTCTCCTGAATTTCTTGATTTTGTCTGATGAGCTCTTCATTTTTATCTTGTTCCAACTATCTTCTCCTCATAGCTTCTTTAGCAGCTTTGGCTAGCTCTACATAATTTGTATTAAGCTCTTCCATATCTTCCCTTAGTATTTGATTAGCTTGAGTAATATTGTCGTTAAAACAATTTAGATGTGCATTTTGTTACTTATAATGTCGGAGTTCCTTCTTCAGATTCTCTACCTCAAACCCCTTTTCTACAAGCATTTCTCTTCAGGAACTTTCAAGTGCTGACCTGTTTCAATATGAATTTGATCTTTATTTCCAACAGGTTCTCGATCATCATCTACTTATTCTAAACCTTGAATATCTATACACTATGTTTTGCGCTTAGCAGTTGCAGGATTCGAGATTATTCCTTCATCAAAGCTCTAGACAACATTTTTTCTTTATTTACACCTTTTTCTATTGGCAACCCAGGGAAATTTTTAAGACCTTCTTGAATATTTTCTAGGGATTCATTCAACATCCCTTCTATCCTTTTAGATCTTCTATCCTCCTCACTTGAATACTCTTCGATCTCAATCATACTTTCATTCTTTAAACCAGTATGTAATATTCGTTTCATATTCATATGATACTTATTCGTAGCTCTAGTCTTGGATCGCCATTTTACAGCTTCATATTTCTGGGAACGAATATAAATCCTTTTTGGTTCAGGGGACAATGGCTCAGACATACCT
This sequence comes from Larix kaempferi, assembly GCA_027924585.1. Taxonomy (NCBI): domain Eukaryota; kingdom Viridiplantae; phylum Streptophyta; class Pinopsida; order Pinales; family Pinaceae; genus Larix; species Larix kaempferi. Next base: position 9,512,482 of record BSBM01000592.1, read on the forward strand.
TGTTCTGATTGTTAGCGCGACGCCAGTCGACAGGGCCACTCATGTCGACACATACCGCAGTCTTCCTAAGCACTGACCCAGACAGGGTTTATCCCACCCAGCAACACCTACAGAGCAGATGAGGTCTCACCCGAGGCGTCTAGGAAGAGCAGACGGAACCATGTTTCCACCGAATGAAGGAGGATGGTTGCAGCTATGATACTTAAGCTTATTGCAACACAGCGAAAGATATATTTACGCATTAAACACAGTAGTAAATCAATATTCAACCCAAACATTCATCATTGCAACAACAGTAATTGTAAAGCAAGTATCGCATCAAAGAAGCATGACAGTATTCGTATAGTGCAATATCACATTATCGTAACTGAAACAAATTGAACGCATGGATTGCACCAAAATAGCTTCATCATATTATCATTGTCAACCCAGATACAACATCTCTGCAAAAACTAGATCTCCGCAATGACTCTTGACATCAAAACATACCCGAAAATCATACAACCAACATCAAGCTTCACATTCTTCCCTACCCAATTATTATCTCAACACTTACAATTCTTATCTATATATAGGCTTCCGCCTTACAACTCTTGTCCACTTACTATCAACTTCCTAACTGACACTGTGGGCAAATGACCCAATATCTAACTGACTTATCCAAAAACAACCAAAAACCTGCATTCTACGGTATAACTGACTCAACATTACATAATATGTGGTCCAAATGACCCAAAACCCACATTCTGCAGTACAATTGACCCAAAATGCATAACTAATCTTTCGCTCATCTCCATTCGTGTCATCTTCTGCCTTGTCGCAGCATCCGAGATGCTGCGGTAGCACTCTACCAAACCGCCTGCCAACAAGCCCCCAACACAATCTTGTGGCTCTCCCTCGAGCCACGTCAACAGGATACAGTGTACTCCGTCGTTTTGACTTTGAAGTCCTCATACGACTATTCAACTGTCCGCACCACCTCCTTGGATTTCGTAGCCACTGCCTGACTTTCGACCACGTCTTTTGCAGATGGGTGATCTATAAGCTTTTCCACGACCTGCTGTTGACACTTCTACACTGCCTGCAGAGCTTCACTAGCTTGCATCATAAATTTGCCTCCGGTGTCCTGGAACTCTTCTAACTGGGCCGCGCGGGTCTTCTGTCGCTCGTCTACCTTGGCGACACTGTGTTGCAAGTCTTTCAGCTCCTGAGACTTAGCAACTTGCTCCATTGGTGGCATTTTGTGCATTGCGGCTTTCAATGTGGCCAACTGGCCCTCTTCTTCCTGTCGATACTTAGTCAGCTACTCAACCTGCTCATCATGAACAATACGGCCCCAAAATTGTACAGTTTCATCCATGAGCCTAGTTTCCTACGTCTCCAGCTCCTCCATCTAAGCAACAACTTCCTCAATTGCCCTTCTTCATTCATCCACTTCAGCCTGAGGCATACCCAGTTTCATCTGGGCCTTCAACTCCTGGTTCTCCTGTCGCAATTGAATAATGGCAGCCCCCAGTTGCTACACCCAGTGGAGCACATCTACCTCTTCAGTGGGCTCCATCACATGTTGATAAGCTTCCGTGATCGCCCAGTCAACCCGTACACTGTCATCCCCCATACGAGCCTTCTCCACAATAAGGAAATAATGTTCCTTTTTCAGGCCTTCGATTTCGCATGCCTTCTAAGCACGTTCTTCCTTGATGTGTGCTTCAAGGTCATCCACGGCCTGCTGTGCGGAAGCAACCCAGCAGTCAATTCTTTGATAGTGCGTTGCCCATCGGCCTCGCTCGCCTGTAGTCGGACACACATACCTCTGATCCTTCGCAGCCGGTCGGTCGTTTCCTTGCTAGTAGTAACCTGCAGAGTGGTCAATCCTTCCACGGGCAAGGAATTCACATTAATGGTCATCGTTTTCAGCTGCTGCAGCAACGTGTTTACTACCGCATCCTTGGTCGCAATCTCAGTCGGGGGAATTTCCACATTCCTGACCCACGGCTTAGTGTTGATTGTGTCAAAGGTTGATGCTACTGCATTCTCTGGTGCCTTGTCGAAAACCATGTCATATAGAGATTCTAACCGAGCGGTGATCGCATGAAATCCTTTATACGCTTTCCTTGCCATCTTGTCTACTACCGAAGTGGATGCAGTATCGATCGCTGTGACCAGGCGGCCCAACTGTGCCTCGGCAAGCAAGGACAACCCGTTGATCATTGCGTGCTCCTGATACCTTTTCGAGTGGTTCTCTTCAAGATCCCAGTCGTTATCATCTGATATCATTTTGGTCGATTGGTGCCCTGATTCGTGGTGACTCTGCTGGTCCTATGCCGATACCCGATCAACTGGGCCCAAGGCCGGGTCACCGGCTTCTATGTCCGCTAAACTCATGGGTTGTCGCCATGCCTCCGGCCACTCGTTCACAGTAGCCTCCAAATATTCGGACGTCACCTTATATGAGGTCTGCAACCATTTCCGATCAGGATCATGACGGGCTTGGATATGTATAGTATGCGGTCGAATTGCAAACGCCATGACAGGTTTGAATCGTGCTACAATTTCTTTAGATATTCACGGGATCTGTGTTTCCGCGGCACAAAGCATCTCCCAATACAACCAAAACTGCAATTGGAAATCCTGGAGTCTCTCTGTCTCCCGTACATACCATAGATTTTGGTATCGTGCCCCCCATCGTTCTGCTGTAGTCGGACAATCCATGCCTTGGTACGTGCTGGGCTCTTTCCATGCAACGAAGGCGATCAACAACAACAGCCAACTGTATGTGAAGGAACCCTTTCCCGATTGGACTGCCACAACGTCCTCCATCAATTGATTCAAGAGATACAGGGACCAGTTCATTTGGACCCCTTCGCGCATGCAACAATCCCCGAGTTGCACTGGTTAGGTTGACCGCCCCGAATCACCTTGCAGGATAGGATCTTAATGCCTGTGAGTACCGCCTGATCATTGAAGCTACTAGGCGATACCCACGCCCATCCGTTTCTAAGCCATATTTATGTGCCAACTGCAACACCCGCTTCCTTTCGTTTTCCTTTCCTTGAATGAACTGCAACGGATCAACTCCATTCTTAGGCAAGCCGGTTATGTACGAAATTGAGTCGATGGTGACTGGGACTTCACTGTCCAGCCACAAAGAACCTAACCATGAAAGCACGTGAGGAGCTGCTTTACACATGCATTGACTTTCGCCATTCACCTGAAATGGGGCATGTTAATAATCCCTAACAAGCCGTCCTGCTTCAATCCTCGTGGCCAGTTGTGTATCGTCGGTGTCGGGGAAAGTCGTGTCTCAGGAACATATGGGGCGGATGCAATGTCAGAGTAGGCCACCATATCATGGTCATCATAGAGTAGGTGCAGCAATACCGTCCTAATATCCAAAGAGCACTCCATTCCAGCCGGGAGTGGCAATATCTTCACCCCATACTTCTGTTTTGGGTTTATCTTGCGTGGGGTGGCATTCGGCCGAACGGGAGGGATATACCCAAGGATGTCACCGGCTGACAGTTCCGCCCATGGGGAAAACTCTCGAATGGGGCGACTGGACTGCCCCACCTGTTCCTAAGCTTCGCATGTCGTCGTAGTGGAGGACCAAAGCACCCTCTTACTCTGCGGGGACTTAGAGTCCTCACCCCCCTGTCGCTTCTTAATGACAATTGATGCTCCTACCGGCATATTGGCAACTTTGGCGATCAACGGCTCCAAATGACACAACTTCTTGTTCAACAACGACCAGGATGAACAGAGACTCCACTTCACTGCTAATCTCGATTGTCTCCAGTTCTCCTGGCATACCTCATAGCACCTCGTGATATGCTTATCAGCACATTGCTCAATTCACGACTGCACTCTGCAACAACACTTCTCAACTGATTTCTCGGTTTCTTTCGACCAACTCTGATCTGGTTTTATAGCGTTCATCCAAATCCATCGTAATCATCATGAAATCATGCATTAACTCAACCAAAATCCTGTATTAATGACGCAAATCCACCGTCAATCCTGTACGTCGATCGGCCGGATCCGCCATTAATGCCCATCATGCAGACATGCGTCGTTAATTAACTATCAAAATTTTGGCATTTATTGTTGATTTGACCTAGTCTCAACACTACCATGTGTCACCGACCGCTCCAATCTTGCGGCAGAAGCCCTCCTGCTTCCGCATTTCATCCATGTTGGTGTGCCATCCTGCCACCAACCAATTGACTCCTCTTCTATGCTTTTCTTTTTTTTTTTCTTCTTTTTTTTAATGCGACTCAGGCATCACGGTATTCCAAGCCCGACTAATAGGGCTTCAACCTATGACCATGCACCAATTTTGGGAGCTTCGCCCCGTCCAGCTGCTGCAGCTGAACTACACCCCCTGAAGTAATACTACTGATGCGATATGGACCAAGCCAATGCATCTGCAACTTTCCTGGATGTTTCATAAATTTTCTATCATACAACAGCACCAAGTCACCCTGCTGAAACTGTTTGTTTTTTATGTGTCGATCATGCATGCTTTCTGGTGATCCTTCTCTACCCCTGGTGGAACCCAGCGATGAAACGATCTTCCTCCAACTGCAACAACTGCTCTAGATGGTCATCTAGTGCCGCTGCATCATCCAATCCTATTGCGGACGCGATGCGCAGACTCGGGACAATATACTCCATGGGCATAATTGCTTCTTGTCCATACACTAGCTTAAATGGTGTTTTCCCTATTATTCATTTACATGTGGTGCGATAGGCCCACAATACTACTGGGATTTTGAGATCCCAGTTATCACGGTTCACGTTACACACCTTTGTCAGCGCATGCTCCAATATCTTATTGAAAGCCTCCACTGTGCCATTCTCCTGCGGATGATAGGGTGTACTCTTCTTATGTTGTATCTGCAACTCCTTCGTCAATGCGTTGATGGTGCGATTAAGAAAGTGGCTACCTTGATCGCTCAATAATATCTTGGGGCAACCAAAGCGAGTGACAATGTTTTCAAACAAGAATCGCGCTGTCGTTGTTGCGGAACAATCAAGTACTGGTACCGCCTCTGCCCATCGAGTCAAATACTCCGTCGCGGTGATAATATAGCGTGCACCCGTGCGCTTCCCTGGTGGATTGATCGGTCCTACAAAATCCACCGCCCATTTGTCGAACGGCTGCAATGTCAACTGGGGCATCAACGACATCTCATCGCATCAGGATGGTTTTCCAGTTCGCTGACAGACATCACAGGACCGCGCTTAGTTTGTCGCATCATTATGTAGTGTGGGCCACCAGATCCCAACACACAACACTTTCCTAGTAGTCGCCATAGTGTCCTCCGGCTACACCTCCATGCGCTTATGCTAAGATCTTCAATTTCTCATGCGGCAAGACACATCTACGCAATACCTCATCGGCACCCATTTTGTATAACTCTCCTGCAATTAGCTGGAAGTCTGCAGCTTTGACTACCAACTGCTTCTTCTGACTGGCACCCGTTGTCAAAAACTGGATGATTTCCGCAAAGTATCCATCTGCAACCTTAGTCTGAAACAGTTGAGCATCTAGTAAACCATCTTCAATGTTGGTCGGCTCCTCTCCTGTATCGATCCGAGAGAGATGATCAGGACCGGCATTCAACCGGCCTGTATTTACAACGACTTCAAAATTGAACTCCTGAAAAAGAGGTAGCCAGCAGCATATCTCTCCCCCAACACAGGCTTATTGACTAGGTATTTCAACGCGGAATGGTCGGTGAACATTTTAAAGTGCCCACCCAACAAATAGTGCCTGAACTTCTGCAGCGCGTAGACCATTTCCAGACCTTCCCTCTCAGTGGTAGTGTAATTTATTTCTGCAGATGAAAACTTCCGATTTGCAAAAGAAATAGGATGATCAAGGGCGCCTTCTCCAAGTTGAGCCAGTACGACACCCAATGCAATCAATGAGGCATCAACATGGACATGGAATTCCTTACTCTAGTCCGGAAATACCAATATCGGTAATGACGCCATCTTCGCCTTCAGTGTTTCAAAGCTAGCGTGACATTCCAGGATCCACTGGAATGTCGCATCCTTCTTCAACAACTTCTCCATAGGGGCAGTAATCGCAGCATAACCCCTGATGAACTTGCGATAATACCCTGTGTGTCCCAGAGTCGCCTGCAACTGCTTAACAGTGGTCGGTGGTTGCAAACTCAAAATGAGCGCAATCTTAGCTGGATCGACCAACAACCCTTGCTTACACACAATATGGCCGAGCAATATCCCAAACGATGCACAAAAGATGCATTTCTTCAGATTCAGCGATATCTGGTGCTGTCGGAATCAACCGCAGATTCGCCAGATGATCGCGGACCAAACCATAAACCGTCCAATCGTCCATGTAGACTTGTAAAAACTTCTGAATGAAATATTTGAATGCGGCGACAACAACCCGTGAAAATATCGCAGGTGCATTCTTCAAACCACACGGCATTACAGTGTATTGAAAGCAACCCCATTCAGTAACGAAAGTTGTCTTATGGAAATCTTCTTTGGCAATGCGGATCTAATGATAGCCAAAGAACCCGTATGTGAAGGAGTACATCTCCTGGCCACCCACACCTTCAAGCACTTCATCAGTAAATGGACTGGGGAATGGTTCGTGCAAACATGCATCATTTAGCTTCCTGAGGTCAACACAAATGTGCACTTCACCAATATTCTTATCCTGCACCACCATAGGACTAATCCATTCTGACTCCGCAACTAGTTCAATAATACCATTGTCCAACATGCGATCCATTTTAGCCTTGACCCGCTCATTATGTCGCGGATTCAATCGATAGGGTCGCTCCTGGATCGGATTAGCATCGGGTTTCAACGGAATCTTCATCTCCCCTAACTCACCCAGAATCCCCTTCATATCAGAAAATTTCGTGGGAAATAAGTCCTGAATCTCATGGACCAAATCGGTGATCTTGCTCATCATCTCATCGTCCCAATAGTCCCCAACATTTGCGAACTTTGGAGTGTCCTCTGTCCCAATGTTAATCTTGTGGATCTTCAACGGCTGACTGATTGGGTTGCTTGGCGCCTAAGGTGGTACCACAGCACGACTTCCTTCTGACTCCGGAATATTCACATTACACTGATCATCACCATCTTCTGGCCCACCAATGATATTGAAACACTCCATGAGAGACTGCATCTGGCAGTGCGTGTGTTGATCCGTAGGATATGCTACCGGGACAACCTACAGAATTACATCACAGACGAGCTGTAATGCATTATTAACCTCTGGATTGGCATCCGCAAAACTGAATGTATGGGTAAAACACACTGTGAGCTCCAACCAAGTAGAAATTTCCCCTCGCAACTCAGCTACAGTATACCATGAGCGTGGCATCTCATCCAAAGTATGGATAAAAGCATGTACCCACTAATCTTTCGGTCACGATACCCATATCCACTGACATTCCATTAAGTGACCACCAAGATCAGTTCGTCCATAATACTTCCCGGTTTGGTAAACCTCAGTATCACCAAAGCGTACCATCATCAATGTTCGACATTTCGACCATCCATCAATTGATGCCTTGTGTGTCGCCCACCAGCATGTTGGAGCAGCCTTCAATGCTGCATTCAATGCCAGTAAGCGCTATGGTTTGGAAACTCTTTCTTCGAACTCCATCAGAAATTCGGATAAGCCAAGTAGTCCTTCATAGATTTGTAGCGTAACCGTTTCAGTTGCGACACAGCATAATGACTGTGTGACCAACCCGCACTTACGGAGCAACACTTCGTGCAGCGGTTCTTCCAATATTCCAGCGCATCATCAGATTCAAAAGACGCAGAGCTATCACTGCGCCATCCCAGCTCACCGTTGGCAGTCGGATGTATATAATCTTCAGAAATATTGAATGCATGGTCCTATCCACTGAGATCATCGTCCTCCACTGGCTCTATGTAGCGGCATCCTTCAGTCGGATCCAACGGGGCGATAACTCTGAGATCGCGATTTTCAAAGGTCATCATTCGTCGTTGGAAATTTATTACAGTTCCACTATCATTAGCCCATCCAATCCCCAACAGCGCAGGATAGGAGCTGTCGCCTTCAAAAACTTCTATGACATCAAAGTCGGCATAGGTTTTCATACCCTCGATATCTACCACCAGCTGTGGAACTCGCCCAATGGGTGTTACTTTCGCATGGTTATCCAATCGGAGCTGTACAGGAGACCAGCTCAATGGGGGGCTCCCCATCTTCTGCCAAGCCTTCTTGGTCAAGATGTTGACATCCGAATCAAGGTCCAGAATAATTGAATCAACATCATAGTCGCCAATTTGAATATTCATCTGCATCTCCTTACCTGTCTTTTGTCGTTGCAAGGAATTAACCGCGCGCTCTTGTCGATCTTGGGTCGGTCATCGCAACAAGGCTTCAATCGCAGCAAGAGCGTCGAGATCTTTTTCCAGGGACAAACAATGTTCCAAAAATGCTCGAAGTGTGTTGGACTGCCGCAATGGGCTAACCTCCGAAGTAGCATCAAAAGTAGAGGGCATTTCATACATGACAGCTTTACCTCAGTCGTTTCCTAATGCCTGTTAACACCTAAAAAGTGCTCACTACCTCATCTCCCTCATTACATGACTCATTTGTCCATATTTCCTACCATATTTGCCTCCAAAACCTTAAAAAACCATTAAAAAGCCTCCAAAAGACCAAAAAACCATTAAAAAAGCAACCAAAAGGCCAAAACCCCTCTTTTTTCCCCAAAATAATTCAAATTTCCTCCAAAATAGCAAAAACCCTCTAAAAAGGGAATAAAAAATACAAAGATAAAAAAGAGGGAAAAAATGAAGCAAAAACCCTATACAGTTGACCTAAACCATATGGCACCAAAAATCATGGGTCAACACTCTACTACCAAAAAACCTATAAATAAGTGATGGAGGCTTCCCATTTGACATCAACAATCTTCCCTATCCTCACTCTGCCAAAATCACTCCTGAAACCCTAACTCACCCTTTTGAGATAATTTCACATTTGAGTGCCCCTTTGGCCCATATCCAAAATACTTTAGAGAAGGAGAAGGAACCCATTGGAGCTTGGAAGCAGCCCTCTTAGACTACTGCAAAAGCTTCACCAACCTCACATTGGAGGTATAATCAATACAAAAACCATTTTTATTATCTTTCTGTTATTGTATGCACATGCTTAGAGTAGTTTACTGTTTTATTTACTGTCTTGTTTTATCATTTTACTAAAGATGAGGTAGTGCTCACTACCTCATCTCCCTCATTACATGACTCATTTGTCCATATTTCCTACCATATTTGCCTCCAAAACCTTAAAAAAACCATTAAAAAGCCTCCAAAAGACCAAAAAAACATTAAAAAAGCCTCCAAAAGGCCAAAAACCCCCTTTTTTCCCCAAAATAATTCAAATTTCCTCCAAAATAGCAAAAACCCTCTAAAAGGGGAATAAAAAATACAAAAAAGAGAAAAAATAGGGAAAAAATGAAGCAAAAACCCTATATAGTTGACCTAAACCATATGGCACCAAAAACCATGGGTCAACACTCCACCACCAAAAAACCTATAAATAGGTGATGAAGGCTCCCCATTTGACATCCACAATCTTCCCTATCCTCACTCTGCCAAAATCACTCCTGAAACCGTAGCTCACCCTTTTGAGCTAATTTCACATTTGAGTGCCCCTTTTGCCCATATCCAAAATACTTTGGAGAAGGAGAAGGAACCCATTGGAGCTTGGAAGCAGCCCTCCTGGACTATTGCAAGAGCTTCACCAACCTCACATTGAAGGTATAATCAATACAAAAACCATTTTTATTATCTTTATGTTATTTTATGCACATGCTTAGAGTAGTTTACTGTTTTATTTACTGTCTTGTTTTATCATTTTACTGAACTACTACTAAGGAGTCCCTTCTCTTTAGTAGGTTCCCATTTGCACAAGCTAGGGTGAAAACCCTAGCTACAGTTTTGGTGACTCCCCTAGTGTTCCTTTGAATTTCTAGTTATAGTTTTTAAAAAGTTTTGTTTTCTGCAAATATTTTTATGTTTTCCCCTTTCGGCTATTCCTTTCGGCAGTTGGGTTTGCTGCCGTAAATCGCATCTTTTTTCCCCACAGTTGCGATTCGACCACGGCTTCCAGACTGTTACCTGCGATCCGACCACGGCTCTCAGACTATTTCCTACGATCTACCCGCGGCTTTCAGTTTGTTTCTTGTGATCTGACCGCGGCTCTCAGCCTATTTCCTGCGATCCGACCGCGGCTATTAACCTAATCCCTGCGGTCCACCCGCGGCTTTCAGCCATTTTCCTACGATCTTCCCACGGCCATTAACCTGTTCCCTACGATCCGCCCACAGCTTTTAGTCTGTTTCCTACGATCTGGCCGCGGCTCTCAAGCTGTTTCCTGCGATCCGACCGTGGCTATTAACCTGTTCCTTGCGATCCTCCCACGGCTTTCAGCCATTTTCCTGTGATCCGCCCGTGGCCATTAACCTGTTCCCTGCGATCCGCCCACGGCTTTCATCCATTTTCCTACGATCCACCCGCGGCCATTAGCCATTTTCCTGCGATCCGCTCGTGGCCATTAGCCATTTTCCTGCGATCCGCCCGCAACATTCAGCCCTTTTTTCTGCGATCCGCCTGCGGACTTTAGCCTTTTTCCAGCGATCCGCCCGCGCTGTCATCCTGTTTCCCGCGATCCAACTGCGCAGTTTCGCCGCAAACCCGCGATCTATTTTCTGCACTTTTTCCTTGTTTGAACCCAGCACTTTGCTGCAATATTTTCTGCACCTACACAGCCACCTGTCCTATCTACAGCCATACTTACCTACTGTTGGCCCGGTTTTGCAACCAGGCTTAGTGCTATGGGCACCTGCTAACTAGTAGCAGCAGTTTCAATAGAAATAAAAACAATAAACTAAATAAACAATACTATTCATGGATCTAAGCAAGAATCTAAGCAAATAATGTAAACATTTCAAAATCAAGAACAAGAAACATAAGAAATAATTTTTTGTATTAAAAAATGGGGGGCAAGCAAGTGCTTGCGATATTACCTTCAATGGTGAAGGTTGATGTTGAGCAACTCCCAAGATGAGTAGCTCCAAACTCCAAGAGGTCTCCTCTCCAATGTGGTTTGCAATGGCTAAAATGCTCAGGGGAGATTTCAGCAGCATAAGGATGAGATAATGGATGGATGTGAAATGAGGAGCCCCTACCACCTTTTTATAGGTTTTGGTGGTGGGAAATACCAATTGTGGTTTTGTGGAAACCAAATGGTATTGACCAACATGGTTTAGGTACTTTTCCCTCCTTTTTCCTTTTTTGAATAAAAATAATATTTTAATTCCCTTTTTAATATTTTTGGGAATTTGGACCCTTTTTGAGGGTTTTTTATGATTTTCTTGGAAAAATAATCTTTTTTAATGGAAAAAGGGGTGTACTAAGGTCTTTGGTGACCTTTTGCTGGTTTCGGAGGCTCAGATGGTGAAAAAATGGACAAATGGGTCATGTGAATAGGGAAATGAGCTAGTGAGCACTTTTTGGGTGTTAACAGATTGCCCCCTGATGTGTGAGGGCAGGAGCTCATCGTATGGCCGATAGACATCATAGTTCTTTTGTCCTTTTTTCTGAGGTTTAGGGGAGAGAAGAGACCGGTTGGAGACTGGAGCCATGGCCCTTGGAAGCTGCAAAAACAAAAAATATTACATGGCCTCAATATGAATGAGGTATAATCTCTGATAAAGGACGAGGCGGGCATTCCGATGCTCGTATCAAGACATATACAAAACAATTAGTCCCAAGAAGGGGGATCTAATACGTAAAGAAATATACTGGTACATCATAATGGTCCAGAGGGGACATGATTGTGGGATATACTCATGATCATGACTGATCTCAATAACTGATACACTGGAATAACTGTGGAACTGCTGAAACTGAAGGTGTCCAACATCTGTAGGGACTCAAAGACTATGAGTCATCTCTGAGAAATAATGTAACTGTATACTCAAGGGAGTATGAAACAGGGGTAAATCTGAATACTGTCGCCATGCGCAACCCGGATATCCATAGAAAGAGTGTAACTGGTGTGATCCATAGGAAGACTCTCAAATGTGGAGGAGTCAGGAGGTATCCGGGGTCTTCGACTAATAACTGAACGGACCAATACCCTGTGCGAGTCTCAACGACGCGATCGAGGTGTTGAAGTCGAGCATGTGAGAAGCAACCATTTGGAGAGGCACTGAGGATTCCTCTCGAAATGATTCGTAGGCACTCATCATAAATGGTAATGAGTCCAAGACACAGGGACCTCTAGGTCTATCCTCTGGAATCAATGTGGTTGTCGTCGACAGAGGGAGACCGGCAACTAACAAGGCAATGATGTTTCCTTAATAGGAGCTCGAGGTGTAGAACTGAAGTGATGTAGTACTGCTGGTAGGACTGACATACTTGTGGGGATGGGAAATAACTGGGTCAAAAAATGGGTAGACTCAAACTTCCTTTGCTCAGAGCATGATGACATGGTTGACCTGGCAGCGTAGGGAACTAACTTGTAGGTGTGGGGATCATCTTTTAGGGACTGAAGGGTATGTACTGAATCTGGGGGGGTGAAGCTGATGGTAGCTGTCGAGGGAGTTTCAGGGTGACATACTGCAGAATACTCTGAACAAAGGCGACCAAAATGGGGAAGCTGCTATGTGAGTAGACATGATGTGTTGTAGCGCCAAGGGGCACCATTGATTCCTTCTTCGTAGTTTTAATGAGCTCCAAAAAGTGTGCTCTGAAATGGTACGGTTCTGTGGATTTTGTGAGCCCAGGACGGCGCATGCTCATGGTTGCTTTCATGTTTAGAGAGTCTGAAAGCGGTAAGTGGACTCTATTGGTGTTTCTTTTTCGTAAGTTTTAGTCTCCAAGGCCCGAAAAAGCATAAAATGATGCGGATGGAGAACTCTTCTAGCCGATGTGACTAGAGTATACCTTTTTCGTAATTAGTCTACGAGGTCCGGAAAAGGGGTAAACTTATACCAGGTAGACGCCCTTTCAAATACGTTTATCGAGCATGAAAGGAAGCAAGATTGCTCGGCGATCTTTTCATTGTTTTAGGAGTCAGAAAAGAGCTTAACAGAAACTCCCTAAGTGCCTTTTTCGTAAAAAGGGGTTGCTCGGCCCGAAAAAGGGATAAAATTATACCGAACAAAAATGGATTGATGAGGGCGAGAAAAGGTCTCAAGCATCGTCATCTGTGCGGAAAACTGGATCCGGTGACATAAGGATTGTCGAAAACGGAGAACGGCCGATGTGGCACTCAAACCGAGGTGACGAGGGGGCGTGGAAAAAATGCCCGAAAAATCTAAAGGTGAGAGCGAGAAATGATCTCAAGCATCATCACGAGCGCGGAAAACTGAATCCAGCGATATAAGACACATCGAAAAAGGAGAACGGCCGATGTGGCATGCAAACCGAGGCGACGAGGGGGCATGGAAAAAAATGGACCCCGTGAAAACGGGAAACGGAAGGAACCTCTATGAAGTTCTCGCTGTGCTGATCCCAACGGTACCAACGGTTTGAGAAATGGACTTCGTATGCTACCGCAATGGTTGTTTGAAATTTGTGGAATTTCTATAAATAGGACGTGGGGCCCAATATGACTTGTCATTGTTACGTACGAGTTTGATAGAGCTGTCAGAGCTATTTCTCGATTTCCGGGAGATTTCACCGTTGGTTTTCGATTTAGCGAGTTGCAGGTAACTCTATTCGCCTTAGCCTAGTCAATTATGTCTTTTTTGTTTGGCGGTGGGCCCCCGAAGGCCGCGAAACTCCACGTTGACTCTCCAACGTGGAACCGCGCAGGTTTCAGGGCTGAACCCGCGATGAACCGCGCGGGTTTTAGGCTCACAGTCGCGATGTTCATCGCGACTGTGAGGTCGGAACCCGCGATGTTCATCGCGAGTTCATGGGGGACAGTCGCGATGTTCATCGCGACTGTCCGGCCAAAAACCCGCTATGTTCATCGCGGGTTTTTTCATGGATCCCGCGATGGCCATCGCGGCTTTTTGTGGAAAAGCCGCGATGGGATTTTTCTAAAATTTTTTGTGCTGGGGCTAAAAATTTCCTGTGTTTTCTTGGCAGGATGTTGCGGAGAGCTCAGTCCGTGTGGCGGGAGAGAGAGATTGATGGTGAGCTTATGTTGAGGATTGAGACTGATGGAGGGGTGAGACAGACCCTAGCCATGAGCGGACTCTTGAAGTTCGCTCAGATTCCTCCTATACGTTCAGTGAGGCGACTCCTGAACAAGCTCGTGCAGTGGTGGGTGCCGGCAGAGGGTGCCTTCATTATTGGTGGTGAGAGGTTAGAGATTACTCTCACTAATGTATATTTTTTGACTGGTTTGCCTCGCTTGGGTGAGGTGGGTGATATTTCTCCGAGGTTGCCTCCGGGTGTGGATATGGAGGACCTCTTACAGACCTTCTGTGTGGATGACGCTGTTTTGGTAAACAGCTCTATTAGTCTGAAGTTCCTACGTGAGTGGGATATGCGAGCTGTTGGTGCCTGTGTTCTGAGGGTTTTGGGTGCTGCTGCACCACATCGTATGTCTGGGGGGCAGACGATGATGGTGGATTCCGTTCTACGGGGGTACTTATTACGCCTGGGCGCAGATGTTCTTGGCTGTTGTCCGGAGAGATCTGGACAAGGCCGTTAGAGAGGGAGGCGAGTTTTGTTATGCCTCTTTTTTATGCTGTTTTTTCTTCGAGCGGGTGCCGACCTTGCGGCCACATGTACCCGTTCGTGCTGGTCTTCCGAGTGAGCCTCGTATGATGAGGTGGGGGCAGATGATGCCCCGTGCCGGGGGTGGTGTCCGCAGCTACTTCACGGAGGATTTCTATCAGCAGTGGGAACAGATGCCCCTAGTGATTGAGGACTATCCCTACGCCGGCATGGATTACCGAGGTGACGCAGAGATGCCTCGTGCCCCAGGACAGGCTTGGGGCTTGGACGGTATGTTTTGTGTTTCATTTGATGTTGTATCATGTGTTGCTTGGTTTATCATGATGATTTTGTTATATAGTATCTAATGGTTTACTTGCTTTGTGCAGATGTGGGTCCAGTGCCACCACCTGACTATGTGGCTCGGCAGGGGCGGGCGATGGTGGTCGCTCGTCCCCCCGTACCTGTACCTCCTCCGCGTGGTGGAGGATATGCAGCTCGTGGGCGAGGGGTTGGCCCTGATGGTGATGCCATAGATGGTGTCCGACGTACCTTTGCCCGGATTCTAGCTAGGTTCCCCGAGGATGGTTGGAGGGATCTGGATCGGGATGTTTTGCAGGGATGTCTTGGTGCGCCACCTGAGTGGCAGTCGCTCCTGTTGAGGACAGCGGTGCTTGCGGCGAGGCACGGGGGTGGTAGAGGAGATGCTCCGGCAGGGCCGGCTCAGGGGAGGATACGCTTGAGGGACGATCCAGCAGCGCCAGCAGAGCGGCGAGTTCGGGGTCGTCCTGACCCGGCGGTGCTGGCGGTGGAGGGGCCGGTGGAGGAGCCGGAGGAGGAGCCGGAGGATCCAGATGAGTAGATGACATTGTACTTGCCCCCAAATGCTCATGAGCATATGGGGGAGCATATTTTTGTATACCGGGAGTATTTTTGTATATCGGGTGCTGAGGGCACTTATGGCATGTTCACTATTTGATTTATATATATATGTGGATATATATTTTAGATATATTGTCGTGTATGCACGTGGATGCACCTTTGTTTTTTGTATATGCCCGTGGAGGCACATGTTATGCACGTGGATGCGGTGTGTTTGTTGATTTTATGCCCGTGGAGGCACATGTTATGCACGTGGATGCAATATTGGTTTTTGTATATGCCCGTGGAGGCACATGTTTTGCACATGGGTGCGTTTTTGTTTATGGATATGGCATGATGTGATTGGTGTGCCAGTCGAGGACACTGTTGGCCATATTATCTGCTACACTATTGAGGTGTCTTGGGACATGTGTGAATGTAATGGATTCAAACTGTCTAACCATTTGTTTAGTGCACAGGAATTTTCTGAAAAAACAGGGATCGCGTACCTGGTAATCATTGTTGAGCTGGGAAACTAGGAGCTGTGAGTCCAAGAAAACGTTGAGGTGACGTATGCTCATCTGGAGAGCAGCGGCCAGGAGACCGGTCACGGCGTCGTATTCAGCTTGATTATTGGTAGCGGCACCTAAACATACTCCGTCAATGTGAATTAACTCATGTGAAGGGGAGTATATTACCCAAGCTGCGGAGGCGAGATTGGGAGACCAACGGCTTGCACCATCAGCGAAACCGACATGGCAGAGTGGAAGAGGCTCCATCTGTGGTCATGCAGAGGAAAACAAATATTTAGGTTTTTTGAAAATTTTTGTGAACGAAAAATGTATGCCTATACTAAAATGGACGATGGTGTCCATGAGATTTTCTATGGGTAAAATCTTTTAAGGTACAACCCGTTGCGTGGGTTGCGCAGGGTGTTGCCTTCTGAATCGGTTAGAATGTATGCCCCCTGCCCGAGGCAGGTGTGTATGATGTAAGGGCCTTGCCACATGGACACGAATTTTCCCTTTCCGGTTTTATCATGAGCTTGATCGTAAGCAAGGACAAGGTCTCCTTCAGAAAAGGTTCTTGGGTGGACGCGTTTGTCGTAACTTAGTTTCGATCGTTGTTTAGCAGCTTCCATGTTTTGAATTGCTGTGCGCCGATCTTCATCGGCCTGCTCTAGGAGCAGTAAACGTTGCTCGATCGGGGAAGTGTCCGGTAGGAGCTCAACGGCGATATGTAAGGCTGGAATCTGGCACTCAATAGGGAGGACGGATTCGACACCGTGAACTAGATGGAAAGGGGTAAAACAGGTGGTGGTTTTGGTTGAGGTGCGGTAAGCCCATAGTGCCGGGAAAAGCATGTGGTGCCAATTGGATTTGTGCTTATCTACAGTACGTTGGAGAATGGTCTTCAAGATTTTATTGATCGCTTCGACTTGGCCGTTTCCTTGGGGATAGTAAGCGGAAGAGAAATGGTGTTCAAATTTCAACATGGTTGATAATTCCTTCCAGACGGCATCTTCGAAGTGAGAGCCGTGGTTAGAGACTAGTTGCTTTGGCACTCCGAAACGAGTGATAATATGGTTGAAGAAAAACCGTGCTGCAGTGTCGGCTTTGCAATTATAGGTCGGCATGGCTTCTGCCCACTTGGTGAAATAATCTACAGCCACAATGATGTGTTTGTGACCGCCGGCTGACGGGGGGTTGCAGTCGAGGAAGTCGATGGCCCATTTGCAGAATGGTCCAACAGTGACGACTGGATGAAGGGGGGCGGGGGGTGTTCTTGCTTTGGGGGCAAAGAGTTGGCAGTTCTGGCAATGCTTGACTGCGGTGATGCAATCAGTAAACAATGATGGCCAAAAATAACCGGCCCGAATGATTTTCTGGGCGGTAGCCATACCGGAGAAATGGCCTCCACAGGGACCGCTATGACAATCATTGAGGACTTGTTCTGCCTCACCATGGGATAGGCAGCGGCATAAGATAGTATCAACGCCGCGTCGGTAGAGTACATCCCCAATCAGGAGGTATCGGGGGGCGTGGTGTCGTATGCGACGGCGTCCATCACGATCGATGTGTGGTCAAAAATTTTGTGTACAAAGGTAAGTCAATATGTCTCCATACCAAGGGTCGTCAGACAAAATGATGAAGATCTGCTCGTCAATCAGGTCCGTTTTGATAACGGGTGATGTTGAGGAGGAGGATGGGAGGTCCGTGATGAGGTGAGCAAGCGCGAGGGCTTTGGTGCTTTTGGGAGTTTTGAAAGTGAGGTCGTATTCCTGGAGGATAATGACCCATTTCGCAACACGACCTTGTAGGAGCCGCCGGGTGAGGAGATAGACCATAGGGTTGGAGTCGGCGACAACCGTGGTATGACTAAGCAAAATGTAGTGTCGCAGTTTTTGTACGGAAAAGACTACAGCTAGGGCTAATCTTTCCTCGTATGGGTAACGTAGAGGTGGGCCAGACAAGGTCTGGCTGACGTAATAAATCACATGCTCTTTGTGGGAGGCATCTTCTTGGACCAAAACTCCGGACACGGCATGTTCAGATGCCGAGACATATAGGGTGAAGTCTTGAGAGAAATCCGGTGGGGATATCAAGGGGGCATGTGTGAGAGCTTTCTTGAGGGCTTCGAATGCCGTGTCTGCTTGCTCATCCCAAACAAAGGGTATGTGGGTACGAAGTAAGCGTAAGAATCCATGGACTTTGGTGGCGTAATCAGGAACAAAGCGCCTAAGAAAATTGGACCGCCCTTGCAAGCTCTGAAGCTGCCGAAGCGTGCGAGGAGGGGGAAGTTCTAAGATGGCTTTGACTTTCAGGGGATCGACAGTGATTCCGTCTTGGGAAACAATGAAACCCAACAACCGGCCCGCCGGGACGCAAAAGACACACTTGTGTGGGTTCAAGCGGATTTTATATTTGCGACAACGCAGGAAAACTTGCCGGAGGTCATTAAGGTGGTCTGATCGTTTTCGGGAACGAGCTGTGAGGTCGTCAAGATAGACTCGTAGGATATGGACCAAGTCGTGAAAGCAATAGGTCATGGCTCGCTGGAAAGTGGCACCAGCATTTTTAAGGCCAAATGGCATGACGCGATAGGCAAAGGTGCCCCATGGGGTGGTGAAGGCAGTCTTGTACTAATCCTCCTTGCGGATGTGAATCTGGTTATATCCGGAAAACCCGTCCATGAAGGATAGGACCTCATGGCCCGCACACTCATCAATGAGTTGGTCAATGAATGGCGTGGGGAAATTGTCTTTTGGACAAGCGTGGTTTAGATCGCGGAAGTCAGTGCATACTCTAAGGGTGCCTTGCTTTTTGTTGACAGGAACGGGGTTCGACACCCAGGTGGTGTACGGGATAGGGTAGATGAACCCTGCTTTTCGAAGTTTCTCGACTTCAGTCTTAATAGCGGGGAGCTTGGCAGGGTGAATAGGTCGCTGTTTCTGACGAACAGGGGGTACTTCCGGCCATGTATCGATGTGGTGTTCAATAATGGCGGGGTCGAGACCGGGCATCTCGGTATAGGACCAGGCAAAGACGTCTCGGAACTCTTGAAAGAGTTTTTTGTATGCCTGAGTTTCTGCTTGAGTGCAAGATGCACCCAGTGAGATGAGCTCAGGTTTCCCTGGTGTTGTGGAAATGTCTATCTGTATAGTGGGGGAAATGTTTGACATGTTCCCTTCTTCAAAGGCATCCGGTGCTGGGATGGGGTCCTTTAACCAATCGACTTTGGTGGGTATGAAGTCTTTCGACTCGATCGATAGCTGGTTGGATGCGGTGGAGGTAGATGCTTCCAGGAGGAAGTACGAGCGATGATGCATATCATCCCAAGGGTAGTCGGGTGCAGTGAGTGTCTCCAAAATTTGCTCATCAGTATTGAAGTAGTCAGACCATAAATCAAGGGGTTCTGGTTTGAAAGTTGTTGAAATCATATATATCGTATTGACTTCTTCCGACGAGGATGATGGTGGGGGGTGGATCTCCTCGATGAGGGGAGGAGATATCTCTAAGTCGGCATTGTTTAACTCGTACAACGCTGCTCTATAGTCAGGTAGATCAGGGCAATGGTGAGAGTAGTGGCCGTAAACACTGCATATAGCACAAGGATGGTTAGTGCGCAGTGATTTGTCGCGAGGCTGTAGAGGTGGCTCTAATCTGACTACTGGGATGCCGATGTCATTGTCCAACATATTCATATGCTCTTGGAGTGTCGGTAAGTGTGGGCATTGATGAGTTGGATGGCCAATTTCATCGCATAATGAACATTTCGGGGGAGCTCGAAACACCGGTGGGGGTTTAACTGCCTTAGGAGGTGGTATAGCAGTGTATGGTTGTGGACCTCTGCCCCCAGCGGGCTTGATAGGAGGGGTAGGATTTGTTGACGACGAAGGGATATTGAGGTTAGGAGGAGGTTTCGTTGACGACGAAGGGATTGCGACACCAGGAGGAGGCTAATTTGTGGTAACAATAGGTTGTACCGGTTGGAGGATGACGTTTGGTGTCGGCGGTCGAACGGGAGGCGGAATATACCACACGGGTAATCCCAATGTTAGCCCGGGTAGACTAAGGGTAGCCATAACCGGGGCGCTTACTACACCCGAAGGAGGAAATAGGAAGGGGATGGTGTGGATGGGTGTAACACCAATGTGACTGGGGATCAATGGTGGTTGACCACCGGATGTTTGCGTATTCTGCGAAAGAGTACAGAGGTTTGCGACTTGGGTCTCTGGTGACGGTGGTGGAATGGCCTGGAATCTAGAGGTCATTGGTGTATCCGAATAAAGTCCGGGTGCCACAGAAGACACAAAGGAGGTAACTGCACTAGAAGCGGGTTGTTCAATCATGGGAAGAACATTCTCGGGTGCTGCAGGGGCGTTGGGATCATAGTAGGTGAGTTGGTCAATTTTGACCACGCGTCCTTCGTGGGGGAACATCATGGTGCGGAAGACGGAGGAGGCGACCGCTTTCATGGCGTACATGTAACTGCGGCCAAGTAAAAGGTTATAGTCGAGCTGGGCGTTAATGACCTCTATGTCGATGAGCACAGTTTTCCCGCCTAATTGGACGGGTACCTTGGGTAATAAACCTTGAGGTTGAGCTGACCGGCCGTCGTAGGCCCGCAATGCAGTGGTGGATTGCTGGAGAGCAGGGGATCCCAACTTCTGCCAAACAAAAGTGGACATGACGCATGTGGAGGCACCCTCGTCGATGATACATCGATGGATGACAAGATTCCGAATAGAAACGGAGACTTGGACTGCTATGGTAGAAGGCAGCCGTGGTTCAGACTGGTCTAAATCAAAAGTCATTAATTTCGAATCATTTGGGTCAATCGCCCCAATGGCGGAAAGTAAAGTCTTGCGCTGCGTAGGACAGTTCTTCAAGACTTCTAATGCAGACATGGCTGCGGGAGATTGAGCTAGGTCATCTACGATGTTGTAATTGGACGCAGCCCGTGCATTGGGGTTGTTGTTGATTCGGCGAAGGGGGAAGCGGGGTGCTTTAGAAGCGCCATTGAGTGGAACCTGAGGTATACGCAATGTCTGATCAGTGGGATTAGCATTAGTATCCTTTTCGGCGGGGGGGGCTTCAGAAGTCGGTCCGTATTGATTCCGACGGGTTTGGATATTGACGTCGGCGGTGGACATCATCAATAAGTGGTGGGTGCCTGAATCAAACACGGGTTGGTCAGGAGCTGCGTAAGTAATTTGTTGTGGTTGCACGTTGCCCTGTTGGGTGGCTAACGGCTGAGTGTTCACCACTCCTTGTGTTGGAAAAGGGTTTTGGAGGACCAAAGGTTGTTGTGGGGGTGGTGGGGGGTTGGGTGGTGGCTGAGGAGCCGCCTGCCCTTGACGATGGGCGTCATTTGTCCATAGTTGTCGAGCTCGCTCCAGATGTGGGCAAGCGTGGGTGTAGTGGCCATAGACACCGCAAATGGAACAAGGATGGTTTGTTCGTAAATTAGCATTTTTGGGTTGCTTAGGTGGCCGATCAGGATTCTGATGAGCGGGTGCCGCGTTATTGTCTTACGGAGGATGGGTAGGTTGTGGAGCTTGGTTACGGTTTTGATTGTTTCCACGGTTGCATCCTCTTCCGCGGTTTGGTTGCCCACCCTGGTTGCGTTGGTTATTTTGGTATTGGGGCTGATGTTGTTGTGCGTACACATGCCCTTGAGCATTGGGGGGATTCTGAGGAGCCGCAGGTGCGGGAGCAGGTTGCGGTGGATAGTATGCAGGTGGAGCTGGAGGTGGTCCAGTTACCTGCTGGGGTTGTTGGTACCCCTGAGCTGGTGGAGGTGTGAGGTTAGCTGGTGCAACCGGTTGTGGGTAATGCATGGGCTGTTGTGGGAACTGCATGGGGTTTTGTATCGTAGGTTGAGCATAGTATGTAGGGGGTACATATGCTGATGGTGCTTGACCATAACAATGTTGTGGACAAGAGGGTCCATGAACGTGATGGGTCTGGTTTGTTGGAGCATAAGAAGTTGTCGCTCCGGAACTAGATGTAGCCCTAGAAAGGTCTGGGGTGGGCATGGTGCTCACCATACTGAAAGGTTTTGCTTGCGGTGTAATTTGGCCAATAATGCCATCAGCGGCATGTGATGCCCCCGGTGTGTCACCGCGTGCAGAGTCACCTCGTGGGGCGTCCGGGATGATCGTGTATAAGTAACCCGACTGGGCGTAGATGAGATCAAACTGTTGGGCCTTAAGGATGGCCTCTTCCTCAGACTGGGGTCTTTCAAACGCTACATCCTTCGCAATGAGAGGAAGGAGGGATTTAAGGAACCAGTCTAAAAAAATTCGGTCGTCTAATTTGATCTTGCATAGGCTTCGGCGCCGACGCCAATCATGGATATGGTCAGTGATATGCGTGGCCGTGTTCTGTCTGCAAGACAGTAGGATTTCGACGCCCGCATCATAGCGGACCGGTAGCTGAAAGAATTGTAGGAAGGTCGAGGCAAGGGAGGTAAATGTGGAATGCGTCCCATGGGGTTGCTCGATATACCATTTGGCTGCGGAGCCAGTGAAGGTGCGTTGTAAAAGCCGTAGGCGGATTGAGTCATCCACTATGGAGTTGGAGGAACACCATAAATGGAAGGACATGATGTGATTTTGGGGGTCTTCTCCAACCTTTCCCTCAAACTTAGGGATGTCAGAGGGAAGCTTAGTGGGCATATGGGGCCAACCAGGATCATGTCTGATGGGGTCATTTGTGAGCCTAGCTAAATCTGGCAGGTTGAGACTTGCCATGTATGGTAGACTAGCTGATGTGGTGACCGGAACCGGGACCTGCCTAGCCATTGTGGTATGGTGTAGGGGTCCAGTAGCGCCTATAGGTATGCTAGGTATGGAGGGTATGTGCCCTCCAAAAGGTGTGGCCTGATATGGGTTAGCGCTCCCAAGTGCAACTTGGGTTACACTTGGGTTAGGAATCGCACTAGGGATTCCTGGTATAGCACTGCCAAGTGAAACATGAGTTACACTTGGGTTAGGAACCGCACTAGGGATTCCTGGGATAGGGTTTGTGGAAACCGAAGGGGGTATGACCCCCATGTTGGGCATGCCCATGACAGGTGGTGGCCCTGTGCTAGGCATTCCTGAATGTGGAGTGTTACCCATATTGGGCATACCCAAGGGGGGTGGTTGTTGCCGTGGATGGTACTACCGCAGAAGGGTCTGCGGATGTCTGACCTATGGTAGATGTAAATAGTGGATCAAATGGTGTTCTAGACATACTTGTGGTTGGTGGTAACTCGGTGGGGTTTTCGGATTCTACCTCCAAATCAAAGGTGAAGTGGGGTATGTCAGAATCGGATGACCGTCTAATTGATTGATGATGTGTCGAATCAAGGGATAATGCTCTGCGTCCGTGACGTGGAGAGCCAAGTGGACTAAACTCTGGAAGTTCGCCCTGTAGACGACGAGAACGTCTAGAATTCTCAATGGTGAGAATATGTTTTTTATGTAAAAATTTGTTTTAAGTATCAGGTGGTGATATATATGTAAAAGACTCAAAACCCTAATGCAACCAAGGGTGCAAGAAGGGGAGTGAAAAAGAAGGCTCACAGGCCAAAAATCAATCCTCAAAAAATGCACTTATTCTAGCAGCTGTGCTACAATAAGTGGAGGAATGCAACAACTGGTCAGAATACCAACATGCAAGCGGCTCCTAGAAAAAATAGGTGTAACTAGACTCAAAAGGTGGTAAAGATCATGCAAACACCTAATCTAAAAGTATTGTGACTCAAACAGACGATATCCTCTGCAAGGTGATGAAATCCAAGTCAGACAATATGAATGTTGAGACAACGGCTAGATATCCCCCTACCGGGAGGGACACCGGGTAATCAATCCTAAAAGACAGGCTACTAGGATACTCCGTTCATGACGCGTCGAGAAAAGGTAAATCTGCCGTTTGGTCCTTTGATCGCAATATCCCAATACAGGGATATCCCGAGAACTGCGAATGGTAGCCCTTCGGTTACTGAATGGGTTTCGGTATCCCACTCAGGCTTCCGGAACCATCCTCGCGACTTCAACCCTCCTAGGGGAGAGGCCTTCCCACAAACCGGTTGTGACCGCGCCAAAAAGTACTAAGAGATTTTAGCTCCCTAATTGGACAACTTCTATGTCTCAGATGTATGAACTGAGGGGTGTTATTGGAACACCTATCCCCCCAATACTACCTAGCTACAAGAATTCTTTTAGTGTTCCCCAAGTGGGGTTAAGAGTGTGTTCAAATTAGGGTACGTTTTAAGGCTTAGTTCAATTAAGTGATCGTGTGAGTGCACGTAAGGTGTTGTAAACTGAACTTGAAAAAAATAAATGCTTTAAGGGAAATTTTCAAAAAATAAAGGATTTTTCGAAAATAAAAAGCAAATATTTAAGATTTTTTTCACTAAAAGGAATTAATATGCTTTTCAAAAAATAACTCAAAAAATAAAGGATTTCTTGGATTTATGAAAGCAAATAATAAACTCCTTTTTAAAAGAAATAAATGGATTTCTTCGTTTCAAGAAAAATTGCTAAGGGCAAGATTCTAAAGAAGTAAACAAGAAAAAATTTGAATCTAGATGAAAAATGCAAAATGAGTCTTTCTTTCACTTTCTTGAAAATTTTTAAAAAGATTTCTAGATATGCACTTTTTAAATAGTAAAAAACTTTTTCAAAGCTGTAAAATATGCAGAATTTAATACTGTAAAAAATGTGCTATGGGCAGAAAGTACAGTAAAAAATATTTTTCAAAATCGGGATGGCCGAATGAAAAATTCAGCCGCGCAGGTTTTGGACGAACAGCCGCGATGGGTCGCGCGGGTTTTGGACGCATAGTCGCGATGGACCGCGCGGGTTTTGGCCGCACAGTCGCGATGGACCGCGCGGGTTTTAGCCGCACAGTCGCGATGGACCGCGCGGGTTTTGGCCGCACAGTCGCGATGAGCAGCGCGGAAAAATGCAAAAAAGTCGCGATGGACCGCGCGACTGTCTGGAAAAAATCCGCGATGGACCGCGCGGAAAAAGGCAGAAAAGTCGCGCTGGACCGCGCGACTGTCTGGCAAAAAGCCGCGAGGCGAAAGCCGTGCACGGAAACCGAGAAACGAACCCGAAAATTGAAAATTTTGGGCTGTTTATGGGGCCAAAACTCAGAGCAGCAATGGATCTGCTGTCTAAGATGGCAGATCTATGGATCTAAAGGTTAAAAACTCATAAAAAACTAGGATTAAAGGCAAAACTAGAGATCTAAAGTTCAAACCAAAGCGGAGTCGCCAAAAACTGTTGGCCCGGTTTTGCAACCAGGCTTAGTGCTATGGGCACCTGCTAACTAGTAGCAGCAGTTTCAATAGAAATAAAAACAATAAACTAAATAAACAATACTATTCATGGATCTAAGCAAGAATCTAAGCAAATAATGTAAACATTTCAAAATCAAGAACAAGAAACATAAGAAATAATTTTTTGTATTAAAAAATGGGGGGCAAGCAAGTGCTTGCGATATTACCTTCAATGGTGAAGGTTGATGTTGAGCAACTCCCAAGATGAGTAGCTCCAAACTCCAAGAGGTCTCCTCTCCAATGTGGTTTGCAATGGCTAAAATGCTCAGGGGAGATTTCAGCAGCATAAGGATGAGATAATGGATGGATGTGAAATGAGGAGCCCCTACCACCTTTTTATAGGTTTTGGTGGTGGGAAATACCATTTGTGGTTTTGTGGAAACCAAATGGTATTGACCAACATGGTTTAGGTACTTTTCCCTCCTTTTTCCTTTTTTGAATAAAAATAATATTTTAATTCCCTTTTTAATATTTTTGGGAATTTGGACCATTTTTGAGGGTTTTTTATGATTTTCTTGGAAAAATAATCTTTTTTAATGGAAAAAGGGGTGTACTAAGGTCTTTGGTGACCTTTTGTTGGTTTCGGAGGCTCAGATGGTGAAAAAGTGGACAAATGGGTCATGTGAATAGGGAAATGAGCTAGTGAGCACTTTTTGGGTGTTAACACCTACATCATTTTTTCTGCAGTTTTCTTTCTGTTCCATTTACAAAAAAATTTAAAGTTTAAGAATTTCAATTGAAAAAGAGAAAATTTTGCATTTCAAAGTTTAATTTCTGCATTGTTATTATTAGTTAGAAAGTTTCCCACCCCGTGGCACTTTTACTTGGGTTCATTATCTAACACGCACACACTCTG
This sequence comes from Larix kaempferi, assembly GCA_027924585.1. Lineage (NCBI taxonomy): Eukaryota > Viridiplantae > Streptophyta > Pinopsida > Pinales > Pinaceae > Larix > Larix kaempferi. The sequence continues at coordinate 9,538,751 of BSBM01000592.1, forward strand.
TCACCTAATTCAAGTGATCCCTAAAATACTACTTAACACAACCAACATTCTAACCCCACTTGGGAAACACATAAGAATATTGTAGTTAGGTAGGGTCGGGGGGATAGGCATCCAAATAACACCCCTCGTTCGCTCACACTTGAGACATAGTTGTTGTCCATTAGGGAACCAAAATCCCCTAGTATTTTTTGGCACGGTCACAACCAGTTTATCAGAGGGCCTCTCCCCTAGGAGGGTTGAAGTAGCCAGACTGGTTCCGGAGGCCTGAGTGGAATACCGCAATCCATTCAGTAACTGAAGGATACCTTTCGTAGTTCTCAGTGTACCACCCGTATGGGGGTACAACGACGATAGAACCAAACTGCAGATTCACCTTTTCTGAACGTGTCATGAATGGGGTATCTTAGTTGCCTTTCTTCTAGGATTGACTACCTGGTGTCCCTCCCGGTAGGGGGATATCTTTAGCCACTTGGCTCTACTATCCATATTGTCTGACTTGGATTTCATCACCTTGCATAGGATATGTCTAGTTGAGTCAGAATACTATTTAGCTGGGTGTTTGCATGCTCCCTTACCTCCCTTTGGTCTAGCGAGTCCACTATTTTTTATTTTTTAGGAAACCTACTACTTGTTGGTAGTCTGACCATTGTTGTTGACACTCCACTTATTGTAGCACAGCTGTTATAGTGAGTGTTTTGAGCTGGTTGTTCGCCTGAGTGCCATATTTTTTGCGCTCTCCTTTTGCACACTTGGTTGCATTAGGGTTTTTGAGTTGTTTTTCACTCGACACAACCCCCCAGATACTTGACACCATCTGTCACCATTGAGTCTCCAAGACATTCTCGGTGCCTCCAGGGCGAGCCCCCGCAGCACAGTTCGCTTGACATCACCCGTCATAGACGTAGAGCATCATCACTCGACTCCACTCGTCGACGACATAGAGCTTCGTCCCCTGGCATTGACGCCTCTTATTTTACATCTGATTCTGAGGCAGAGTCCGAGAACCCCAATTATACTACACCAACCAGCCCCATGGCTGGCATGACTTCAAACCCTTTCTTTGTAGGAACCACTGGTGGAGCATCCACCACCACCCCAGCTACCACACCCCGCTTTGGGTATGCCCTCGATAGGGCCCACATCCACCATTCTGATCACTGTACCTATTCTAGTGGCTAGCATACCCATCCCAACTCCACCAGTGACTCACACTACCCTTGGCGATGCAGGACCTTCCCATACCACCTTTGTTCCTCCACCTGGGGGCACCGTCCCCAACCCAAACCCAGTCCCTCCACTTGGGGGCATTGGCCCCAACGTGGTCACAACCACCAGTATGTCACATCCTTCTACTAGTTTTCCATTCATGGCTAGTCTCAACCTTCCTGACTTGGCTAGACTGACTAACGATCCCATCAGACACGACCCTGCGTGGCCTCACATGCCCACCAACCTCCCATCAGACATCCTTAAGTTTGAATGCAAGGCAGGTGAAGACCCCCAGAACCATATTATGTCCTTCCATCTATGGTGTTCCTCCAACTCCATAGTAGACAACTCCGTCCGACTCCGTCTGTTACAGCACACCCTCACTGGCTCTACAGCTAAGTGGTATGTTGAGCATCCCATGGGACCCATGCCACCTTTACTTCCCTTGCCTCGACCTTCCTGCAGTTCTTTCAGTTACCTGTCCTCTATGACGTGGGAGTTGAGATCCTACTGTCTTGCAGACAGAATACGTCCACCCACATCACTGACCACATTCATGAGTGGTGTCGACACCGAAGCCTCTGCAAAATCATGTTAGATGACCGTATCTTCTTAGATTGGTTTCTAAAATCTCTCCTTCCTGTCATTGCCAAGGATGTGGCATCCGAGCGACCCCAGTTCGAAGAAGAGGCCATCCTTAAAGCCCAACAATTTGACCTTATTTACGCCCAGTCTGGTTACCTATATTCCATCATCCCTATCGCCCCCCGCGGTGATTCCTCCCGACACGATGCACTGGGGGCATCCCATGCCGCAGATGGCATCATTGGCTGCATTTCCTCGCATAACCAGCCCTTTTCCATAGCACGTCCTAGCCCTGGCCCCGAACTTTCGCGGGCTACATCCCATTCTAGAGAAACCAATTCGTATGCTCCCATGGCACATCACCACCATTCCCACGGACCCTCATGTCCACTTCAGTTCTTTGGCCATGCATCCCCCACTTATTCCCCCCCCCCCCCCCCGGGTCGCACCTCAGCCATATTACCACCCGCTAGCCGCGCAAGCTCCTGCATCCTCTCAAGCCCCCCCTGCTTATTATCCCCCACAGGCAGCACCTGTAGCAAACCCACAGACATATCAGCAACCCCCACAAAGTTCAGCACCTGCACCACCTCCACCCACTTATTATCCACCGCATCCTGCTCCCGCACCTGCACAACTCCAGAACCCACCTGTTGCCCAAGGGCAAGTATATGCGTAACAAAATCCATAGCATAACCAAAATAACCAACGCCCACAAGGCCAGCAAAACTGCAGCAAAGGTCGTAACCACGGGACCAACCCCCCTCCAGACCAAGGCGGCCAACCCCCTAATCCCCCAAACAATAATAACGCGGCACCTACCAACCAGAACCCTGACCGGCCCAAGCAAGCCAAAAATCCTAATTTGCGAACAAACCACCCTTGTTCTATTTACAGGGTCTATGGCCATTACACACACGCTTTCCCACATTTGGAGCCGGCTCGGCAACTCTGGACTGATGATTCCCACTGCCAAGGGCACGCGGCTCCTCAGGCACCACTCAACCCCCCACCACCTCAGGCTCAACCCTTGGTGTTAAAAAACCCTTTACCAACCCAAGGCGTAGTGAACACTCAACCGTTGGCTCCCCATCAAGGAAACACGCCACCACAACAGCAAATCACTTATGCCACTCTTGATCAACCCATGATAGACTCAGGTACCCATCACTTGTTAATGATGTCATCCACCGATGTCAACCTTCAAACCCGTCGGAACCAATATGGCTCCACCCCTGAAGCCCCTCCCGCTAACAAAAACACCAACGCTCTTCCCATCGATCAGTCGTTACGAATACCTCTGGCTCCACTAGATGGCGCCTCTAAAGCCCCTCGCTTCCCACTTCACCGCATCAACAATAACCCCAATGCTCGCGCTGCGTCTAATTACAACATTGTAGATGATTTAACTCAGTCCCCCGCAACCATGGCTGCGTTGGAGGTCTTAAAAAATTGTCCTACACAGCGCAAGACTTTGCTCTCATCCATTGGTGCTATTGACCCAACAAATTCACGAATGATGGCCTTTGATTTGGACCAATCCGAACCACACCTACCTTCCACATTAGCATTCCAAGTTTCTGTATCCATTCGGAATCTTGTCATCCATCAGTGCATCATCGATGAGGGTGCCTCTACATGCATTATGTCCACGTTCGTTTGGCAGAAGTTGGGATCCCCTACTCTCCAGCAGTCCACCACTGCGTTGCAAGCCTACGACAGTCGTTCGGCTCAACCCCAAGGTCTTTTTGCTAACGTCCCCGTCCAGTTGGATGGTAAAACCGTGCTCATTGACATAGAGGTCATCAACACCCAACTTGATTATAACCTCTTACTTGGCCGCAGTTACATGTACACCATGCGGGTGGTTGCCTCATCCGTTTTTCGTACCATGATGTTCCCCCATGACGGACACATGTTCAAGGTTGACCAACTCACCTATTACGATCCCAATGCCCTCGCTGCACCTGAAAACGTTCTCCCCATGATTGAACAACCTGTTTGCGGTGCATCTACCTCATTGCTTTCCTCAGTGGGACCCGGAGTTTACTCAGATACGTCGATGACCTCAAAATTCCCATCCATTCCACCCCCGTCACCAGCGACCTAAATATCTGACTTATGTACCCTTTCCCAGAGTACACCAACACCTAACCATCAACTGCCTTTGCTACCCCAACCAACATTGGTACCTAGTCATGTTGGTGTTACACCCATCCATACAATCCCCTTCCTCTTCCCCCCTTCAGGAGTAGTAAGCGCCCCGGTTATGGCTACCCTTAGCCTCCCCAGTTTAACCTTAGGATTACTTGTATGGTACATCACGCCTCCCGTTTCCCCTCCGACACCAAATGTTATCCTACAATCTGTGCAACCCATCACCACTACTAGTCAACCACCTCCCATTGTCACTACTACTTCTTCATCCACTAATCCATCCCCTCTTATCAAGCACACTGGGGGCAGAGGCCCACAACCATACACTGCTTTACCCCCACCCAAAACAGTTAAAAACCCCCCCGTGTTTTGTGCTCCTCCCAAATGTTCATTGTGTGATGAGTTAGGCCATCTTACCCATCAATGTCCAAGGTTACCCGCATTACAAGAGCACATGCAAATGCTTGACGACAATCCAAACATCCCGGTTGTCCAACTCAACCCGATCCCTAAGCCTTGTGATAAATCACTGCGTACCAACCACCCTTGTGCAATATGCGGTATTTACAGCCATTACTCACATCACTGTCGAGATCTCCCGGATTACAGAGCATCTCTCTATGAGATGAATAACTTGGACCTCGAGACGGCTCCCCCCACCATTGAATAGATCCACCCCCCAGCATCCCCGCCAACCGGAGAGATTAATACCATTTATATGATCTCTTCTACTAGCGATCCCTCGTCAACTGATTTGACAACCCAAAGTTTCCACAATGATGAGGATATTCTCGAGGCTCTTACTGCACTGTATTACCCCTGGGAGGATATGCACCATCGTTCCTATTTCCTTCCGGAAGAGTCCTCCTCCACCACAGCCACCCATTTTTCGGTTGAGTCCAAAGATTTCCTCCCCACCAAAGTCGACTAGTTTAAAGAGCCCATTCCCGCTCCCGATGCCTTCGAGGAAGGTAACATGGCCAATATCTCACCCACAATCCACATTGATATCTCTGCCTCAGTCGGTGCTCCTGAACTCATTACGTTAGGGGCCTCCTGCACTGAGTACGAGATCGGAGAGTACAAAAAACTTTTCCAAGAGATTCACGATGTCTTTGCATGGTTCTATACCGAAATGCCTGGTCTTGACCCCACTATCATAGAACACCACATCAACACCCCTAGGATAGGGGGCATGATCAATCATTTTGAACCTTCCCCATCACATCTATCTCAGTATTTCAATGACCCCATTGTTCAAACCAACACATATGTGATCCACAATCATAAACCCCATGCACATAGCATGGGGGCAGGTCCTTAACCCTGCTCACTTTTTCACATACGTGATCTCAACCATTTTTGAGTTCACATGTCACTTGTATATATGATTTGATTCTATACACCTAGTATTCTGCCCCCTCGGGTCATCATTTCTCCCCACCACTGCATCCTTGGCTTGGTGGACTCAACTTTATTTATAGTTATTTTTAACCTAGTTATTTCCTTTGACCATTCCGGATTCCTTACGACCTCCGTTTTTCACACCCTTTGCACCACCGGATTCATTTTTCTGCGCTCGTGATTATGCTTGAGATCATTTCTCGCTCTCAACCTCAGATTTTTCGGGTATTTTTTCCAAAACGTCCCCTGTCGCCTTAGTTTGCATGCCACCTCGGCCGTTATCCATTTTTGACACTTTTTATATCGTCGGATTCAATTTTTCGAGCTCGTGATGATGCTTGAGATCATTTCTCACTCTCACCAGGTACAATTTCAACATTGTGTCCCAACACCTTGCTTCCTTGGTTTGCGTGCCACATTGGCTGCCATCGGATTGTTACACATTTTTACATGAGCCATTCACTCCATTCATACTGCAATTATTTCATTAGTTTTCCACCATTCATGATCCCCCAAGGAGGCCCACCAGTGTTCCCCCCCACCCTCGTTCTTGGTTCTCATCGATGTTCCTTGATTGAGCACTTCCTCCTTTCCTGACCATTCCTTTTGTTCGGTATAATTTTATCCCTTTTTTCGGGCCAGACAAGCCCTTTACGAAAAAGGCACTTAGGGAGTTTCTGTTAAGCTCTTTTCTGACTCCTAAAAGAATGAAAAGATCGCCGAGCAATCTTGCTTCCTTTCATGCTCGTTAAAGTACCTGAAAGGGCGTCTATCTGGTATAAGTTTAACCCTTTTCCGGACCTGGTAGACTAATTACGAAAAAGGCATACTCTAGTCACACCGGCTAGAAGAGTTCTTCATTGCATCCTTTTATGCTTCTTCGGGCCTTGGAGACTAACACACGAAAAAGCACCCCCTAGAGTCTTCTTATTGCTTTCAGACTCTCTAAAATTGGAAGCAACCACGAGCATGCACCGTCCTGGGCTCGTACAAATCCACACGATGGTACCATTCCATTCAGAGTCTTCTTCTCGCTTTCAGACTCCTTAAAATTGAAAGCAATCACGAGCATGAACTGTCCTGGGCTCGTATAAATCCACACGATAGTACTATTAAGATTTAATATGCTAAGACAAAAAATATCAGCATTACATTCCATTTCACAATAATAGCATATACAGGATCACTGAAGAAACAACAAGCACAACATAAACACAAGAGACACAGATTTATCCTGGGAAACCCCATGGGGTAGAAAACCCAGCAAAGCTTTCTCAATATAGATGACCATCAATATACAAAGATGCAAACCAAAGACATGATCTCCTCCTCCACCATAGCAGACCTCTCCTCCACAAGTGCGCTACATTCTGAGTGAGGGAAGTGTGTGTATAATGAGGAACACACCTCCTCTATTTATACACATCTCCGACTTGTACTTTATATTAACTAGGTCGGCCCCAACTTTACCACTGGGTTAAACACCCCACTACAACTGACTGGGCCGACCCCACTATGGTGGTCTAACAACCCTTTGACCCACATAACACATACAGGGCCGACCCCCACTAGGGAAGTCTAATAACCCAAGTTACCACATTCCAACGGAGGAATAAACATCTCCGGATATACAATAAGATCTTCACGGAGGAATGAAACATCTCCGGAATAATAAAGTACAAATATAATATTCTTTGAAGTTACAATATTTCAACACTCCCCCTTAACGAGAAGGATATTATAATAGCATCTGCACGAGCAAGGAGTCATCAACATCATACATGATACATCTGTAAATCATTGGAAGCTTTCTCAACATCATCAGTAACTCAAGCAGTTACTAGAACATCTTCAATACTGGAACATCAACATCTTCAGTACTGAGTCTTTATCTTATGCAGCACTCGAACAGCTACAACAACATCAACGTCTAGATCCTCACGATCATCAACATCGTCATCTAGACCATCACGATCAGCAGCATCGTCATCATAAGATCATCAGCATCGTCATCGCATGATCATCAACATCGTCATCTAGACCATCACGATCAGCAGCATTGTCATCACACGATCATCAGCATTGTCATCACACGATCATCAGCATCGTCATCACACAATCATCAGTGGCATCATTTAGACCATCACGATCAGCAGCATCGTCATCTAGACCATCACGATCAGTAGCATAGTCGTCTAGATCATCACAATCAGTAGCATCGTCATCTAGATCATTAGGATCAGCAGCATCGTCATCTAGATCATCAGTACAAGTATCCACACCAATACAAGTATCCACACCAATACAAGTATACATCACCAATACAAGTATCCACACCAATACAAGTATACATATCATCAATACAAGTATCCTCATCAATACAAGTATAAACATCATCAATACAAGTATCCACACCAAATACAAGTATACACATCATCAATACAAGTATCCTCATCAATACAAGTATAAACATCATCAATACAAGTATCCTCATCAATACAAGTATACATATCATCAATACAAGTATCCTCATCAATACAAGTGTACATATCATCAATACAAGTATCCTCATCAATACAAGTATACACAATAGCAGCATACCCTGCAACACACATGATCCAATTACGGGATGATCAATCCCTCTCACTTTAGGACATAGGTCCAAGGATGATACAATCTTGATCCGCTTACGGGATGATCAGTCCCTCTCAGTTTAAGACATCTCTCATTTCTATGGATGATTCAATCCAGATCAACTTACAGGATGATCAATCCTTATCACTTTAAGACACCTCACCATGTCTAGGGACGATGCAATCCCGAATCAACTTACAGGATGATTAGTCCTTATCACTTTAAAACACCTCACCATGTCTAGGGATGATGCAATCCCGAATCAACTTACAGGATGATTAGTCCTTATCACTTTAAGACACCTCACCATGTTTAGGGACAATGCAATCCCGAATCAACTTACACGATGATTAGTCCTTATCACTTTAAGACACCTCACCGTGTTTAGGGACGATGCAATCCCAATCTACTTACAGGATGATTAATCCTTATCACTTTAGGACATAAGTCCAAGGACGATGCAATCCTGATCCACTTACAGGATGATCAATCCCTATGACTTTAGGACATAATTCCAATGACGATGCAATCCTGATCCTCTTACGGGATGATCAATCCCTATCACTTTATGACATAAGTCCAAGGATGATGCAATCCTATCACGTACATTTTGAACCAAACGCTCAGGGACGATGCAGTCCTATCACGTCCACTAGGGACCACTTTCTCGGAGACATATGTCTACAAATCTCTTTTAGGACATGTGTCCATGGATGATACAATCCCCTCGTCCACTAGGGACCACATTCGCGGAGACATCTGTCTACGGATCACTTTAGAACTGAAGTCCAGGGATGATACAATCCTCTCATCCACTAGGGACTACATTCTCGGAGACATATGTCTACGGATCACTTTAGAACTGAAGTCCAGGGATGATACAATCCTCTCGTCCACTAGGGACCACATTCACGGAGACATCTGTCTATGGATCAATTTAGAACATGTGTTCAAGTATGATGCAATCCCTCTTCTTTCTCGGAGACATATGTCTACGGATCCTTTTAGAACATCTGTTCAAGGATAATGCAATCCCTCTTCTTTCTCAGAGACATATGTCTACAGATCCTTTTAGAACATGTGTTCAAGGATGATGCAATCCCCTCGTCTTCCTCGGAGACATATGTCTACGGATCCTTTTAGAACATGTGTTTAAGGATGATGCAATCCCCTCGTCAACTTAGACCCTGTCTAAGGACCATCCACCAACCTCTCTGTCGGCATCACCAATATAGGTATCCACATCATCGACCTCACTGTCGATGCAGGCAATCTCGTCATAAGTGACCACATCACTCCCCCTCTCGAGGAGGGTCCTACCAAGATTGTCTCGGAAAATACTCAAACTTTTCTTGAGGTAGAGGTTTGGTTAGTACATCGGTAACTTGTTCATTTGAGGTAGAGGTTTGGTTAGTACATCGGCAACTTGTTACAAATTCAAACTTTATAGTTCCTTTCTGCGCCGTATCAGGGAACACTAGATTCTCTGCCATCTTGATACAACTCTGTTTGTCACATAGGATCACAGTTGGGTCTATCTCTAAGTCAAACAATCCAGAAGCCATACTTCTTCACAACTAGCAGAGCAACCAGCCATATATTCTGCTTGTGCTGAGAGCCACACTAGACTGCTTCCAGCTAAACCACAATATCATGGTTGATCCCATACAATAACATCCTCTCGATGCGTTCTTCCTGTCTGATACACTTTCTGCCCAATCAACATCTGTGTAGCCATCTGAAGTCATGATCTCCAAGATAGCATAGATCAAAGTCTATCGTATCCTTTAGGTACCTCATCACATGCTTTGCAACTATCAGGTGAACACATCTAGTTTCCACTAGATACTGACTCAAGGTGTTCACAGCAAAGCATATATTTGACCTAGTATTTGTTAGATACATCAATGACCCAATAATTTGTCTGTACAGAGTTATATACACTAACTCTGATGAGTCATTCACTAACAACTTCAAGTTGGAATCCATGAGAGTGGCCATTCCAACATATCAAGTCCTTTTAATATTTCTCGACATACTTTCCCTGGTTGAGTAGATTCATTCTAAGCCTTTCCATACTTCCAGACCTAGGAAGTAATGCATCAATCTGAGATCTTTCATTTTCATTTCTATAGCCATCTATCTGTGCCATCTCTCGTTAGATGGGTCTATTGATATGAGCCTCAACTTCATTCGAACTCTATGGTGAGTTCCTTCTTGCATCCATGTCATCTGTGTATAGAAACCATATTCAACCTTGTAGCAAAGGTTGAGATCCACATCACCCATGGTGATCATTAAGCTCATCAATTTACTATCGATCCTGGGTACCCATATAGAACATGATTCACACTTCTTCTTTAATTACATCATTAAGAGAATGGTCTTATCTAGTCACTTGGAGCAAACATCTCGTCATGATTCTCTTCCTCTTTCTAAGAGAATCTTTTAGCCACGAGCCTTCTATATTATGTTTGATTTGTAAATATTCTTGTTGAACATCCATCACTTGTGCGGTGTTCATCATTCTTCATGATCTTTCCTACAAATCAAAATTAAGTACATGATTAGTAATACTTCATAATCATGAAATCATGTTGACATGATAACCTATTATGCATACAGATATCATTTACATAGTTATGCAACTATCTTGACCAATACTTTGGCACAACACTTTCCATATCCTATATGCATACAGTGGCTATATAGATGTCTTCCATCTCTACCAAAACATACTATCGAGAGTGTGCACAGCTCTGAGCATGTCAGCAAATAGGTTTCATTCTAGACAATCTACAATGGAATGTTTTGTCCAACTTACCAATCATATGCATATTAGTAGTATATTGTTCAATGCTCTATGAATGTTTACACTCAGCATGAATACAAATATGCATACAATCTATTTATTATTTCAAATAACAACTCAAATATTTATCTTTTATGTTTGTGTGGTTTCCTCCCGCTTAATCTTCTAAATGTCTTTTGAACTTCTATTCATTCTGTGCCACTGTGCATGCTCAAGTGTGCACTAGTGTTATCCTCATGATCTCATACACAAACATACATTCATTAGTATATTATAAATATTATCAAAACATTATAATTCTAAATAATCTTGAATATGTATAGTCATGATCATAGATAATAAACATTAGTATTCAAGATTTCAGGGAAGTCTTCTTTTACTCATGCATACCATCAATCAAGATAAAAGACATAATATTCATAAACCCTTGATTACTAGCTTTATGAATAAGCATAACCAATCATACCAAGTATACTTATATAAGGGATCTTAACACAAGGTAAGATTCATAGGAGACATACCTAGATTAGTATATCTATTTAACATACCTAATCAATATCTTCTTTGTTCTCTTCAATCATTTAGAGATCCTGTGCTGGAACCTACATATCTCATAGGTTAAGCATAATAGAACAAAGTCATACATACCTCGTAAGTAGAACTTCTATGTGATCAAATATTATGGAGGAGTCTTTGTCTTCATGTTGTCATGGTCATGGAACTTGATTTGTCTTTCGTGATGTACCTGTATCTTGTTAGCAGACAACATCAACCTCATACAACACCGCAGTGCATTAGTACAATCATATAGCCCTAATCAATGAATGTCTTCTATCATTCACATGCATTCATATTGTTACTAGGGTGATAAGACAATTCTAGCATTAATCAAGATAAATAATATGAAGACAAACATATTATGAACTTAATCAGGAATCAGATTTCAAGACATACCTGAACCTCCTTAAGTCATACCTGTCGAGACTTCTTGTAATTTTCTTATGTAAGGCCTTAGCCTCAACTCCCCCTGAAACTGGATCTGGAGTTTGATTAGGGTTTGCTAGAGAAACCCTAAAAATTCAATCTTTGACTTTCACACTTCTGAATGGATGGAAGGATGTGTCTTCCTGAGCTGATCAAACTAGCATACTTCAATTTTGAAATCTCCAAAATTTGACCCCTCAAGATTTGGCTTCGAAACTTCTAGATCTTCTGGACAGGATCTCGAACTAGCGTTTGATGAATCCCACCCTTCTTCCCAATCAAAAGGTTCGATCCAAGGCTCTAAACTCTTATTTTTCTGAGGAGCTTCCAGCCGTGGTTACAGACTTCAAAAATTTCAACTTTTGCTGAAGCCCTAATTTTTCATCTTTCCGATCAAAATCCCGAACTGGGGTTTGATCAAGCCCAGTCTTCTACCCAACCAACAAATTTGATCTTGGTCTCTAAATTTTTATTTTCCTAAGTATCATTCAGCCATGGATTCTGATTCCAAAAATTCTAACTTTCTCTGAAACCCTAAATTCCGGAAGCCATGAATGAAGGTGCTCCAAAAATAATTTTGTTTTGACAGAAATATGTACCTGATTGTTTATATTGTAACTCCAAACTTTTCGCTCCACAGGATCTGAAAACGTTTTCTGTGGTATCCTGACCTGTCATCTTTCCATCCCGATAGGTTTGACCTCAATTGGATTTTCTGAGAGAGAGTTATGCCAAGTGTCGCAACGTGACCTGTTTATGGGATAAAACAGGAGAGCGAACTTGTACGGCGTGCCACATGTCACTGGTTCAGCTTTGGCCTCTGAAAAAGTTTCCTGAGATATTACAGTCTTTGTACTACCTTTCACTTTTTACGAAATTTCATTTGGAGCTTCCTAGCCCAAGTTATGACCTTTTTTCCTAGGTCACCTGATTTTGACTGAGATCTGGAAGAGGCAGAAACCCTAACTTGTACTGATCATAACTCACAAAGTAAAAACGAATCTGAGGGTGTCCTTTGGACACAAGGTACCTGGGGATGTTATCTACGGCCTGTAAACTTTTTAGATCCTGAACCTTCGCAGAAATTGATTTATAGCGAAAGTTCCATGATGACTAGTTTTTGCTATGTAAAACCCAAACCTTCAAATTGTCGCGAGTGAAGCAAGTGTCGTAAATACCATACATTGCCTTCCTTCAGGTTAGCTCTGATACCATATTAAGATTTAATATGCTAAGACAAAAAATATCAGCATTACATTCCATTTCACAATAATATCATATACAGGATCACTGAAGAAACAACAAGCACAGCATAAACACAAGAGACAGATTTATCCTGGGAAACCCTCATGGGGTAGAAAACCCAGCAAAGCTTCCTCAATATAGATGACCAGCAATATACAAAGATGCAAACCAAAGACATTATCTCCTCCTCCACCATAGCATACCTCTCCTCCACAAGTGCGCTACATTCTGAGTGAGGGAAGTGTGTGTATAATGAGGAACACACCTCCTCTATTTATACACATCTCCGACTTGTACTTTATATTAACTAGGTCGGCCCCAACTTTACCACTGGGTTAAACACCCCACTACAACTGACTGGGCTGACCCCACTAGGGTGGTCTAACAACCCTTTGACCCACATAACACATACACGGCCGACCCCCACTAGGGAAGTCTAATAACCCAAGTTACCACATTCCGACGGAGGAATAAACATCTCCGGATATACAATAAGATCTTCACGGAGGAATGAAACATCTCCAGAATAATAAAGTACAAATATAATATTCTTTGAAGTTACAATATTTCAACAAGTACCATTTTGAGCACACTTCTCCCAACTACTTTCACCATAAAGAAGTCCCCCCCCCCAGTGCCTCTCGGCACTATGATCGATCATCTTGGCAGCACCCCCAATAAGGTCACCTTTGTTCAGAGTATTCTGCAGTCTCCTGTCGTCCTACACCAACTTGAGTATCACTCATACCAATCACCCCCCCTGGTCCATTACAGCTATGATCCCTTTCCCACCAGTCAGTTTCATATGCTGCCCAATCATCCCCACCATCATACTCTGAACAAAGGAATTTTGAGTCCACCCACTCTACTTGCCCAATTATCCCCCACCCCCACAGTATGTCAGTCCTACCATCAGTACTCTCACACTTCGGTTCTCCACCTCGTGCTCCTATCAAGGAAACATCATTTCCTTGCTAGTTGCAGGTCTCCCTCTGTCGACGACATCCCATCTATTCCAGAGGATAGACCCAGAGGTCCCTGCGCCTTGGACTCATCACCATCTGTGGTGAGTGCCTACAGACCATTTTGAGAGGAGTCATCAGTGCCTCTCTGAGTGGTTGTTTCTCACATGCTCGACTTCAACACCTTGATCGCATCGTTGAGAATCGCGCAGGGTATATACCCCTTTAGTTATTGGTCGAAGACCCCGTATTTCCCCCGACTCTAGCACATTGGTGAGTCACTTCGGAACACCCTGTTATATGTTCCCATGGATTTCCGGATTACGTTGGCGATTGTATTCGGAAGCCATCTAGTTATATGCTTCCTTGAGTACCCAGTTTCAGTTCCAGTCCAGTGTACCAGTGAGGGTCTGACTTCCCGTCACTATGATCCAGCAGCTCATCCGTTCCTCTGGTACCACACTCAGCAGCACTATTGTTATTCAAGTGTATCATTTCTTCAGCTCAGACATGGTCAGCCCAGCAGTATGTCCCAAATTCTGTGTCCCCTCTGGACCCTTATGATGTACACAGTGGTTCTCCATGTATCTTTTCGGTCCCCATTTTTTGGACCTCATTGTTATTATTATAGATCTTGATACAAGCATGGGAATGCCCACCTCGTCCATATGTTGAGATTATTCCTCATTCACCATTGAGGTCATGTACTTTTAGTTTTTGCAGTTTGTTCGGGACCGTTGTTCTGGGCTCTAGTTCGTTTCTTCTCCTCTCCACATCCCAAGAAAACCATAAAAGACCTATGATGTCTATCAGCCATACGATGAGCTCCTTCCCTCACACATCAGGGGGCAATCTGTTAACACCCAAAAAGTGCTTACTACCTCATCTCCCTCATTACATGACTCATTTGTCCATTATTCCTACCATATTTGCCTCCAAAACCTTAAAAAACCATTAAAAAACCTCCAAAAGGCAAAAAAAACCATTAAAAAAGCCTCCAAAGGGCCAAAAACCCATTTTTTTCCCCAAAATAATTCAAATTTCCTCAAAAATAGCAAAAACCCTCTAAAAGGGGAATAAAAAATACAAAAAAGAGGAAAAAGAGGAAAAAAATGAAGCAAAAACCCTATACAATTGACCTAAACCATATGGCACCAAAAACCATGGGTCAACACTCCACCACCAAAAACCTATAAATAGGTGATGGAGGCTCCCCATTTGACATCAACAATCTTCCCTATCCTCACTCTACCAAAATCACTCCTGAAACCCTAGCTCACCCTTTTGAGCTAATTTCACATTTGAGTGTCCCTTTGGCCCATATCCAAAATACTTTGGAGAAGGAGAAGGAACCCATTGGAGCTTGGAAGCAGCCCTCCTGGACTACTGCAAGAGCTTCACCAACCTCACATTGGAGGTATAATCAATACAAAAACTATTTTTATTATCTTTCTGTTATTTTATGCACATGCTTAGTGTTCGGATATCCACATCATCATTTTTAGGACCTTACATGCAACTAGGGTTTGCGTGCATTTTGTATGCATCCCAGTCACCCGGTCGATGCCTCCAGCACCTTAGCCACTTCATTCTAGTACCTGGGAGCTTCTTACATCATAGTTTCAGCCCTCCTAGTCAGGAAAGCACCCACTTCTCACCTACTGCCAAAGAAGGGCGCACTTCTTCACCTACCACCTCAATTTACACTCAGTTAGCTCTGATTCTCCCTGATTTGAGGCTAGTTTCACTCCTGACTGACTGTTTCACTCCATTGGACCTCCATATTGACTAGATAACTTGTTCTGACTTCAGTTAAGCCTCCCATGCGCCCTCCACTGAGTCTCCTTCCCTATATCAGTGCTACACACTTCAGTTAGACTCAGATTGACACCTGGATGACTGGTTCTTGTGCATTGATGACCACCACTGATTAATGATGAGGACTCCTAGTTGGAGCCAAGCTACACCATTCAGTAATTCGAATGACCTCCTTAGTCAATTCGAATTGCTCAGTCATTGTTACTATATTGTATTGTAATTATTCACCCTTATTGGGATATTGAGCACTGATGCATGTTTTGCACAGTTTTACACCATTTTTCTGAGTTTCATCTATTGTGATTGATTTACATGTTCATTAGATCTGCTGTGACTAATTTTACATGGTATCAGAGCCATTGCAGGGACAAGATTTCTTTTCTACAGGTGATCTACAAGGAGATTTGAGTGAATTTACTCAAAATTACAAAGTTTTGGCATGAAAGATCTCAAGAGCATTCGCTCCTGTGCATGCAAAGCTTGAAAATACTTCCAATACCACTCCAGAAGCTTGAGTTTCCAATAAATCCTAGAATTGATACATTGGACCCATTCAACATTGCTTGATCTCCAATCCTAGGTGTGATGCAACTCTAAAAGGGTGGATTGTTCGACCTCACTATTCTTGTATTGATTGTGATTTGCAGGTTATTGTCTCCTCCAATTGCATTCGCTACCTTGCTTTGGCAAGTCTTTCTACATCAAAGTGCACTCGCTCCTAGAAATGGAATATTCTTCTTCAAAGCCTATCCTCACCCCTTTCAATTATTTTGATTGGAAAGAAGATATGGAGATCATGTTACGTTCAAAAGCATACTATAGAGTCATTGTTGGCCTCGAATTGGAGCCAATCCAATTGTCAAAAAGAACAAAACATTACAACAAGCTTGATGAAGCTTATGGTCTTCTTTGCCTCTCTATTTCCAATGATCTTCACTTCCATCTCAGTGGATTGAAGACTCCAAAAGCAATATGGGAGCAACTTGAAACACTTTTTGGAAATCAGGACGAGCTTAGGGCTTTTCAATTAGAGAATGAATTGATTGATCTTAATCCTGAGATTTTTGAGACCATCAATGAGTTTTTCACAAAATTAAGGCACTTGACATTGCAGTTGAAGAACAGTGGAGTTATTAAATAGGATAAGCAATTGATCCTCTCTATTCTCACCAAGCTTGGTAAATACTATTCGGTATTTGTCTCTACTTTCAATTCCGGTCGGCTAACTACCCCGAATTGGAAGATGCCTACCTTGAATTCCTTCATTGAGTCCGTCACAAAAGAGCATGATAAGTTGATTGAAATGGGGTCCATAAGCTCCAAAGATTCAGCCCTATTTGTTCAAGGACCCAAGAATTCGAATGGTAAAGGAAAGCAAAAGAAACAGAAGCCCAAATTCGAACCTCACAAGCAAAGAGAGAAAGGCAAGCAGATGGATGCACCATCCAATTCAAAATTCAAGCAAAAGGGAAAAGAGGGTAAGGAAAAATCTAAATGTACTTATTGCAACCGTGTTTTTCATCCTGAAAGTTCATGCATGAAGAAGATTATAGATCAAATGGCCCTCCTTTTGGAAAAGAATAACATTACTTTTCCTGACGGTGCAAGGAAGAAGGATAGGAATGATGATCATGAAAGAGGACAAGCACTCATGGCAACTGTTTCGAAGCCCACTACTCTTTTGATAGATCCGGGTGCCTCGAATCATATGGCTGCAAATATTGATTCTTTTTCTTCATTCGATCCAAACAGCTCCATCCCCATCCATTTGGGAGATGACTCAAAAATTTATTCAAAGCGCAAAGGTACAATCCATGTTGAACATGGAAGTTTTCATAATGTTCTCTATGTGCCTTCCTTGGCTTCAAATCTTCTTTCTGTGTATCAAATGACACACACTGGTGAACCGAATCAAGTTACATTCAGCCCCAATACAATTGAAATTTCTCATATCAAAAGTGGAAGACTTGTTGCAGTCAGAAAGGCGAACCACATTGCAAAATGCTATGAGTTTTCTCACTTTATTCCGCTTGCAAAACCCAATGCTCTTCGCACACATGGTAATGAGGTTAGTAGGATTTGGCATGAAATATTTGGACATCTTAATTATAAGTATTCGCTGCTGTTATCAAACAAATCCATGGTAGATGGTCTTCCACAACTCCGTTCCTCAAAGGGAATATGCACCGGTTGCATTATTGGGAAGCACCCCAAGCACAGGTTCGACCGTGGAAAAGCTAGCAGAGCTTCTACAGTTTTGGGGCTGATACATTCCGATATCAGTGGTCCACAGCCCCACATGTCATTAAATGGTTCAAGGTATGTTTTGACATTTATTGATGATTTTTCCCGCTTTACATGGGTATTTTTTCTCAAAAACAAGTCAGAAGTGCTTAGAAAATTCAAGGATTTTAAGGCTTCTGTTGAGACCACCACTGAGAGCAAGATAAAAGATTTTAGATCTGATAATGGGGGAGAATATATCAAGGCCAAGTTGCTGCAACTTTGTGCCCAAAGTGGAATTCAGATCCAACATACAGTTCCCTACACACCCCAGCAGAACGGTGTAGCGGAAAGGAAAAATCGGTCACTGAAAGAGATGGCTACTTGCATGATTGAATCAAAAG
This sequence comes from Larix kaempferi, assembly GCA_027924585.1. NCBI lineage: Eukaryota > Viridiplantae > Streptophyta > Pinopsida > Pinales > Pinaceae > Larix > Larix kaempferi. Next base: position 9,557,188 of record BSBM01000592.1, read on the forward strand.
GTTTGGCTGCAAATATTTGGTCTGAAGCAATCAATGTTGCTACATACATTCAGAACCGAGTTCCACATTCATCTGTGAAAGGTATGACTCCTTTCGAAGCATTCTTTGGTCACAAACTGGATGTGTCAAATTTGAGAGTTTTTGGCTCTACTGCATGGGCTAGAATTCCTTCCAAGAAGAGACGAGCTTTGGATCCACAAAGTATTGAGTGCATAATAATAGGATATGGGGAAGAATCAAAAGTATATAAACTCATGGATATCAGATAAAAAAAGATATTCATAGAGCGCAGTGTGCAATTTGAAAAACCGCTTCAAGATTTGCAACTAGTCGAGGAAGAAACGGTCGTTTCACCGCCTTCACCAAAAGAAGATCTGTGCAACGATAATGAAGGTATGAGTTCTGATATTTTTGATATTTTAGAAGCACATGATGATCATGACATATTAGGTCCTAAATCCGACCATTATGATCCTCCTCTGTTACCAAAGTGGGCCCAAAACACTCTTCAATCTGTTGGTTCGAACATTGGAAATCCTGCTAATCCAAGACGAACAAGAGCAGACTTTCAAAGAGAAGGTATGGCTCTTTCTATTTCTAATCCATTACTTCCTGAGATTTGTTATTTAATGACTGGTTCATATCCCACAGCATACTATCATGCCCACTGAGATCCGAGATGGCAAAGTGCCATGGATGAAGAGTACAATTCTCTTCAAAAGAACAATACATGGGAGCTAGTTTCTCTTCCACCTAGAAGAAAATTAGTCAAATGTAAATGGGTCTACCGCACGAAATTTTCTGCTGATGGCTCTATCAGCAAATACAAAGCAAGGTTGGTGGAAAAAGGTTTCTCCCAAGTCCAAGGAGTGGACTACACTGAGACCTTTGCACCGGTTGCAAAGATGGATTCCATCCGCCTTGTTTTGGCCATTTCCGCATCCAAGCACTGGGAAGTGCACCACATGGATGTGAAGAGTTCTTTTCTACATGGAGACCTTGTTGAATAGGTATATATGCAGCAGCCAGAAGGCTACACATCAGATCCATCATTAGTTTGTAGATTGAAGAAATCTTTGTATGGGTTAAAACAGGCCCCAAGAGCTTGGTATGCAAAGATGGACTCCTTCCTTCTTTCTCAGACTTTCAAAATATGCAAATCTGATCCGAATGTGTATCTTCAGCAAGTTAAAGGTAATTTGTTGTTTATTGTACTTTATGTTGATGATCTTCTCATTACTGGTAGCACTCTTACTTCAATAAACAAGCTAAAAACTGCCTTAAATCTAGCTTTTGACATGAGCGATTTGGGTTTGCTGAGTCACTTTTTGGGCTTGGAGATAGCTCAAAATTTTGATGGGATCACTATATCTCAGCAAAAGTATGCTTCTGACCTGTTATTGAAGTTTAATATGGCTGAATGTAAGGCAGCCCCATTCCCATTCCTTTCAGGAATTAGTCTTGAGGAGGGAAATTCTACACCGCTTGCAGATTGCACTATGTATCGACAGTTAATTGGTTCACTACTTTACTTGACACACTCAAGGCCTAATATTTCATATGCCGTGAGTGTCGTGTCAAGGTATATGCAGTAGCCCCATGAGCTTCATTGGCAGGCATCCAAGCGGATCTTGCAGTATCTGCAAGGTACGAAACTTTTTGGCATACATTATGCTCCAGATTCTGAGCTTGATTTCATTGGTTTTACTGATTCAGATTGGGAAGGTGATAGCATTGATCGGAAGTCCACTTCCGGTTATGTTTTCATGATTGGTCATGGCCCTATTTGTTGATCCAGCAAAAAGCAGGCAACCATTGCACTTTCTTCAACAGAGGCAGAGTACTGAGGGGCAGTCAATGCCTGCATTCAGGCAGTTTGGTTGCAGGGTATTCTTTCTGAGTTTGGTTTTGGTGGCACTACTTCGATTGTCCTCTTTTGTGACAATCAAAGTGCTATCAAGATCTCCACAAATCCAGTTCAGTGGCAGAGGACCAAACACATTGAAATTCATATGCACTACATTCGACAGTTGGTGCATGATCGCACCATCATTCTGCAATATTGCCCTACTAATGAGAAAATTGCAGACATCTTCACCAAGAGCTTCACTGAGAAGAAGTTCTCTTACCTCCTTTCACTGTTGGGGGTGAGTTCCATCATGGTGGAGACAGATTGATCCATTATTATGTTCTTAGCTTGAGAGGGGGATTTCTTCCCACTGGGTTTTTCCTCTTTCCTCACTTAGCTTATTTTCAGCATTTTTTTTTGGATTATTTTATTGGGGTGACCTTTGGTCTTAGTTACCAGGGCCCTACATTATTTTTTGCACATCATAGTCTAGCTTGAGGGGGGGTGTTCGGATATCCACATCATCATTTTCAGGACCTTGCATGCAATTAGGGTTTGCATGCAAATTCTAGGGTTTGCATGCATTTTGCATCCATCCCAGTCACCAGGTTGATTCCTCAAGCACCTTAGCCACTTCATTCTAGCACCCGGGAGCTTCTTACATCAGATTTTCAACCCTCCTAGTTAGGAAGGCACCCACTTCTCACCTACTGCTAGAGAAGGGAACACTTCTTCACCTACCACCTCAGTTTACACTCAGTTAGCTCTGATTCTCCCTAATTTGAGGCTAGTTTCACTCCCGACTGATTGTTTCACTCCGTTGGACCTCCAGATTGACTAGATGACTTGTTCTGACTCCAGTTAAGCCTCCCATGCGCCCTCCACTGAGTCTCCTTCCCTATATCAGTGCTACACACTTCAGTTCCACTCAGTTAGACTCAGATTGACACCTAGATGACTGGTTCTTGTGCATTGATGACCACCATTGATTGATGATGAGGACTCCTAGTTGGAGCCAAGCTACACCATTCAATAATTCGAATGACCTCCTTAGTCAATTCGAATTGCTCAGTGATTGTTACTGTATTGTATTGTAATTATTCACCCTTATTGGGATATTGAGCACTGATGCATGTTTTGCACAGTTTTACACCATTTTTCTGAGTTTCATCTATTGTGATTGATTTACTTGTTCATTAGATATGTTGTGACTAATTTTACACTTAGAGTAGTTTATTGTTTTATTTACTATCTTGTTTTATCATTTTACTGAACTGCTACTAAGGAGTCCCTTCTCCTTAGTAGGTGCCCATTTGCACAAGCTAGGGTGAAAACCCTAGCTACAATGCTCGTCGTGCCTGAAGAAACGTCTCTCATTCCGTATCAATGTCAAATGATACCTTCTTTTGTCCATCTAACCAGATCGTTGAGCTGTCTTCTCCAATTGTCTTTCCTCCTCGAGTGACCACAGCAACAGAAGCATCTTGCGGTCTTGGTTCTGCAAAAATTGTTGCAATGTTTGCACCCTGTTGTTGATTCGGTGGTACGTTCCCTGGTTGATTTACATTTTGATTTATGTTCTGATTTGGCCGTGGATTCTGGTTTTGCACTGGTTTTTGTACTTGGTTCTGAGCGGGCTGTTGTGCCTGGGGCTGTGTCTGCAACTGGGGAGTGTTCCTTGCCTGCCATCATGCAATCAACTGTGGACAATTCTCAACTATATGATCGTTAACAAAACAGAACGTACACTGGTTCTGCAGCAGTGGGCAGTCTCGTTGATAGTGTCCCCATACTGCACAGTGGTGACATTGAACAGGTCCATGACCACCTCATCCTCCTCCACGACCAAATCCTCCGCCACGTCCTCCCTGGTATCCTCCCCGGAATCCTCCCTACTACTGGTACTGTGGTTGGTTGAACTGTTGTTGCATCGATTTCAGTTGCATCCCTTGCCCTTGTTGTGCATATTGCGGTTGCTGTACATATTGTGGTTGTTGTGGAGCCATCTGCATTAGAGCGCATTGCGGCAGTTGCTGCGGTACAAACTGCATCCGCAGTTGAGGTAGTGGCTGGGCTACCTGCGGTTGCGGTTGCGGTTGCGGTTGTTGTACGGCACGTTGATCATCCCTGACATAGAATGCATCATACATTCTTTCTTGTAGCAGCCCATATGCACGGCAATCTTTGTCATCATGACCCACCGACTTGCAAAACATACAATAAAGATTTGTCAGGGTTGTGACCATTTTCTGCATATATGGACAATTGTTGTGACTGTTCCCATACACCTGGCAGACGCGACACCACTGCATGTTGCCGCCATTCAACGGGTTTGGCACACCTGACACCAAATAATTGCGGAAATCTGGGCAACTGTCCTTCGTATGCCCTTCCCCTCAACATCGCGTATACCATACTTCATCGCGTTGTTCCTTTCCTTTCTTCAAATCTTGCAGCTGTATAGTCAGGTTAGCGAGTTGGGTCTATATCTGCGACATCCCGGCTGCATTATCTCCAATCGGCGACGCCTCTAATCACAATGCAATCTCTAGAGCTTCACTAGGCGTCGATATGTTTTGTTGCATCAATGGAAGCCAAATGTGTGGTAACAGTGCCGCGATGAACCACTCTTTATGTTGGATGGTGCTCATATCAAAACTAACCTTTTCCATCAGCGTCTTGAATCGCTGGTCGAAATCCCATACTGTCTCATTGGGATACTGCTTAATTTCTTTCAATTTCGTAATATATTGAGCCTCCGACTTGGGCTTACTAAATTTGGCAATCAACCCATCCCGAATCTCATCCAGCGACTTCCCTAGGGCTCCTGTAGGGACTAGAACAAACTTCATATACCAATCTAATGCACGACCTCGCAGAGTCGTTGCTAACTATCCTTTCTTAGCAACATCATCGGTGATTTATTTTATGGTCCAGACCGTCACAAAAAAACCAATATTGTTCTGGGTTGTATGTCGCACTCTCATGGAACAATGGTAACTTAGCATCATCGCCCTCCATTCAGGGCTTCCTTCCTCCTTTCATTGTACTACTACCGATTAACTTATGTGGAATTGACGAACTTGGCGGTGTCGAAGTGGTATTTCTTGCTATCTGAGAGATAGTGAGAGGAGGTGTGGGTACGTTGGTGCTTGGGTTTGGTCCTGCCTCTATCATGGGCGTAGCCTGGTTTTCCTTGTCAAGACAGTGAGGTCGCTTCGTCCCGTGTGGTCTTCCTTCATTGTCTTGTGGTTCGACTACAGCAAGACCTTCTCCCGTCCTCTTCCTCTTTTCATGTCGGAACCTCGCTCCTCCCCTCGTAATACCACTTTCTTCCTTGGCTTCACTCACAGTCTCATCATGACCTGCACCTATCTACCCCTTACCATTCCATGTACCGCCTCCCCAACAATCGCGATACCCATGGCCTCTGCCCACCAGGTTGTCTACTGATTAAGATGCATCTTCAATATCCCTTTTTCACAAATAAGCATCTTGATCGACAGTTGAAGCGACAGTAAGAACCTGCCCCGAGGTTCGCAGAAAAAATGTCTTTCGGCTTCACTATAGGACCTCTGAGTATCAACCATGAACTCTGTGATATAACCTTCTAGGATGCTATCGAACCACAATTCAACAGCCCGCGATGCTTTATTATCAACTTCCTGCAGTTCCTGAATCAATTCGGGGGTCCAAGTCGTCGGTTCACCACCTTGAAAGTTCCTCTTTTAGAAGGTCAAATTTTCCAACCATTCGAACAATAGGACTGGGAATTCACAGAAGAACCATTCGTGCAGACTGTCATGAATGTATCTATCTACCCACTATCCTACTGTCAACCGAGTGTTTCGTATTTCTTCTTCAGCGAGTTCCTGCAGCTTCTGATCAAACCATTCTTGGATCTCCGGTTTCGTCGGGTGCCACAACATATCCTCCTTTCACTTCGTACACGGTCTCGACAATGTAACCATTTGTTAGCACGACGCCAGTCGACAAGGGTCCCACTCACTGTCGACACATACCATAGTCTTCCTGAGCACCAGCCCGGACAGGGCTTATCCCGCCCAGCAACACCTGCAGAGCAGATGAGGTCTCACTCGAGGCGTCCAGGAAGAGCAGACGGAACCATGTTTCCACTAAATGAAGGAGGATGGTTGTGGCTATGATACTTAAGCTTATTGCAACACAGCGATAGAGATCTTTATGCATTAAAACCAGTAGTAAAGCAATATTCAACCCAAACATTCATCATTGCAACAACAGTAATTGTAAAGCAAGTATCGCATCAAAGAAGCATGACATTATTCGTATAGTGCAATATCACATTATCATAACTGAAACAAATTGAACGCAGGGATTCCACCAAAATAGCTTCATCATATTATCATTGTCAACCCAGATAAAACATCTCTGCAAAAACTAGATCTCCGCAATGACTCTTGACATCAAAACATACCCGGGAATCATACAACCAACATCAAGCTTCACATTCTTCCCTGCCCAATTATTATCTCAACACTTACCATTCTTATCTATATATAGGCTTCCGCCTTACAACTCTTGTCCACTTACTACCGACTTCCTAATTGACACTAGGGACAAATGACCCAATATCTAACTGGCTTATCCAAAAACCCGCATTCTACGGTATAACTGACTCAACATTACATAATATGTGCTCCAAATGACCCAAAACCCGCATTCCGCAGTACAATTGACCCAAAATACATAACTAATCTTCCACCCATCGCCATTCGCGTCATATTCTTCCTTGTCGCAGCATCCGATATGTTGCGGTAGCACTCTACCAAACCGCCTGCCAACACTGATGCTTTTTCCATGTACCTTTCTTCTAGATTACCAGGTGTCGTGGGAGTTGTCACAACCCTATCTCCAACTTCAACAACATGTTCATTCTGGTTATTCTTTGTAACATGCTCTGTAGCGGGATTTTCTTTTAAATGTGATTCTTCAAATTTCTTCTCAACCTTCCCCTCGGCTTTCACTTCAGCTTTCCTTTTAGATCTTGTATGTTGTTTGGAAATCTCGTTGCTATCTTGACTCTGATTTCTGGAGCTAGAGACCTATTTATTTTGTGTTGAATGCGTCTTTTCATCTTTTCCCTTCCCAACATTCTGCTTCTCTGGGGCCTCTGGTTTCTCAATTTTGAATCCAGAGTAAAAGAGAAAATGCAACCAGGTCCAATTCTTCTTCCTCAATTCATTGAGGACCAATAATTTAATCAACCCATGATGAAAAATACTGTGAGAAGTATGGTTTGGATGGTTCCTAACTCGCGTTTCCATTTTGGATAAAATATTTAACAGATAAGAAGGTAAATTAATTTTTGATACACCTGCAACATGAAGAAGGAACTGGAGATGGTACCTGTAAACCGTGGAAAATATGCCCTCACGCGTAACATATCTCTATATGATGCTCAATACCTCCCTCCATTCGTCTTTCAATTGATTCTGATGAACTCCTTTGCTCCAATCCAGATTTCCATGCCCTGACAAAAGAAACAGATTCAAATCAACCTCAAAAGGGAAATTCTTAAACCAATGATCACCCTCAATAGGTAGCTGAGTTGCTTCTGCAATAGAGCCTTTTGAGACTTCAAAACTCAGGATAACAAAATTAACCTACATGCCTATGAACCTGTGTGCAAATTTTCATGTGACTTCCATATTATAACCTCTTATTTTTTCAAAGAAGGCAAACCATCCTGCATCTATCAGCATCTTCGCACAATGGGGATGTTCTTCATCCCATTTGGTGTTAATCCTATGTAATTTACCCCCTGTTTTCTTCATTCTGGTGACTAATGACTGAAAAATACTTTATCGGCTCCAACTGTCAATCAATATAGATCTCAATACACAAATCAGTTCCAAATGTCATATGAATTACATGCAATTCCAACTAGAACATTCAAAATTGAATGAATCATTAACCATAAGCGACACTAGCTAATGATTTTAGTGGTCTCACATCGATTTGAATGATGCCAGGTTTGATGGATATTTAATGGTAAAGAACCCACTCCCCAATGCTATAACTTTCCATAATTACTTGGTGGCCCGTGAAATTTAAATTATTGACCTTTTTAACATTTCGGCAGCGCAAACCCATGCAACTATGTTATAAACTGCTGCCGGAATGTTGCAAATTGAAACACTTTTTGCACTTTGAGTAATTAATTTGAAATAAAGCTCAAGACCATGCAAATTATAATAACAAAAAATATTAGAAGGAATTAATCATAAATAAGAGCCAATCTTAAAAATTTTAATAAATGAAATGCATAATAAGATACTTAGGAAAATAAGGGTACATGTAACCTTTAAAGACTTAAAACAAAAACCAAGGGATTTAAAAGGGAACAAAAACAAAAATATAGGGCTTAGTATAGAGTACAATTCTAGCACTAACATCTGCCTCCATGGGGGAAGGAATCTTTCTTTTAAAGTTCCAAGAACACATAGACTAGATGCCTCCTGAAACTAGAACTAGTTATTGCCAAAACTGGAAACTGAAAACTGCAAAACTGTACAAATCCATTGAGCTGGACTCTTATTCATCAAAAAGATGAAAAATCATGGTGTGTACAATGAAATCAGGTCACCGACAACCTTAGTAAACGTGAAAATGTTTCTGAAACCGCCCATTCACTGGGTCTGCAAGCTCTTTTCCCTCCAGATTCTACAACACAAAAGTGTTAAGTTCCCAACACTTTTACAATTCTAAAGGGACCTAACCACATATTATCAAACTTCCCATGTTTATTTTTGTCATCCTTCTGTGCATCCCATCTAAGTACCATGTCACCAAGGAGAAAAGTATCTTATTTAGTTTTTTTATCAAACCTTTCATTTACATTATCTCTGTATGATTGTGCTTTTTCTGCCAACATTTCCCTTTCATGTTGTACTTCAATTAGCTGAAAAATTCATCTTTGGATTTCATTGGGTTCTTCCATATCATCTTGCATAAACTTCATGGCTGGTATACCTAACTGAATAGGAGAAACATCGTCAGTACCATAAACAAGCTGAAATGGGGATGTACCAATTGCTTTTTTGGTTGTAACTCTTTCTGCCCAGAGAGCGTACTTCAACATGGTGTCCCAAGCTCTCTTCTTCTGAAACAACAGCTTTTTGATGTTATTGATTAGATTCTTATGTGTGGACTCTACCAAACCATTTCCCTATGTATAATATGGTATTGAGTGTTTAAGAATGATATTAGGTTTTTCACAAACAAGTACCATATCATGAGATTTAAATGCTACAGCATTATCAGTTACAAGCTTCCTAGGACAACCAAATTTGCTTAGGATATTCTCTTCTAGAAATTTGATTATTACCTTGTCAGTTTCCCTCCTAGTGGGAATCGCCTCCACCCATTTTGTGAAAAAATCAGTGGCTATCAAAATATACTTATGATGCCCACTTGAAGGAGGGTTAATTTTGCCTATGAAGTCTAACCCCCATTGTTGAAAGGGTGCATTTACTGCAATAGGTTTTAAAGCCAGAGATAAAAAATAAAAATAAAATTGCTTACCTGAAAACTTTTGACACTCAAAACAAGCTCGTACCTTTGCATACACATCGGAGAACAAAGAAGGCCAATAATAGCCTGCCCTTAAGATCTTAAAGGGAGTAGCTTTCCAATACCGGTAGCCTCCACATGATCCTTCATGTAAATCTATCGTAACCACATCAGTTTCATCTTTCTCCAAACACTTGGGAAGCATACCTCTAGGATCTCTCCAGTACAAAGTTTGATCAATTAAACAATATTTCATATCTTTGATTTTCAATGACCGTGAGTCCCTTTTATCTAAATCTGATGGACACTGTAGATATAAAATAAAATATACTATGTCATTGTACCAAGAAGACCCTGCATACCTATTATAAACCTGTTCTTTTTGTTTTCCTAACTGTAATTGTGTCTATCCCGACTGATTAAGCACCAAATTCAGTCCTAAAGCTTCGCAATTTGAGTATGATAGCAATCTAGAAAAACCTTGACCCTTCACTAGCTTAGTAGGCCGAATTTCAAGATCATACTCCATTTTTTTGGCTATCCAACGCCCTCTCTTGCCCTCACTGTCAAGATGTACCAGAATTTCTTTAATTGTGGCATTAGGTACATATGCTATAATCTTTGAGTGTATTAGGTAAATTATGAAAAATTTCACCTTTAACAAAAGCATAAGCCTGTTTTTCTAGTGTAGCATATTTGAGCTTTTAATCTCTCAAAGTTTTACTAAAGAAAGAGATAGGTTGTTCTAAACCTTTAGGATTTTTCTGTAAAATTACTACAGCTATTGTATCCTCAGATGCAAAGGAAAAGGTTAATAATTCCTTCGAAATATATGGACTTACCAACACCAGAGCTTTAGTAAGAGCTTGTTTAATCTTTTCAAGTGATGACCTTGATTCAGTTATCCACTTAACCTCCTGATATTTCTTCAACATTCATGTGATTTGCTTAATAATTTCTGCAAAGTTAGGAATAAACCACCTCAAAAAATTAATTTTCCCAATAAAAGACTGAATTTCCTTTTTATTCTTGGGAATACTTAAATTTTCAGAATAGCCTTAACATGATCGGGATCTATCTTGATTCCTTCGGCTGACACTATATGTCCGAGAAGCTTTCCCTCATGCACATCAAAATGAGATTTTTTGGGGTTAAGGTACATCCCAAACTTCCTACACTTTATGAAAGTATGTCTTAGGTGTTTAAGGTGTTCATCATCAGACCTAGAGAAAATTGTAATATCATCTAGATAGATCACTACAAACCTTTCTTTATCACCAACAAAGGCTATATCCATAGCCCTCTGGAAAGTCGCACCTACATTCATGAAACCAAAAGGCATTTTGTCGTACATGAACGTTCCCCAAGGAGTGGTAAAAAATTTCTTCTCTCTTTCATCTGGATGCACAGCTATTTGATTGTATTTGAGAAAAGAAGAAGAGGATCTACGTTTGTGAAATGACTAGAAAAACCATCAATCATAGATATTCTCTGAGCACCCACCACTTTTTGCAAAATTTGGTCAATTTTGGGCAATGGATAATTGTCTTTGAGAGAGCATCTGTTCAAGTTACGAAAATCTACACAAAGCCATATTTCACCATTTTTCTTACATACAGGCACTAAGTTTTCTACCCAGGATGAGTATCTAAGAGGTACAATAATATTTGCATCTAATAAATTTTTTACCTCTTTTTCGATAACTGGTAGCAATGTTGGATTCATACGCCTCAATTTCTATCTGAAAGGATTTGTATTTGGTTTCAATGGAATCTTGTGTTGGATGATGCTAGTGTCATAGGTATTCAAATCTTCATAATACCAAGCAAAGATGTATGCAAATTCTTTCATCAGCTTGATGTATTTTTTCCTCTGCTCATATGAGAGTGCTTAGGATAGCTTGATTAACTTAGGTTTATCTGCAGTAACAATATTATAGCTCAGAACATTCTCCTCAGATGATTGCACAGTGGGATTTAATAAGGTATCATTGTTAGAAAATAATCTCTCCAAAGGTACAAGACCCTTTGGGATAAAATTTCCCTTAAACTCAATAATATCGTGATTTCCAATTGAATTCTTGAAATGAGAATCATCATCATTAACTGCAGCATCTTCATCTTGGTCAATTAATGATGTAGAAAACTCACCTATCAGTTCCAGGAATTTTTTAATTTCCTCATCATCATGGAACAATCTCTGGTGCTTAACATTATATGGGACTGAAGGTCAATACCTAACTTCAATGGGATACCTAAGTTGACTCTATTTAGGGACTTTGAAACAACTAGCTGCTAAAGCCAAAGAATCTGCAGTCTGATTATGATCTCTAGGAATGAATGATATGTTAAATGCCAGAAAGAAATTATCTATGATATCCCACACCTCATTCCTATATACCTTTAACAATTGTTGCTTTACTTGATAAACATTCTTTACCAGCTGAACCACCAACTCTGAGTTGCCAGAAACAGTCAATCATTGAATATTCAAATCTTTAGCAGCCCTCAATCCAAGTATCAGAGCTTCATACTCTGAAATATTATTGGTTGTCTGAAATTCAAGCTTGTACATTAAAGAAATTATTTCACGACCTAGAGAAATTAGTACAACCCATGCCCCTGCTCTTTCTTTCGATGATGAGCCATCAGAGTACAACTTCCATAAATTGTCATGCGATTCAATACTACGCTGAATCAACATCTCTTTCTCTACTTGTAAAATACATGTGTTGTCATCATTTAAATGTTACATACAAGATCCCATATCTCCTTCAACTATATAGATTGGATGATTTGTTGGATTATTATTATCACTTACCAAATAATCCAGTTGCACTTCTCTGTACAATCTCCTATGCTCTCCCGAAAACATCGGAATCATTGCATAGGAGAGTTCCATGTGCAGAGTACCATCCACCCTTTTTTCCCAATATATAGATAGAAGCATTCCGAACTTAGGTGCAATATCAACAATAACAACATCCATCAAGACACTTTTCATTGGTAACTATGTAATACTGAAACAAGATCCTTAATAACCCCAAGACATTTGACTACTCTCGAATCAAAGGCATATAAGTCATGATAGGGTTTGGTAATGCTCAACCCTTGGGATTCCATGACAGCTTTGGGTGTAAGGTTGTGGGAATCACTGGATTCTCAAAGACAATTGTGCAGCATCCTATCATGGATAGTAAGAGTAATATGGAATGGTGGAGGAAAATCCGACTTATCATCCTATTTGTCAAGTTATTTAGGACCAAATATAATGGTGGGGTGCTCATCCTGTAAATTAACAACATCTGAAGGATTAAGAGTGGTTTGTAAATTAAGCACCTTAAAAGCAAGATCCCTATACAACTGAGTTTTCATAAGCTCAGTTAATAGAACGGGAATTTTAATTTTGCTAATCTCATACTCAAAATTAAATGTAGATGAGGCTTTACTTACTTCTTCAGTTTCCACAGGCTTATCTCTGTTGATCTGTTGAGTTGATATTTTTTCAGTAGTAACTGCAGAACTTGCTTAGCAAGAATAGATACTTTCTTCTTTTGATTTTGAGGCACTTGCTTTGCTCCTCGCCTTAAATCATAAGACCTCAGTGGGGTTTTTTGATGGATATTGGTTGAATACACTAGATCTGGAATATTTTTCTCATAACAGCCATTAGTATCCTGATCAAAACACACAAAACGTTGATAATCAAACTCAGTGAGATAACCACAAGAAGACTCTTCTTCTAAATGATTAATTTCCTTATCTGGATCTTCCAACTCTATTTTTTCTATCTCCTCAGTTTCATCTATCATATTGTTTTGAAGTGGAGGTTGTATTTTTTGGTCATCATTATTTCTCCTCTCTCTAGGAAAAAACCTAGGAACAAAGGGGTGTCTAAACTTATTTGGATTTTGATTATAGCCTTCATGAACTGGTCTATTCTTGTTGTTTTATTTTCCATTTCTAATCTAGTTATTTTTTATGACAAATTCTTGATGAGTCTGGACATTTCATTAAAAAAAAAATCCACTGCTTTTGTACCTAAGGTGAATGGTCCAACTTCCTTCTTTTTCTTCTTGTCTTCCTCTTGATACTATAATTTACCCCTGAGTTTATATGCCACCATCAAGTTAGACTCTACTTCTAGGGATGCTTCCTGCATATTTGCAAGAGTAGGGGTTCTCCTTTCTCTTAGTATTAAGGAAAAAATAGCATCAAAAGCATTAGCATAAGTGATTTTTGCAGATGTTTAAGTTGGTTTAGTTTATGTTGGGATTTGTCCATACTTCTTGTTAAAACGTTTTGTAAAATTAGTCATTGACTCATATGAATTTATCTGTAATGCCCCAAACTGTGTTATGTAATAAAGATAATCTTTGGTATCCCCCCACTGTTTCATGAAAGCCTCTTCTAAAGCATCTATCCCATCTATAGAACCAGCTAGTATCTCGCTAAACCACTTCCGGACCTCTCCATCAAGACTCTGCACAAACACCTGCATCCAAACTTCCTCACTTTCGATGTTTTGATTATCAACATAACTGAAATAGGCATTCCAATGTTCTTCATCTATAACCTCACCGTGTCCATTAAACCTTGGTAGTTACTTCTAATAATCATCACCAGGTATCACATTAAGAGGTTGAGGTAAAACAAATGGGGCATAACGAGCAGCAACAATAGCATCTATCCTGTTTGGTTGGGCTCCTGCCATGACTGATGAAGATTGAGTAGGTGAAGCTTGAGGTGGTACAAACTGTATTGGTATAGACTGAGTCTGAGAAGGTATATGGCTTTGTGTCCTACTAGTAAGAGGTGTATACATAGATGACGCAGAAATAGATGGCTTAAATTAGCCAAATTCTTCAAACTGTGAAATTTCTTCTTTAATTTATGCTAAAGCTAAAGGATTGGTGAAAGATTTGTAGGTAATGTTTTGTGATTCTGAATCAAAGACATGATGTTCTCATATAGTAATGGATAGAAGTTGTTTCCAATCATGGATAACACCTTCTTCTTCTAAGATAGGAGGATAAAAAGATTGAAAAGTAGTTTCTTGAGGAAAATCAAAGCCTGGAGGTTTTTCAAAGCCTGCGAGTCTAGCAGAGGCTGGCTCGATCAAAGCTCCGGCACGAGTTAAAATAGTATCAGGATCAAGCAGTTCAGGACTCTGGGAATATTTGGTTTTAAATCTAACTTTTTCTTATGGAAATCTTTCAAGTTAAGGTAACAACACAGAGGGTACTAGTTTAACTTCCTCTTCCATATTATGATTATCCACTGCAGAACTAGTACTTTCTTTCGTCTTAGCTCTAGCTTCTTGAATAATTCTCTCCGGGTCAGACTTAGGTGATATGTTGGGTGAATGAGGATTACCTCTAGTTCCCACTCCTTGAGAATACAGAACTGCTTTTCCAAGTTACAGGTGAATAGTGTAGTATGTCAAAATATTTTGATCTTGTTCACTGTCAAAATCAGAGAAAAAGATGTCAATACCAGGGAAAAATGATCACCTTCGTTCCCCGAAAATGGCTCCAAAAGAGGTTTGTACTAGACTACAAAGGTACAAATCCCAGGCATCTCAAATTTTGGGATTAGGTATATAAATATTTTAAGCATTGGTTTTAGGTTTGGAACAAAATGAATGGGCCAAGAGTTGAAACCTATGACAGGTATATAAGAACATAACTTTATATCTTAAAGAAACCAATCTCAAAGACTATAAAAGTTGAAGCATAGATACGAGTGGTACCAAGTTAATTATCAGACATATAAATACAAACTACATTCATATATCAGATTTGGAAATATTCAAACAGAAATAATTTCTGAGTAAAAGATATGTAAATACACAGACTGAGTATGAACATGTATGATAAAGACTTTATCACATATGAATTCATAAACAAAAACAATCAGATACACTTGAAATGCATTTACAATTATCAAAAGCTAAGCTGGCTCATTATATACATATGATTCATCTTCAAAATAGTCTTGAAATAAAGCTTACAATGTTTCAAAGTAACTTGTTGCAGACCAAAAATGCATTCTCTCGACCCTCTTAATGAGCAACCCCCTCTATTATCTCGACTCTTACATTTATAATCATACATAGGTTTTCGAAATAGTTTTCAAATCCAAAGTTTTAGGATTGAATAAACTCAAAAAGGAAATCTAAGGTTTACATTCAATGATAAAGGCTTATATTAAAACTAAAACTCATAAACATTTTCCAGCTGATATCATTTGGGTCACCTGTTCACTTCGATAAAGAAGAAGACTTAAATCATTTCAAAACTTGACTGCCACGTGGATGATAAGGATTATTGTTTGATTGTGATAAATGCCACGAGCTGCTTCAGCCAACATAGTCAAGCTATCTAATGCTTGGGACCTTCTTTGCAGCCGGGGGTACTCCTTCTCCATAGCCTGTAGTTTCTCCTAAAGTTCTTGATTCTATCTAATGAGCTCTTCATTTTTCTCTTGTGCCAACTTTCTTATCCTCATAGCTTCTTTAGCAGCTTGAGATAGCTCTGCATAATTTGTATTAATCTCTTCCAGATCTTCCCATAGTCTTCGATTAGCTTGAGTAAGTTTGTCGTTAAAATCATTTAGATGTGCATTTTGTGACTTATAATGTTGGAGTGCCTTCTTCATATTCTCTACCTCAGACCCCTCTTCTGCAAGCATTTATTCTTCAGGAACTTTAAAGCACTGACCTATTTCAATTTGAATTTGATATTTATTTGCAGGAGGTTCTTGATCATCATCTACTTGTTCTAAACCTTGCATATCCATACACTCTATTTTGCGCTTAGCAATCGCAGGATTTGAGATTGTCCCTTCATCAAAGCTATGGACAACATTTTTTTCTTTATTTACACCTTTTTCTATTGGTAGGTCAAGGCAATTTTTAAGACCTTGAATATTTTCTAGGGCTTAATTCAACATCCCTTCTATCCTTTTAGATCTTATATCTTCCTCACTTGAATACTCTTCGATCTCAATCATAGTTTCATTCTTTAAACCAGTATGTAATATTCTTTTCAGATTCATATGACACTTATTCGTAGCTCTAGTATTGGATCTCCATTTTATAGCTTCAGATTTCTGGGAATGAATATAAATATTTTTTGGTTCAGGGGACAATGGCTCAGACATACCTTGTTCCGATGCTTTTTCCATGGACGTTTCTTCTAAATTACCAGGTGTCCTGGGAGTTGTCACAGCCCTATCTTCATCTTCAGCAACATGTTCATTATGATTATTCTTTGTAACATGCTCTATAGCAAGATTTTCTCTTAGATGTGATTCTTCAAAGTTGTGCTCAGCCTTCCCCTCGGCTTCCACTTCATCTTTCCTTTTAGAGCATGTACGTTGTTTGGCATTTCCCTGGCTATCTTGACTCTGATTTTTGGAGCTAGAGACCTATTTCTTTTGTGTTGAAGGTGTCTTTTCTTCTTTTCCCTTTCCAACATTTTGCTTCTCTGGGGCCTCTGGTTTCTCAACTTTGAATCCAGACCAAAAGATAAAATGCAACCTAGTCCAATTCTTCTTCCTCAATTCATTGAGCACCAATAATTTAATCAACCCATGATGAAAAATACTTTGATAAGTATGGTCTGTATGGTTCCTAACTCGCGTTTCCATTTTGCATAAACTCTTTGACAGATAAGAGGGTAAATTAAGTTTTGATACACCTGTAACATGAAGAAGGAACTAGAGATGGTACATGTAAACCGTGGCAAATCTACCCTCACACGTAATATATCTCTGTATGATGCTCAATACCTCCCTATGTTCTTCTTTGAATTGATTATGATGAACTACTTTGCTCCAATCCAAATTTTCATGCCCCGACAAAAGAAACAGATTCAAATCAACCTCAAAAGGGAACTTCTTAAACCACTAATCACCCTCAAAGAGTATCCCAGTTGCTTTTGCAATAGAGGCTTATGAGACTTCAAAATTAAGGCTATCAAAATTAACCTGTGTGCCTATGAACCTGCGTGTAAATTTCGATGTGACCTCCATGTTATAACCTCTTATTTTTTAAAAGAAGGCAAACCATCCTGCACTTATCAGCGTCTTCGCATAGTGGGGATGTTCTTTAGCCCATTTGGTGTTGATAGGTTCGATCATGTGTAATTTACCACCTGTTTTCTTCATTCTGGTGTCCGATGACTGAAAAATACCCACTCGGCTCCAATTGTCAATCAATACAGATCTCAATACACAAATCAGTTCCAAATGTCATACGAATTACATGCAATTCAAACTAGAACATTCGAAATTGAATGAATCATTAACCATAAGTGACACCAGCTAATGATTTTAGTGGTGTCACGTCGATTTGAATGATGGCAGGTTCATTGGATATTTCATGGTGAAGAACCCACTCCCCGAGGCTATAAATTTCCATAATTGCTTTATTTCCCGCGGAATTTAAATTATTGACCTTTTTAGCATTCTGGCAACGCAAACCCATGCAGTTGTGTTATAACTTGTTGCTGGAATGTTGCAAATTGAAACAATTTTTGCACTTCAGGTAATTACTTTAAAATAAATCTCAAGACCATACAAACTATAATAAGAAAGAATATTAGAAGGAATTAATCATAAATCAAGTCCAAGGTTAAAAAAATTAATAAAAGAAATGCATAACACGATACCTAGGAAAACAAGGGTACATGTAACCTTAAAAGACTTAAAATAAAAACTAAGGGATTTAAAAGAGAACAAAAACAAAAATAGAGGGCTTAGTCTAGAGTACAATTCCAGCACTAACAGTATGTTCATGGATAGCAATGGAGAGCTCTGCCTAGTGTAGATCTACATGCAAGAATGAGAGAATGAGGGTTTACTCCAAGGGATATGAGAAAATGGTGAAAAGACAACTGAAATAACTTCTGACCATAGAAGAAAGGACTCCTCGCAGCTGCAGACTGAGTTTTGTCATGACATAACTATCACAAAAGTGTAGTCAGGCCCATGCTTCAATAATTGCATTAGGTGACTTTTCCCACCAACCTCACACATGCATTCAATGATTGGAGAATAGTAAAAAAAGGAGATAATCAGCTTCTTCAAAGCACGTGACAGAATTTAGGTGAATTCTAAGGTTGACACTTGGCAGCAAGGACTTAGTCTCCCATAGACCCCCTTTCCTCTTCCCCTCTGGTGGAGTCATAGCCCCTTTGGTGCTCTTTACAAAGCCATTCTTAGACCATTTTATTATTTATGCTCATAGTATTTACATATATTTCAAGTTAGCATGACAACCCAACCTTACAATCCAAATAAAATACATCATGTATGCCTAGCCATTCACTAGTTGTGCCTTGGCCTTGAGCTTCGCACTAGGAATCCATACTAGCATAATTACATAATTTGAATCATTTAATTTAATACATTTTAAGGGTCAAACTTGGGGTATTACATGTCCTCACTAGGTTCAATACATATCAATAGTTAATATCATGTATAAATCTAAAAGCATATGCATCTACTTCATTATCGTAAGCATGCATATTCATAGGATTACCATTAACATCCTATAACAACACACACACAAACATCTTGGTCAGACCTAGTAGTTGCGTCCACACTAAGTTTCTACACTATTTTACTATCAATTGCATAAAAAATAATTAAAATACACTTTTTCTGTGTATGTTGTAGTATGTTTTGGGGATGATAGCTCTTTTTCTAAATGTTTATTATTTTACTTCAAAAGTTATTAATGAAATATTATGGCTAAGTTTTTATTAACTTATTTCAAATTATATTATGTATGAAATCGTTTGTTTCAATGTTATATTTTGGTTTTGTTCCATGTTCCTTGGAATGTATTATATCAAATTATGTTTAAATTATAAATAGGTGGCTATAAGGACAAGAGTTAATTTTAGAAAGTTTAATAAATAACTCTATTTGTAACTATTGTAAAATATGCTAGCATGGATTCCTAGTGTGGAGATCAAGGTCAACGTCCAACTATAATGGCTACGCATATAGAATGCAAATATGCTTATATGGACCAAACCCTTGGGTTGTAGACTAGTTGGCGATAGGGTGCACTGTTAAGGCACTCCTTGTGATGTCGTGGGTTCAAACCTCGAATATCCTGTGCACCTGTGTAAGCACAGTTTGGGTTCACCTAAGGCTATAGTGGTAGCAGATGGAAATCGACCATGTGTCATGCAAGTACAATTCACGCCCCAGTTGTTGATTCCCCTAGACAAAAAAAAATCCTTATATGGACCACATGGTAGGCTTGCCACGGTGAACTCAAGCTATATACATATTAATTTTGCAATATAATATTAATAATGGTTCAAGGTGGCTATAAAGAGGATGAGAAGTCTTATGATTCCACCAAAAGGGAAGAGTAAAAGGGGTCTATGAGAACTTATTAGAGCAAATTTGGGGTCTAAAATGGGCCTTAAAAAAAAATGTGCCATGAATGAGTGTGCGATGAGTCAGATTTCTCAAACCAATAGAATTTCAATATTTTGGTCAACCATTATGGTTGAGTTGGACCTATGAATTCAATGATGCTTATGTGTCATATTTTTATTTGACAATAGCTAACTCCATATAAATCTCACCTTGGTTAAGATTGTGAAAAGTTCATTTTGAAATACCATAAATATACTTAAGTAATAAATATAGAATATTTTATAATATCACTACTTCCAAGTCCTTTAAAATATAAATCCCACATTAATTAAAATGATAGTGGAGTAATTTTGAAATAATAAAAACAATTATATAATTAACCTTTTAAAAATAAAAATAAAAAATATTTAAAAAAATCCTAAATAAGAAAATAGGAGAGAAAAAAAAAAAAATTATTCTATTTTTGCGATAACTTTCTCTCCCTAACTTGAAATTGGGATATCTTGGTACCATTGGAAAGGTATCGACGATCACTACAACTTTTGTGTTTTGAGTTTTCTGAGATTGCCCACTAATTTTCTGGGGAGGTCATTTTAGTACCGTGGTAGTACTAAAATGATCTACCCATAAAATCGGTGGGGAATCTCAGAAAACTCAAAACACTAAAGTTGTAGCACTCGTCAATACCTTTCCTATGGTACCAAGAGCACCCAATTCCAAGTTCAAAAGAGAAATTTATTTCAAAAATAGCAAAAGATTCTTTTTTTCTCTCTCTCCTATTTTATTATTTATGATATTTTTAAAATATTAATTATATAACATTATTTCAAAATTACTTTACTATCATTTTAATTAATGAGAGATTTATATTTTAAACGACTTGAAGTAGTGATAATATAAAATAAAATAAAAATATAGTGATTGTTTATTTTTAGTATTATTGTAATTATATTTTTTCATTATAATTTTAGTTTTTTTTTTAAGTTTTAGATTTTATTAAATATATAAAAAGAAGTAGTGGTACATTTATACAAACAAATTAAATAAATTATAATATAAATTTGAAAAATTTACCATTATATCATTTATTGTGTGTGCACGAGAATCTAAATCTTTCGTTAATATTTTCAACCCTCATTTCTTAACTCTATACTAACCCAACACACTGGTCAACTACCATTAATGAGATACTATAGGTTGACGTTTACTGGATAACAACTTTAACTTAGTGTGACATGGCATATTTGTAGTGTGATGTGGTTTAGTGTGACATGGCATATTTGTAGTGTGATGTGGTTTAGTGTGACATGGCATATTTGTAGTGTGATGTGGTTTTTTTTCCATAGGGGCCCATTTTAGACCCCAAATTTGCTCTAATTTTAGTAAATTCTCTATTGTCAGGTGTTAAGCTTAGGTATCATCTCTTTCCCACCATGTTCCTTAAAAGAATCCATCCACCTATATTGACATATAAAAACAATAATTGAGTGCCTATAAGGGGTTGATGGAAAAGCCTTTGTACGTAGTTATGGAAGTGTGGGATATGTACAATCATCATGGGGAAAATGTAAGAGTACATTATTCCTCGTGTCAGAAGGAATGCCAACCATCATTCCCCTCAATTTTCAGGTGTTAAGCTTGGTGGGGGGGGCTTCTCTATTATTAGGTGTTAATATTAGGTCTCATCTCTTTCCCACCATGTTCCTTAAATGAAGCCATCCACCTATACTGACATATAAAAACAATAATTGAGTGTATGTAAGTGGTTGGTGGGGAATCCTTATCACGTAGTTCTGGAAGTGTGGGTTGTGTACAATTATCATGGGGGAAGTGTAAGAGTACATTTGTAATATCCCCCAGGTTGAGTAATTATTTCACTTAGTTTAAAATTTGTATTAAGCTTTAGAGAAAAAATATGTTCTCATGTTTAAAATGAAAAGTGTGGAAGATTGTGCTTGGTATTTGTCCTTGGGTAAGGACTGTTGTAAAAGACACTTTGTAAATAATTTAGTGACTTAAAAAAAGTAATTGGGTGGCCATGAATAGAGATGACTACGACTCCATGAGTGGGGAACATAATCCTTCTATCCAGGAAGAGAGATTACACAAAAAAAATCTTGAACTAACACCAAAAATATAGGGGTGAATACAAGGATATGAATTTCCCAAGGAGAGGGAAATCCTTGGGAGGTAAGACCTAGGAAATTATTCTATATATGAGCATATGAGAGGAGGCAGTACACTGCCAAGTATGCTGAGAAGTATTGTTGTGTGAGCACTTGAAAGTGTTAGGAAACTTTTGTTAAGAGTTATAGGGGAGAATTGAGTAGGATTGTGGCTAAGAGTTCTAAATCTAAACTGAAATAAACCTTTGTTGAAGAGGGTTAGTGGGATTGTGGACTAGTAGAGGAGAAGTGTTCACCCTAATGGAATCATAGGGCATGCCTGGGTGACATGATCAAGTAAATTTGGTTGCTCATAGTCTACGGCTGGGGGTTACGTGGCCATCCCAATTGTTGTTCCACAACTATTGCATACTCGGTAATCCTTGTTATTTCTTTATGTTTGTTTAACTATGAATGTTATATATTTTACTTATGTATGCATTTCCACTAACTGTGCTCTATTAATTGTTGTAAATGGTGTTCTATTCATGCATGATTACTTTATGTATTATTGTTTATTTAGTATTAAAAATGTGGCTAGTTCTATTAATGTGAGTATCAGTTATAAGCATTCCTTTTCAACCAAATCTAGTTAGAGTTGTTTTATAACCATCCTAGATCCAAATCCTAGGCTCTATCAAGCGCCGAGAGGGATCAAATCTCCGAAGGTGCAAACCTCTCCTTGAATAGCTCCTTGAGTGCAATACCTGAGCCACCTAATCCTAAGCTCTAAAGGCTTTAGTTTAAGTCTCATAGTTACTTTTTTACTTTGTATTATTCTTTTTTGTTTATGGCGGACATAATATTTATTACTTTTTACTTTGTATTATTCCTTTTTGTTTACTTTGTATTATTTTGTTACTCGAGAAACACTCTAAAGTCTCATATTTACTTTTTACTTTGTATTAAAAGTAAAAAGTAATGTCTCTAGTTTAAGTCTCATATTTACTTTTTACTTTGTATTATTCTTTTTTGTTTATGGCTGACATAATATTTACCACCTAATCCTAAGCTCTAAAGTCTCTAGTTTAAGTCTCATATTTACTTTTTACTTTGTATTATTCTTTTTTATTTACTTTGTATTATTTTGTTACTCGACAAACTCACACATGTTACAAGATCTCCCTCATACTGGGCTGTAGAGCGCCTCTTGGCACAATGATTTTTCTTCTCTTAAATGATATTTTCTATTTCTATTAAATTTATAAGTTATCTATGGTTAGCTAGAAACTTGAATAGTTGATAATATTTCCATATTTATCTAGACCACTAATCATACAATAATGTAGATAAATTTAATTATATTCAATAACCATATAACAAACACCTAACTTACCTTTCCAAGCTAGTAACAAAATCAAAAGCACTTAAGCAAACATCATACCACATTTACTATATCCCTCTCAAAGTAGACATAGTGTATACTTGAACAAACAAAGAGTATAACTAACTGAATAAATCATATAGGAATAAACAACTTGTAAGTAGATAATGATCAATAGCATCACATATATATGTATCCATATTATAACACATTTACCTCATCTGAATCAAACCAACTATAGCAAGCTCTCGTGCAGAGCTAAACAAGTAAATGTGAACAACCAATAAAGTCATTATATTCACTTCATCCAAGTAAGAAAAGTAAACATCTTTGTATAACTTTGTAAAAATTTAATACAAAGTGAGTTGTTAATATAATGTCAACTAAATTAGATGACGAATCGATCACTATAATCCCTGCTACGCAGGGACTAATAAAAGTAATGTGTGTAGCCACAACCAAAGTACAAGGGCATTTAATCAATGCAATTGGTACTGGAACCAACTGCTCCGGCACTACTCTAATATTTTGTTGACAAAAGAAATTGAAACAAATAAAATGAGCCAAACCAAGAGTAAACATAAATCAAATAAATCATTCAATAACTCCTCTATTACCCAAGAGAGAAGTCGAGATACATTGACTTAAATTCCTAACAAGAAATTTGAAAGGACCTGTCACATATCAATCAAGCAGGAGATAAACACGTGCCTTTTACTTATACAAGTATGAGTAACCACACATCGACCCCAAACATCTCATTTCGAGTCTCATAATGCACTGCAGAAGACATTACAAGCTAATGAATGACCTAAAGGGCGTGGTAACAGTGCAAGCATAGAACAAAAGTCAGGGCCTAACACCATTAGGCGTTTAGGGTTCAATGCAACCCTAGTGCATAAATACTTTTTATACAACAACTTAACAACAAAGGAGAACCCCAATACGTAATTAATGAATGAAAACATAAATATAAATGTCTCAATAAGTAATAGTACTAGGTCGAGTTCAAACCCAGGTCTCTTTAAAGGATAAACATAAGTTATGGAGTGACTTGACTATGATGTCGAAAGCACTCAATAACAATGAAAACAACCATGTGCAAAATGAATGGTACATTACAAAATGAGAACAACTACAAGAAGGGAGTAAGGGGATTTGAACCCTGTTGTGAATAATATATTCACATATCAAAACCTTTTAAAAATGAATAGACAGGGTCAGATTCAAACCCGCAACCAAATTTTAGAAGAGAACCAAAACAAGAACTCATTCATGTATATAATCATATAGGAAAGGAAATTTTAAAACATTGTAACAGTTGTTTCAAGCTTGAAGACTCTTTTCCATTAGATATTAATAGATCCAAGGGAAATTCCCACTCCCTTGATGATGAGTTATAGTAACAACATTGGCTCAATGAGCTCTTAACCTCGAAGGGTGATTACAACCAAGTAGCACATCAAGAGAAGGTTTCAAACAATCAACGTGACCATGGAACCAGAGTACCTATAGGTTGGGAGAGCCTTCATAGCTATGGTTGAGCCTTTTCATTATACCTTACCAACAACACAGTGCAAGAACATCAATATTAATATAAGGAACTTCTATAACTGTTAACAAAACGAAAAGCACTAAAAGGTTAGTGTTGCTTGGGAATTCTCCCAAGCATGTGCAAGGATGCACCTACTAACTAGTAGCAGCAGTCTCAATAAAAATATGTAAAAACTGATGTAATCTGATCTAACATTAACATGTGCAAAGAAATAAAAAAACTAGATTTAAGAACATAAGCAACAAGATATATGAGAAAAACAAGAAATTAAAAAAAAAAATTGATCTTTTGTATTACCTCAAATGGTGAGGATGGTGAGTTTTGAGCAGCTCCAAGGTTGAGATGCTCCAATGTCCAATGGTCTCTTCTTATCCAATGCTTCAATGGGGATCTTCAAACTCGAAATGGGAGGCAAGGGCTCTCAAAGGAAATTTGGCAGCATAATGATAGGATGAAATGTGGATTAATAATGAGGAGCCCCTATCACCTTTTTATAGTTTTTTGGTGATGGGGAATACCATTATGGTTTAAGGAAACCAATGGTTTAGGTCTCTTTTTTCCCTCTTTTTCCTTTTTTGAATATTTTTTGAATATTATTCCCTTTTAATTGTTTTTTGGGGATTTTGGACCTTTTTTTAGGGTTTTTTTTGTGTTTTTTGAGGAAAAATACACATTTTGAGGGGGGAAAAGGTGTATAATGGTCTTTATGGTGACCTTTTGAAGGTTGTAGATGCTCAAATGGTGGAAAAGTGGACAAATAGGTCATGTGAATAAGGGAATGAGCTAGTGAGCACTTTTTGGGTGTTAACAAATTGCCCCCTGATGTGTGAGGGAAGGAGCTCACCGTATGGCTGATAGACATCATAATTCTTTTGTCTAGTTCCTGGGGCTTGGAGAAGAGAAGAGACCGATTGGAGACTGGAACAACGGTCCCTTGGAAGCTGCAAAAACTGGAAAAAAAAAAAAAAAACATGGCCTCAAAATGAATGAGGAATAATCTCTGATAACGAGGCGGGCATACCCATGCATGTATCAAGACATATACATAACAATTAGGCCCAAGAAGGGGGACCTGAATAATACATAAAAATATGTTGGTACATCATAATGGTCCAGAGGGGACATAATGCTGGGACGTAGTCATGGTCATAACATGACTGATCTCAATAATTGATACACTGGAAAAAAGCAACAACCATTCTGAATAAGGTTTCAGAAAGGTTGATGAACTGTTGGAGCTGAAGGTGTCCAACATCTGTACGGACTCAATGACTGTGAGCCAAATTGTGAGGAATTCATGTAACTGTATACTCGAGGGAGTATAAAAGTGGGGTACATCTGAAAACTGTCGCCGAGCGCAACCCAGATATCCATAGGAATGTGTAACTGGTTGTTTCCTCAATTAGACTCTCAAATATGGTAGATTCAAGTGATATCTAGGGTCTTCAACAAATAACTGAAAGGACCGATACCATGTACGAGTCTCAATGATGTGATCAAGGTGTTGAAGTCGAGTATGTGAGAAACCATCATTTGGAGAGGCACTGAGGACTCCTTTCAAAATTATCCGTAGGCACTCATCACTAATGGTGATGAGTCCAAGGCACAGGGACCTCTGGGTCTATCCTATGGAATAGATTTGGTTGGCGTCGACAGAGGGAGACCTACAACTACCAAGGCAATGATGTTTCCTTGACAGGAACGCAAGGTGTACAACTGAAGTGTGATAGTACTGATGGTAGGACTGACATACTATGGGGATGGGGAATAATTGGGGTCATAGAGTGGGTGGACTCAAACTTCCTTTGTTCAGAGCATGATGACATGGTTGACCTGGAAGCATAGGAAACTGACTTTTAGGTGTGAGGATCATAGCTTAAGGGATCAGGGGTATGTATTGCAGACTGGAGTGACTCTGGGGGACAAGCTGATGGATACTATTGGGAGACTCTCATGGTGACGTACTATAGAATACTCTGAACAAGGCGACCATAATGGGGAAGTTGCCATATGAGTGGACATGATCTGTTGTGGCACCGAAAAGCACCGTTGGGTCGTTCTTCATGGTTTTAATGAGCTCCATGAAGGGATAAAAGTGTGCTCTGGAATGGTATTGTCTTGTGGATTTATGCGAGCCCAGGACTGTTCATGCTCGTGAGTGCTTTCATTTTTAAGGAGTCTAAAAACGATAAGAAGACTCTGAATTGGTGGAGGAGTACCGTCCTGTGGATTTATACGAGCCCAAGATGGTGATTGCTTGTGGTTTCTTTCAATTTTAGAGAGTTTGAAAGTGATAAGTAGACTCCATTGGTGTTCTTTTTCGTATGTTAGTCTCCAAGGCCCGAAAAAACATAAAATGATGCAAATGGCGAACTCTTCTAGCCGATGTGACCAAGGTATTTCTTTTTTCGTAATTAGTCTACAAGGTCCGGAAAAGGGGTAAACTTATACCAGGTAGATGCCCTTTCAGATACTTTTAGAGAGCATGAAAGGAAGCAAGATTGCTCGGCAATCTTTTCATTTTTTTAGGAGTCAGAAAAGAGCTTAACAAAAACTCCTTAAGTACATTTTTCGTAAAGGAATTGCTCGGCCCGAAAAAGGGATAAAATTATACCGAACAAAAAAGGTATTGGTGAGAGTGAGAACTGATCTCGAGCATCGTCACAAGCGCGAAAAACTGAATCCGGTGAGATAAAATTCATCAAAAACGAATAATGGCCAATGTGGCATGCAAACCGAGGCGACGAGGAGCAATGGGAAAAATGCCCCAAAATGGGACCTGGTGGAATCGAGAAAAGGAGTGGACTATCATGAAGTTCGCATTGCGCTGATTCCAACGGTTTGAAAAACGAACGTCGTATGATGCCGAAATGGTTGATTGAAAATTGGTCAAATTTCTATAAATAGCAAGTGGACCCAATGTGACAAGTGTCATTTTCACCGTTGAGTTTCACAAAGTAATTTAATTGGGTCAGATCATTTTCTTGATTTGTGGGAGAGGGAGATTGATGAGGGGCTGATGGACAGTATTCAGGAGAGACCGCATGTGCGGGTAGCCTTGGCTTTGGGCGGACTACTGAAGTTCGCTCAGATCCCTCTCATGCATTCAGCCAGGGAGCTGCTGAACAAGTTGATTGACTTTTGGGATCTAGAGGAGGCAGTTTTCATGGTGCAAGGTGAGTGACTAGAGCTCACCTTGACTGATGTGTACTTTCTTATTGGCTTGCCCCGTTTGGGTGAGATAGGGGACACCCAGTCGAGGATTCCGGCTGGTATGGATATTAAGGATCTCCTTGAGAGATTTTGTGTTCGAGGGGCCCATGCGCAGAATAGAGCACTGAGTGTCTCGGATCTGCGAAAGTCGGAGATGTAGGCGGTGGCGGCTTGTTTTTTGCAGTTTCTTGGTGCACAAGCGCCCCATTGTTTATCGGGGGGGAAAACGATGATGGTTCACCGTGTCTTGACGGGGACCTATTTTTCTTGGGGCCAGATGTTTCTGGCTTGTGTTTGGCAAGAGTTGAACAAGGTTAGGCAGGAGGGAGGAGAGTTTAGTTATGCCTCTTTCCTGTGTTGTCTCTTTTTTTAGCGAGTACCTAATTTGCGGCCACGTGTGCCGGTTCGAGATGGATTGAGGAGTGAGTCGCGGATGGTGTGGTGGGGAGAGATGATGCCCCGGGGTGGTGGTGGCATTCGGCGGTTCTTCTCGGCGGAGATGTACGATCAGTGGGAGCAGATGCCGGTTGTGATTGACGACTATCCATATCAGGGTATGCACTTCCGGGGAGACCCTGAGGTGCCTCGAGCTCAGGGACAGGCTTGGGGGTTGGATGGTACGTCTTTGTTTTTATTTCTCTATTATATCATGTTTAGATGTTTTGTTATGAGTATAGCTAGAGATGTCTATATGATACTGACTTGTTTCAGTGTGGTTCATGGCAGATGTTGGTCCGAGGCCTCCAATGGATCATATGGGCCGTAGGGGATGGGTGATGGTGGTGGTACCTCCACCGGTAGTGGCACCCCCGCCTTGTGCACGAGGAGTTGTGCATCATCGAGATGATGCCCTAGAGGACGTACGTGATACCTTGGAGGCGCTGCTAGTGGATGTACCAGATGATGGTTGGAGGGATCTAGATCAACATGTTCTCGATCGTTGTTTCGATGCTCCCCATGAGTGGAGATCGATCCTACGGAGAGTAGCTGTAGTGATAGCTGAGAGGAGGGCTCAAGATCTGTATGATCCGGAGGACCCAGAGGAGCCGAGTGACCATGATGATTAGGTTATCTTGTACCTGCCCCCAAATGCTGATGAGCATATGGGGATGTATTTTGTTGATACACATTTTGTACGACTGGTGTACTTTTTGTATATTTGGGTGCTGAGAGCACTCCTGACATTGTGACTCTTATGATGATGATGATGATATATATATATATAGATATATATGTATGTGTTTTTTTATATATAGTCATGTATGCACGTGGATGCACGTTGTGTCTTTTCTTCTATGTTGTGTTGCACGTGGATGCAATGATATGTGTTTTGCTTGTTCGTGGAGGCACATTTTATGCACATGGATGCAATACTTTTTGTTTTTGTATTCCCGTGAAGGCACATGTTATGCACGTGGATGCAATACTTTTTTTTTTGTATGCCCGTGGAGGCACATATTATGCACGTGGATGCAATACTTATGATGGATAGTTTGTTTATTTGATTTTTTTATGCTTATGTGATGCATGTTTTGGTACCTTACATGTTTTGGTTGGCGTGCCAATCTAGGATGTTGTTAGCCATTTGATCTGCGACACTGTTCATATTTCTTGGGACATGAGTGAAGGAAATGGATTCAAATTGTCGAATCATTTGTTTAGTGCGCAAGAATTTTCTGAAGAGACAGGGATCACGTACCTGGTATTAATTATTGAGCTGGGAAACAAGAAGTTGGGAATCTAAGAAGATGTTAAGGTAACTTATGCCTACTTGGAGAGCAGCGGTCAGGAGACCGATTACGGCATCATATTCAGCCTGGTTGTTTGTGGCAGCACCTATGCACACTCTGTCAAGGTGGATCAACTCATGTGAGGGGGAATAAAGTACCCAAGTTTCCAAGGCGAGATTTGGAGACCAGCAATTTGCACCGTCGGCAAAACCAACATAGTATATTGGAATAGGATCCATCTGTGTTCATGCAGAAAAAATGAAAATGTAAGACTGTGAATGTTTACAGTCGGAAAAAATGAATTAAAACAAACTGTACAATCTGGACTGTGGTGTCCAGAATATTTTTTATGGGTAGAATCGTTTAGGGTACAACCCGTTACGGGGGTTGCACATGGGGTTACCTTCTGAGTCGGTCCAAATGGATGCCCTATGTCCAAGGAAAGTCTATATGATATATGGGCCTTGCCACATGGATTCAAATTTTCCTTTCCCTGTTTTGTCGTGGGCTTGATCGTAAACGAGTACAAGGTCTCCTTCACTGAATGTTCGTGGGTGAACATGTTTATCATAGTGTAGTTTTGATCTATTCTTTGCAGCTTCGATTGTTTGTAGGGCTCCACTATGATCCTCATTGGCTTGTTCTAGAAGAAGTAAACGTTCTTCAATTGGTGAAGTATCCAGGAGGAGTTCTATGGAGATTTGTAATGTCGGGATCTGACACTCGATAGGGAGGACGGATTCCACGCCGTGGACCAAATGGAAAGGAGTAAAACTGGTGGCAGTTTTAGTGGATGTGCGGTAAGCCCATAATGCGGGAAAAAGCATATGATGCCAATTGGACTTATGTCGGTCGACAGTGCGCTGGAGGATGGTCTTCAAAATTTTGTTGACAGCGTCAACCTGGCCGTTCCCTTGGGGGTAGTAGGCGGAGGATAAATGATGTTCAAACTTAAGGAGGGTTGATAACTCTCGCCAAACGGATTCCTCAAAGTGAGAACCATGGTCTGGGACGAGTTGCTTTGGTACTCTGAAACGAGCTATAACCTGGTTGAGGAAAAAACGGGCTGCAGTGTCGGCTTTGCAGTTATAAGTAGGCATAGCTTCGGCCCATTTTGTAAAGTAATCGACGGCCACAATGATGTGTTTATGGCCGCATGCTAATGTGGGATTACAATCCATGAAGTCGATGGCCCATTTGCAAAAAGGTCCTACGGTAACTATTGGATGTAGGGGAGCGGGGGGTGTTCTTGCCTTAGGGGCAAACAGCTGGTAGTTTTGGCAATGTTTGACTGCTGTGATGCAATCTGTGAATAATGAGGGCCAAAAATAACCTGCGCGCATTATCTTTTGGGCAGTCGCCATTCCTGAAAAATGGCCTCCGCAGGCACTGCTGTGACAGTCATTAAGGACTTGTTCAGCTTCTTCTCAAGAAAGGAAACATCTTAGGATTGTGTCGATGCCACGTCGATAGAGGATGTCACCTAAGAGGATATAATGGGGGCCGTGGTGACGAATGTGACGGCGTATGTCACGGTCGACATTGGATCGAAACTTTTGTGTACGAAGGTAAACCAAAATGTCACCGTACCAAGGGTCATCAGACGAAATGATGAATAAATGGTCGTCAGTAAGGTCTGTATGGATAGCTGGTGATGATGATGAGGATGGTAGGTCTGTAATGAGCTGGGCGAGCGCTAAGGATTTGATGCTCTTTGGAGTTTTAAAATTCAGGTCGTATTCTTGTAGGATAATCACCCATTTAGCTACGCGGCCTTGTAAAAGGTGACGTGTCAAGAGATAGACCATTGGGTTGGAATTTGCGACAACTGTAGTGTGGCTAAGGAGAATGTAGTGGCGTAACTTATGTACTGAAAAGACGACGGCGAGGGCCATTTTCTCTTCATGTGGGTAACGTAGTGGTGGGCCTGATAAGGTCTGGCTTACATAGTAAATGACATGCTCTTGACGAGTAGAGTCTTCTTGGACGAGTACTCCAGAAACGGCATAGTCAGATGCCGAGACATAAAGGATGAAGTCTCTTGTGAAATCCGGAGGAGAAATCAAGGGGGCATTAGTGAGTGCTTTATTCAGGTCTATGAAAGATCCTTCCTCTTGGTTATCCCATACAAAACGAGTATGTAGGCGTAGTAATCGAAGGAAACCATGAACAGTCGTGGCATAATCGGGGACAAAGCGAGGGAGGAAGTTGGACTTCCCCTGAAGGCTTTGTAGCTGTCTTAGTGTGCGAGGTGATGGTAGGTCCATGATTGCTTGGAATTTTAACGGGTCTACGGTGATCCTTTTTTCTGAAATGACGAAACCCAACAGACGGCCTGCTGGAACGCAGAAGACACACTTGAGTGGGTTCAAGCGGATTTTGTATTTTCGACAACGCAAGAAGACTTGTCGAAGATCGTCTAAATAGTCAGATCGTTTCTTAGATCGAGACGTGAGGTCGTCTAGATAAACCAATATGATGTTATTCAAGTCGTGAAAACAATAAGTCATGGCTCGTTGGAAAGTGGCTCCAGCTTTCTTGATACAGAAAGGCATGACGCAATAGGAGAAGGTACCCCATGGGGTGGTAAAAGCGGTCTTGTATTGATCTTTTTGACGAATTCTGATTTGGTTGTATACGGAGAAACTGTCCATAAAAGAAAGTACATCGTGCCCTACACATGCATCGATTAGTTGGTCAATAAATGGTGTTGGGAAGTTGTCTTTGGGACAATCTAGATTGAGGTCGCTGAAGTCAGTACAGACGCAAATGGTGCCTACTTTTTTATTGACTGGTACTGGGTTCGAAACCCAGGTGGTATATGCAATCGGGTATATGAAACCTGTTGCCCGAAGCTTCTCAATCTCGGCCTTGACAGCCGGAAGCTTAGATGGGTGAATGGGGCGTTGTTTCTAGCGGACAGGTGGTACATTGGGCCATGTGTCTATGTGATGTTCTACAATGTTAGGATTGAGACCAGGCATTTCAGTGTAAGACCAGGAAACGACATCATGAAACTCTTGGAATAGTTTCTTATAGGCTTGGGTTTCCTTTTCAGTGCATGATGCACCTAAGGAGATAAGATCGGGTTTTCCAGGGGTGGTGGAGATGTCGATTTTACTAATAGGCGAAATGTTGGCCATATTACCCTCTTCAAAGGCGTCAAGTGCTGGGATTGGATCTTTAAACCAATCTACCTTGGTTGGTAAAAATTCTTTTGATTCGATAGACAGTTGGTTTTCCATGGTGGAGGTAGATGCCTCAGGGATGAAATATGACCGATGGTGCATATCATCCCAGGGGTAGTGTGGTGCAGTAAGTCTTTCTAGAATCTCCTCATCGCTACGGAAGTAGTGTGTCATCAAATCAATCGGTTCAGGCATGTATGTGGTTGAAATCATATAAATGGTATTGATTTCTTCTGAAGGGGAAGATTCTGGGGGGAATATTTCTTCAATGAGCGGGGGTGATATCTCGAGGTCGGCATTGTTCAATTCGTATAGTGCTGCTCTATAATCTAGGAGAACGGGGCAGTGATGTGAATAATGGTAGTAGATGTCGTATATCGCACAAGGGTGGTTTGTGCGCAATGATTTATCGTGAGGCTGAGGGGGTAGTTCTAGTTTGACAACTGGAACATTAGTGTCATCATCCAACATATTCATGTGTTCTTGAAGTGCTGGTATTTGTGGACATTGATGGGTAGCATGGCCTATATCGTCGCACAAAGAGCACTTGGGGAGCACACGGGTTGTTGGGGGATTCTTTGGCAAATTGGGAGTTGATGGGGTGGTGCGGGTTGTGGGTCCAGTGGTATAGGTTTGTGGGCCTCTACCCCATTGTAGCGAGATTGAGGGGGAACATAACTAGAGATTGATGAAGTGGCCCCTGTTGGAGGTGGTCGGTTTTGGGGGTTTGGTATGCCGGGCGGTGGACGGTTGGAAGTATTGATGGGTTGCACCGGTTGTAAAATGACATTCAGTACCGGGGGAGGGATTGGGGCAGGTAGGTACCACACAGGTAGTCCTAATGTTAATCCTGGGATATTAAGTGTAGCCATGACTAGTGTGCTGATGGCACCTAAAGGGGGAAATAAAAATGGGATAGTATGAATTGGTGTGGCTTCTATGTGACTAGGTATTGTTGGAGGTTGTGGCAGTGGTTGAGGTTGTTGAGTATGTTGTTGTTCGTTGTGCGAGAGGGTGCACAAATCAAATATTTCAGTTATCCGGAGAGGGGGTGGGATAGATGGGAAAGTGGTGGTCATGGGAGTATCCGAGTATATCCCGGGTCCAACTGAGGAGATGAATGATGTGGGTGCACTATGAACGGGTTGTTCGATGATGGGAAGAACATTTTCAGGCACTGCGGGGGCATTGGGATCATAGTATGTTATTTGGTCGATTTTGTCTACGCGTCCTTCATGGGGGAACATCATGAGGCGAAAAACTGAAGAAGTGACAGCTTTCATTTTATACATGTAGCTTCGTCCCAAAAGGAGATTGTAATCAAGCTGGGCATTGATGACCTCTATATCTATGAGAACCAGTTTTCCCCCAAGCTGCACAGGTACGTTAACTAATAGGCCTTGTGGTTGAGTTGAACGACCATCATAGGCTCGTAATGCGGTAGTTGATGGCTGTAGTGTGGGGGATCCAAGCTTCTACCAAACAAGAGTTGACATAACGCAGGTGGAGGCACCTTTGTCGATGATGCATCGATGAACGACAAGGTTTCGAATGGATACAAAAACTTGAAAAGCCAATGTTGAAGGCAACCGAGGTTCTGCCTGGTCTAAGTCAAATGCCATCATATGGGAGTCGTTAAGGTCTATGGCACCAATGGCAGACAACAACAATTTCTTCTGTGCAAGGAAGTTCTTTAGGACTTCGAGAGCGGACATAGTAGCAGGGGATTGTGCTAAGTCTTCTACAATGTTATAGTTCGAAGCTGCACGTGCATTAGGGTTGTTGTTTATTCGTCGTAGGGGGAAACGAGGGTCTTTAGGACCCCCCTCCATTGGCATATTAGGTATGCACAATGGTTGATCCATTGGAAGAGTGCATGTGGATGGATCAGTGGGCATGGTTTCAGGAGCTGAACCGTATTGGTTCCAATGGGTCTGAAGGTTGATATCATTAGATGACATCATTAATAGATGGTGAGTGCTCGACTCTGTATTCTGGTAATCGTTTGCAGTATAGGTGATCTGTTGTTGAGTGACAACGGATCCTTTTGGGGGATCCATTGGGCGGGTGTTTACTACTCCTTGGTTGGGTAGAGGATTCTGCAATATCATGGGTTGCGGTTGAGGAGGTGGTGTTTGCTACACAGCATGTCCTTGTCATTGGGCATCATCAGTCCAGAGTTGACGTGCTCGGTCCAAATGGGGGAAATTATGTGTGTAATGGCCGTAGACTCCGCATATGGAACACGGGTGGTTTGTTCTCAAATTAGGATGTTTTCCCTATTTTCGTGGATGATCGGGATTTTGATTTGCAGGAGCAGTGTTATTGTTATTGGGAGGATTAGGTGGCTGTCCTCCTTGGTTTTTTTGTTGGTTATTTCCACGGTTGTGTCCTCTTTCGCGATTTTGTTGACCTCCTTGATTTCACTGGTTGTTCTGGTTTTGAGGTTGGTTTTGTTGTGCGTATGCATGCCCTTGGGCAGTAGGTGGGTTTTGAGGTCATGCAGGAGCTGGAGCAGGCTGCTGTGGGTAGTAAGCAGGAGGGTTCTGAGGTGGACCTGGTGCTTCTTGCAGTTGTGGGTAACCTTGAGGTACTGGAAGTGTTGAAGCAAGAGGTGCTGCCTGTTGAGGATAATAAATTGATGGTGCTTGTGGGTGGACCGGAGTCTGATGGGCCTACTGGTTATAATATGGAGGTGGCGCATAAGCTTATGGTGTTTTCCCATAACACTGCGGTGGACATGAGGGTCCATGAGTGTGGTGGGTGTGCATTACTGGAGCATACGAAGTTGTAGCTCCAGAATGAGACGTAGCCCTAGAAAGGTCTGGGGCGTTGTTTGTACTCATCATTGTGAAAGGTTTGTTTTGTGCCATAACCTGGCCAATGATACCGTTAGCGGCATGAGATTCCCCTGGCGCGTTTCTCCAGGATGGATCATCGCGAGGGGCGTCCGCTAAGATTGTGTATAAATATCTAGACTGTGCATATATCAGGTCGAACTGCTGAGCTTTTAAAATGGCTTCTTCTTCCGATTGGGTTCGTTCAGAAGCTACATCCTTGGCTATGAGAAGGAGGAGTGATTTCAGGAACCAATCCAGGAAGATATGGTCGTCAAGCTTTTATCTTGCAGAGACTATGGCGCTTACGCCACTCATGGATATGATTGGTGATGCGTGTAGTGGTGTTCTGTCTACAAGACAATAGTATTTCCACTCCTGCATCATAACGGACAGGTAATTGGAAGAACTGTAGGAAATTCGAGGCAAGGTATGTAAACATAGGGTGTGTTCCATGGGGTTGATCAATGTACCATTTGGCTGCCGAGCCAGAAAAAGTTTGTTGTAATAAACGAAGACGAATGGAATCGTCTACTATGGAGTTTGAGGAACACCATAGGTGAAAGGACATGATGTGGTTTTGGGGGTCTTCCCCAGCTTTCCCTTCAAACTTTGGGATGTCTGAGGGGAGCTTTGTGGGCATGGGGGGCATGGGGGGCCAAGTGGGGTTATGTCTAATGGGGTCATTTGTTAGCCTTGCCAAGTCGGGTAGGTTAAGGCTAGCCATATATGGAAAACTGGCAGAGGAGTATGACGTTGTTATAGGGACATAAGTGCTAGTGGTAGCGTTATGTATTTGCCCACTTCCCCCTAGGGGGATATGATTCATGGGAGGTATGTGCCCTCCACCCATAGGAGTGTGGGAGGGACCTGTGCCACCAAGTGCCACGAGAGTCATAGATGGGTTGGGAAGATGTCAAAGAGGTGTTGGAATCTGAGTGGTAGCGGGGATAGTAGGTATAGTTCCCATAGTGGGCATGCCTAGGTTAGGTGGGGGTCCTGTATTGGGCAGGGATCCCATGTTAGGCATACCTAATGGAGTTGTGGCAGTTGTGGCGACTGTGGTGTTCATTGTGGTGGCGGGGGTGGATGATGTTCCACCAATAGTCCCTATGAAAAAGTTGTCATAATGCGAACCAGCCATGGGGCTAGTGGGTGCGGTGTATGCGGGATTTTTGGATTCTGCCTCAGAGTCATATGTGAAATGAGGCACGTCAGAATCGGATGACGGGGTTCCGTGCCAATGACGTGTGGATTCGAGGGAACCGTACTGCAGGGGTTCACCCTAGAAACATCGAGAACGTCTCGGGGACTCAATGGTGACAGCTGTGAATTAAATCTACTAAGTGGTGATTAGTGGAAAGCTCGAAATCCCTAATGTAACCGTGTGTGCAAGAGGGGAGCGTAAAAAATAATGGCACTCAGGCCAATAACCAAACTCAAAACACTTACTATAACAGTTGTGCTATAGTAAGTGGAGCAATCAAAAAATGTGGTCAGAAAACCAACATGCAAACAGCTCCTAAAATTAGAAAAAGGTGTACTCACTAACCAAAGGGAGGTAATGGAGCTTGCAAACACCTAACTAAAAAGTATTATAACTCAACAAGGTATATCCTCTGCAAGGTGATGAAATCCAAGTCAGACAATATAAATTGTAGAATCAAAGGCTAGATATCCCCCTGCCGGGAGGGACACCGGATAGACAATCCTATAAGTTTGGCCACTAAGATACCCCGTTCATGACACATTCGGTTGGGTGAATCTGCAGCTCTTGTTCTATCATCGTTGTACTCCCATAAGGGTAGTACAACGAGAACAATGAGTAGGTATCCTTCGGTTACTGAATGGATTGCGGTATTCCACTTAGGCTTCCGGAACCAGTCTGGCTACTTCAACCCTCCGAAGGGAGAGGCCTTCCCGACGAATTGTTTTTAAACCATGTCAACAAATAATAAGAGATTTTGGTACCCTAAATGTCAACCACTATGTCTCAACATGTAAGTGAGTGAGGGGTGTTATTTGGATACTTATCCCCTCAGTCCTACCTAGCTACAAAATTCTTTTGGTGTTCTCCAAGTGGGGTTAGAATGTTTGTTTAGTTAAGAGGATTTTAAGGCTCACTTGTAATTATTGTGACAGATTGTGTGCTGGTGTGGGTGTATACCAAAATAGTTTTCCTCGCATGGGCGATTTAATCTCAAACTAAAATAATGATTCCAATTTGCGAAAAATGAAAGACGTTTCAAATGTAAATGCTTTAATAATATTTTCAAAAAATATGGATTCTTTAAAAAGTTTTGTAAGGTAAAGCAAATAACATATGTAAAAATAAATGGATTTCTAAAGTCTTTCTTGGGAAAAATATTGAGCAATTTAGAAATATGGTTCTAACCTTGCAATGTATGAAACTTACAACCAGAAAAATACTTAACAAATCTTTCTTTCAATTAACTGAAAATTTTCAAAAAGATAAGTGAAGCATATAACCGAATATAAATTAATAATGCTGCAATAATGACACACTAGGCTGTAAAAAATTGCAGAAATTAATGCTGAAAAAATGGGCTAATTGGGCAAAATTTTCAGGAAAAAATTGGTCGAACCGAAACAGGAAATATCGTGGTTGTGAGGTCAAAAGCCGCGATGAGCCGCGCGGCGATGTGGGAGAAAGTCGTAATGTGTATCGCGGCGCGATGGCCAAAGGCCGTGATAAACCGCGCGGAAAAATGCCGAAAATTCCTGATGGACCGCGCGGGGAAAGGCCACCCAGCCGCGATGGGGCACGCAGAAAAAAGCCGCACGGGCGCGATGGGCTGCACGGAAAATAGGTGAACAGCCGCGATGGGCCGCACGGCTGTGGGTGTGAAAGTCGCGATGTAAGGACGAAAAAATGGCCGGTGAAAAACGAACCCAAAAATTGAAATTTTGGGTTGTTTTAGTCTGCAGAAAGGGCCAAAGGCTAGAACAGCAATGAAGAGGCTGACTAGTATAGTAGATCTACAACTTTAAAGGGGAAAAACAACTAAAATATAGATCTAAAGGAAATATTTAAAGTTGGAAAACCAGCGGAGTCGCCAAAAACTATTGCTTGGGATTTCTTCCAAGCATGTGCAAGGATGCACCTGCTAACTAGTAGCAGCAGTCTCAATAAAAATATGTAAAAACTGATGTAATCTGATCTAACATTAACATGTGCAAAGAAATAAAAAACTAGATTTAAGAACATAAGCAATAAGATCTATGAGAAAAACAAGAAATTAAAAAAAAATTGATATTTTGTATTACCTCAAATGGTGAGGATGGTGAGTTTTGAGCAGCTCCAAGGTTGAGATGCTCCAATGTCCAATGGTCTCTTCTTCTCCAATGGTTCAATGGGTATCTTGAAACTCGAAATGGGAGGCAAGGGCTCTCAAAGGGAATTTGGAAACATAAGGATAGGATGAAATGTGGATTAATAATGAGGAGCCCCTATCACCTTTTTATAGTTTTTTGGTGATGGGGAATACCATTTTGGTTTAAGGAAACCATGTTATTGACCAACATGGTTTAGGTCTCTTTTTTCTCTCTTTTTCCTTTTTTGAATATTTTTTGAATATTATTCCCTTTTAATTGTTTTTTGGGAATTTTGGACCCTTTTTTAGGGTTTTTTGAGGAAAAATACATATTTTGAGGGGGAAAAAGGTGTATTATGGTCTTTTGGTGACCTTTTGAAGGTTTTAGAGACTCAAATGATGGAAAAAGTGGACAAATGGGTCATGTGAATAAGGGAATGAGCTAGTGAGCACCTTTTGGGTGTTAACAGTTAGGCTAAACTATTTACCTATGAATGGAGGGTAGGTTTCCAAGCTCAATCGGGTGCCTGAGATGACCACAACTGAATCTCCACTGGAAAACCTGAATGCTATCTAAGATGAAAGTGAGAGACACCTAATGGGTTCCTCACAACCAAACCGAGGACCCATCATTAGTTTCATAATAAACAAATGTGAAACCTAAATCAAAGGAACAAACTCATACTAGAAGCATAATATTCACACCAGAAGCAAGACACCTCACATGCAGAAGCAGTCTAACTACACCATGCTCACAGAGCATCACTATCAGATCTCAACATGCAACACCGGGAAGGAGAACCCCAAAGAATGAGAGTCGAAACCCAACAAGGGTCGTGAAAAAATGAACGCAATAGTGTATCAACCAACGCAAAACCCCATTGATTCCAAAACCCAATGTAGCAGTCCAATGAATCATATCATGATTAATGTGTCTATGGAAGTCATTCAATGGGGTGAACACTATTCATCCTGCTGCAGGCCATTTAATGCGGCTGCAGTTGGCTTGTTGGGCATGTTGATCATTGGATCTTAAGTAACTTAAGATCCAACTATCAACTTAAGATCCAACTATCAACAGGCCCACTGCAGCCGCATTAAATGGCCTGCAATAGGCTGAATAGTGTTCACCATTCAATGGTAGTGAGGAGTGGAAATATGGGTGGCATGATAGGTTGGTGATTGGGTGAGGTGGCAATTGGGTTCGCATTATGAGTTTCAACATGTAGATCCATGCCATACTTGATAGGGGAGCCATGGGTAATGTGTGTCGAGTTGGAGGAGTGTGGCGGTAGGCCACCTCTGTTGGAAAAAGTAATTACCTCTAGCTTTTGTGAGTTGTATTATTAGAAGTAAAGCTAAGTTGAGTTAAAGCCTTTGTAAAGCATAAATCTTAGGGCATAAAGCTAGTTTAGGGTTTTAGCATGTAGAAGTGTTTAAATACATACCTTCGGGCCCATTGTATGTATGAAGTTTTATGTGAATAGAAAGCAGCAGCTTGTTCCTTAAAATTCATCATGGTATCATAGCTTGATTTAGTCTCTTGGAGAGCATATTGATCCAAGAGCAGATCTAAGCATGTTGTATTCTTCCATAGCGAAGAGAGATTCTTCCATAGCGAAGAGAGATTCTTCCATAGCGAAGAGGGATTCTTCCATAGAGAAGAAGGCAGAGATCATTCGATCAAAGCCAATATCTTTCACCAATCAAGTGAAATAATTGATCCAAGAAATTGGACAGAGATCCGGGTTCGAGTCTATTGCACAAGACTGAAATAGACCCGAGAAAGATTTTAGATTCACAGATCTGAAGCAAATTCGTGAAGAAACTCCAACAGTTGTTGGAAAGCATGAAGAAAGTAGCAAATCCGCAGATTTGTGTTGGAGAGGCTTTCCCGATCCATTCGTGGAAGATAGTCGCATGAAGGGAAGCAATCCGTGTTGAATCTGATACGCGTGAGGAAATTTGCATGAACCTGAGGAAAGTGTCGTCCATCTGTTAATGGCATGGGAAAAAGTAATTTGTGTGAAGATTACTCCCGAAATAGAAGAGGAAAGAAATCCCTTGAAGAAAGGGCCATTCACCAGCAGTGAAGAAGGGAGTCGATCTGTGAATAAGCAGCTAGCCGCCGGTTGAGCTGTGAAGAAAAGTTTGAGTTTTGAAGCCGTGAAAGAAAAAAAACAAAAGGCTGTGCACTTGCATGAGGAGGAGCAACCAGCTGCCAATTGGATGAATGATATTGTTGGTATAAATTATATCAGCATTCAAAACAACAAAAAAGAGCCTTAAGGAGAACACTATTGTGCATTTGCGTGTGGTGAGATCGTCGGTTGAATTCTAAAGCCATGAAGGAAGAAATCATGGAGGTGACCATCCATGAAGAAATCATTGTTTAAGGACGATCAATCCCAATGCACCAGGAGGTGAGATCGATCCACATACAAGGATAACTGCCATTTGTGTGAAGAAAATAAAGCAGTAAGGAAAGCGTTGTTGAAGAAGAAAATCCAGAAAATCCACAGTGAGAAATTCCCGTGAAGGGATAAATCATTGGAGCTATGCAAGGAGAAAGCGCATGAATAATCCGCCGTGAGAATCTGCAGTGAAGGTATTTTTTGCATTAAGGAGATTCACATCTGCAAGTGAAGAATACGCAAGTTATAGAAATGCAAGGCCAGCAGTCAGCTTGTGTGAAGAAATGATTGTGATGACGGTGGAGGAGGCACACCAAGCCTTGAAGGAAGAGAAAGTCATCATTGAAGAAATCCTGAGAGGTGTAATTCAAATCCGTTGAGGGTTTGAAGCTATGCATTTTTAGTTTTTGTTTTTTGGAAATCACATGGGTAGCTAGCCAACAGTTGAACAATCTGTTAGAATATCACTGGAGTGAAGACCAGAGGTGAAGTAAAAGAGCAAGGAAGCCACTTTACTTTGTTTTTTTGTCCACTTCATA
The DNA here is from genome assembly GCA_027924585.1 of Larix kaempferi. Taxonomy (NCBI): domain Eukaryota; kingdom Viridiplantae; phylum Streptophyta; class Pinopsida; order Pinales; family Pinaceae; genus Larix; species Larix kaempferi. The sequence continues at coordinate 9,599,294 of BSBM01000592.1, forward strand.
TACATAAAAGTAGACGCACACTTTATAGATTTATAAGTTTTTTTATCATATGAAAAATAAGAAAGTGTGAATGACATTGAAAAAGGATTTGTAAAGGGATATATGCGGTGAACGAATCCGTTCACTAGGTTAATAGTCGAATCCAACTCTCATATTGAATAATGAATAAGAATAATATATTGGATTGATGATATAAAGATGATGTCTTTTACAAGATAGAGTTTCCCGTATTTATAATTGTTTAAAGGGTGTCTAATGCAACTCTTCATAAAGAGTTACACCATTTCACTAATTAATTATATTATTATATTATTCTTGTTTGTTGTTATTATTATTATTATTATTATTATTATATATATATGTTGATGTTTATTTTATTATTATTTTATTCATAGCATTGCCTCTCTCTTAGAAAGGATTTTTCCTCAAAGCCTTATAACGTTTTCGCACCGTTCCTTATGACGTCGTAGCTGACGAAACATGTCGGTACGAACTTCTAAATGTAGAGCATAACTTTCGATATGTGGATGGGTCAATCCATCCCAAATTGATTTGTTGCTGACTATTGGGATTCCCCATTGATCTGTCGTTAAGAGCTTTGATCACATTAGTACCATCGTCTTTCGACATTTCCCACTTTTCAGAATATCGGTTTTTATGGTTGGGGTGTCTATAGGGAATTTTCACAATGTCATTTTCTTTTACGAGTGTCGTCTTTTGAGCATTGATCTAAGATGGGACTTTTATTTTCGTCTCTTGAGGTTTTAAGGTTTCATTCTGTATCTTTTCCAACTTGTTTCCTAACTGCTTGTTATCATTTTGAAACTTCTTAATCAATTCGACTTGCAATTTTCTGTCATCTTCAGATGTCTTAAGTTGTTCCTTAAGATCTTCATTATGACTTTTGATACAACTACTTTCTTCCTGCTTGTCTAGAAGTTTTCCTTCAATGTCGTCCATAGATTGTTCTATCTTCCGGCTATTTTTCAACTTCTTAATTTTTGTGACTAGTATCTTGTTATGACTTCTTAGTCTAAAAATTTCTTCAGCATTGTTGGATAATGTTTTATTATTCTCCGCGATCTCTGACTTATGTGTCTTTTTAGAGTCGTCATTTTGTTGTTGAAGAACTTTTATCTGTTGTCGACACTGGCTGACCTCTGATTCTTGACTTTCTAATTTATGTCGTAACTGCATTAGCTCTTCATCTTTGTCGCTAACGATTTTGTTCAAGCGTATTATTTCTGCTTCGTAATTATTTATTTCCTTCTTTATATCTTGATTTCCTAACCTCTGATTGAATTTATTTTCGGCTTTTAATTCATCAATTTGCGCATTAAATTTTTCTATACGCCTTTCCTGGTCAGAGATTTTTATTTCATTGTCCCTTTCTTGTAATTCAATTCTTATTTTTGAACTGTTATTTATGTCGTGCAATTCTTCATTGTCTTTTAGATAACGTTTTAACGCGGCTTCTAATTCTTCTCGCAAATCGGCTTCCATGGTTTCTGACTTCTTCGACAGTGGGATGATTTCCTTTGATTTCTTTGGTGATAACCGATCTTCAAATTTTATTTTATTTTTTAACAATAATTGCTTTGCCCTTATAATTATTATTATTATTTAAATGTAATAATAATATTATTTTAATATTATATATTTCCCAAACAATTGTAATATTTTACAATTATGGACCAATATTAATTAATCTCCACGTTGGTTAACCTTTTGCTTTAGATTAATTTCTTTGTGGATTGTGTGTAGATTAGGTGGCTGGGAAGAATGATTCTTACCTTCCCCACCCAAGTTCAAATCTCACTTTTGGTTTGTTCTTAGGGAATAAAACCAAACCCACTTCTCACAAACCCACATGCACCTTAAAACCATGTGCGGTTTCACTTCTTACTTTTACTTTTTACTTTTACTCACTTCTAAACTTTACTTTTACTTCTTTTTTTTTCCTTTTCACTTCTTCTCTTTTTTACTTCTTTGGGCCATGGGCTTGGTTTTGGACAAGATCCTAGATTGGTGGCTACAAGCCTCGCTCTGATACCAAATGCGGTGAACGAATCCGTTCACTAGGTTAATAGTCGAATCCGACTCTCATATTGAATAATAAATAAGAATAATATATTGGATTGATGATATAAAGATGATGTCTTTTACAAGATAGAGTTTCCCGTATTTATAATTGTTTAAAGGGTGTCTAATGCAACTCTTCATAAAGAGTTACACCATTTCACTAATTAATTATATTATTATATTATTCTTGTTTGTTGTTATTATTATTATTATTATTATTATTATTATTATATATATATATATATATATATATGTTGATGTTTATTTTATTATTATTTTATTCATAGCAATATATTTCTATCTTTATTTTTAAGATTGACACTTTTGCATTAAAAAAGGGTTGAAGCCTAAGTTGAAACTTTAAGTTGGAAAAAAGAACGAAGATCTTGCATTAAGGGGGTGTCAAGCAAATCCTATATTTTTTTTAGGGGGCAATAAGGAAGAGAGTATGTGGACTCAAGAGAAGGAGGCCATAGTCCTCAGTGAGCCTCGGAAGAAGGCAAATACACAAGTTGATAACCTCTTAGCAACAGAGGATGAAGAACTTGAACCAAAGTATGATGGTGATCACCTTTCTTATGAAGAAATAGTGATAGTGCTACAAAAAAAGAAGCTCATTAATGAGTTGTTGTTTGGAATGGTAACCCTACTTGAAAATGACAATCAAGTGGATGATGTCTTTGTAGCAGTAGAAACTGAGGAGGACAAAGCTAAAGTAACAAGTTTTGAAGAAGATTTGGCATTCATTGAGGATTGGCTTGCAAAGCCAAAAGAAGTTGTAGAGGACAACTTACATTCTGTAGTAGCAGAATCTGAAGAAGAAGCAAGATATGCTATGTACCCAGTTGAAAAGCTGGAGGAAGAAATATGCAACAAGTATTTTGCAGGAAGCATTGAAGATGTTGTAGATCACCGGTTTTTCAACGAGAACCATGGAAAAAAGAAAAATCCATGCAATAACAAGAAGAGATATCCATAGTTTAAAGTCTGGGGCACAAAGAAGAAGAAAATCATTGAAAGCTTCAAAGTTTGGACCAAAAAATATGAGAAGACGCTGCATCAGCACATTGCAGCAAAGAAAGTCAAGATGAAGATGTTTAGTAAGCCTAGCTGAGACATAGACCAGCATGCAATTTTTTTTATGTTCTTAGCTGCAATTAGATCGTATGTTTAGCGGTTGTAATTAAGGGGGAGTGTTGGAAAAAGTAATTACCTCCAGCTTTTGTGAGTTGTACTATTAGAAGTAAAGCTAAGTTGAGTTAAAGCCTTTGTAAAGCATAAAGCTTAGGGCATAAAGCTAGGTTAGGGTTTTAGCATGTAGAATAGAAAGCAGCAACTTGTTCCATAAAATTCATCAACCTCCACATTTATTAAACTTCATTAATTACTGTACAAAGATCGTTAATGAAACTCCACGGCATTTAAGTTGAGATACTACAGGTATCTAACAGAATTAATAACATTGTGAGGCTTGTGTAACATGAGAAGGGTGGCGACCTTAGTGTGCTTTCCCTTGGATGCTACGTCGTGTTCCTAGTGAACGCATTAATGTTCGCATGTTGGGGATATGGACTATGCAGCGAACATGGACTCGGTGGATCAAAACCTTATTATAGAGTAACCCCTCATTGTGTATGTGATCACACGACCATTTCTAAAGTGAGCCCAATAGCATGGTAGGTGAATGCCATAAAGTTTATATGGTTAGTAAAAGGTAATGCTTGATGGGGTGGTAAGACACGAAGTTTACCATCGTAGAATTGTAGTGTAGGATACATGTATATATATAATAAATGGTAGTACTAAGGTGAAGGTGAGACCCTAGTATAGTTATGATGGAAGGCTTGTAAATCAATAAGTTGGATTAAGAGACAATGATGTGAGCAGGTTAATGCAAGTTCTGTTGCACGTATAATGCAATTGATATTATTTTTTCTAGTTTGAAAATTTGAGAGACATTACATATGGTATCAGAGCCGTAGGTTACTTCACTTAGGGCCTTTTGGGATCCACAACACTTTTGTTGTCCATAAATCCAAAAAACTAATTTCTGAAAAAAAATTCTTGCATAACTAGGGAATCATAATATATATAAACATTAGATTTATATATATAACCAGGAGCAAGGAACAGTCATGTCATCCAATATGGGTAATGAAAATATTCCATGGAAAGACAATAATCCACGCATACATGAAGCTAAATTAGTAGTGGAGTTGAATGAAGGGAATGAGCAGAATACCCCAACTGAGGTCTTAGAGACCTTGAGAAGCTCGATAGCTTAACTTAAAAGCGATAATGAAAACAATGAAAATATTATGAAAGCACAAGAGGAGCAGAACGGAATAAATGAAGTGCTTCTACACAATATTTATGAGATTAAGAAGCAAAATACTAGTGAAACAATATAGAACTTTTAGCTACCATTAACATGATAAGAGAGTATTGATAAGATTAAAAATTCTACTAATAAACAAGAGGCTGAAAGTATAGAATCTGTTAATGAGGAGAAGAAAAACAACTCATGAAAGACGAAAATAAAGTATCATGATCAGATAGTTGGGGAGTTCTGGAAGATCAAGCCCCTAAACTTCAATTTAGAGTCCAAGATCATAGCTAAAGCAGAGGCTTGGCTCCTGGGAATGTTGAAATATTTTAATATTTATGACCACTCTAGCAATATGAAATATTGCATGTCCATCTACAACCTAAACGGGAAAGCTAGTATATGGTGGAAGGATTTAAAGTTGGTTAAAGGGATAAAAGAAAAGAAGATAGAGTGGAAGAACTTCAAGAAACAATACCTATCTAAAAGTTAATTTGAACGAAAAACAAAATAATTTTATGAATTAAAATTAGGACAGATGACCATGGAGGATTTAATCAACAAGTTCTTGGAACTACTGAGATATGTACCATATATCAAGGACGACAAAGTAAAAATTCAGTGATTTCTGAGTTGTCTACCACCATCTTATAAGGACATAAATTGATTCGACAACCCCGGGACACTTGAATAAAATTTTAGAAAGACCATATTATGATACAAACAGTACAAGCAAAGAGATGAAATTCCTAAAGAGTGATTCAAAATGTTTCACTCCAAGAGAATCTAGGTTCTTACACCCTCTTATCATTTCACCTATATCATTTTGAAGATCCCAAATTGTATTAATAGTATGTCTATGTCGTGCAACCTTATGGAAAAATATAGTGTTTTCATCACCTGATTTGAGCCAAATGGATATACTCTTAAGGTACCATTCTTCTTCATAGTCCAGTAATAGCTTCTTTTTTCATGCTTCAAATTGTTTGAGACTAACCACCTCGTCAGTAGTGAAAAAAACCAAAACTATTGTTCAATAAGAGGTGGGCAATCTCCTCCTCAACTTCACATGGAATATTATCTCTAGACTTATGTCATCCAGCTACCAAGGGGACCACCTTTTTCTATATATTGTTTAATGAGGCCACAAATTGATCACTAGTGAATAAAAGAAGAGTAGGGTCGTAATTTCTCTAGTTACTTCTTACTAGTTTTTGGAAATCCTCTTCTACCAACCAACTAGAGTTGAATTTGAATGTGTTCACAATATTTTCTTCATTCTGGTCTAGTTGCAATAGTATTGGACAATGATCTGATAGGCCATTTGTGGCCACCCAAGTTCTATACCTATCAACCGAATGTATCAACTGTTCAGAAGAAAGAAAACAATTGAGTCTATTTGATACATTGTCATTCCCCTTTCTATTGTTACACCATGTGGACATTAGTGTGATTGGATCCACATCAACCAAACCCTTGACTTCAACTTGTTGAACAAATAATTTTTCCAATCTATCCACCCTAATAATTACACCCCAAACTTCATCCATGTTTTTTGTAAAATTAAAAATTCCCTTCAATGATAACTTGCTTAGAATCAAGCATATTGATAGCAAAACATCGATCCCAAAATTGTTGTTTTCTTTCATAAAACATGTACACAATCAACATTGTAATCAAACATCCAAGTCCTTTACTTGTAAGTTCCGTACATAGTCCTTAATAAATAGCAAAGGAATCTAATAATTTTAAAGTTGAATTCCATCCATTTATGAGCCCACCAGATAAACCAAATGAGTCAACATATGAAAATTCCCAACCTATAAATGTCTTCTTAGGAACTTCAACCAATAACCCCCCCCCCATCGTCTCTTGTTAAAGCATAGTGTCAAGCCACTCTCTATCTACTAATATATAAAGGACCAAATGTTTAGCTAAGTTACCCATCCCCTTGATGTTGTGGGAGAGTAATGGAATTCTGCAACCTCCTTCTCAAGTATTAATGCTCTAAGGGCCTCGAATATCAAAGTCTACTTTCCTTGTTGCACTTCCAATAAATTTCTTTCATGTGTGTGTTGTAGGTAGGACTCGTGACCTACAACACTATTTACATATTTAGGCTTGGATAGACCTAGACCTATCGACAAACATATATCATGGCTTGTTGTAGTTTTCATAGATCAAAGGTGAACTTGTTGTTCCCACTAGTAGATTCATTACTTCCCTCCTTCATTGACATCGAATGACCAGATTCTTATAGGAATGTGGGGAAATTCACAAAAACCAAGTTCAAGTTTTAGGGTGTGTATTATATCTTGGAGAAGTGTGTAAACCATTACCCAAAGTTTTTGGCTATCAATATTCACTTGTTCTCCATCACCATCCTGTCCCTTTGGCTTCAAGTATGAAGTCGAACAAAATTGGGGGTCCTCAATAGTATTCTTTCTCAACCCATTTCCACAGGCCAAGAACCCCACTCTCCTAGCTTCAGTACTTGTTGAAAGAGTAATCTCCTTTTTTCTCCAAAATTGTCGAGTGAAGGCCTTTGGGAAATCAATTTCCACATCGCCATTTTCATGGAAATGAACACATTGAAAGGGAATATTTTGATAATCCAAAGCCTGAGTATGTACCTTGTCATTAGAAACTAATACCACACTATCATAGAGTCCCTCCTTGCTATCAATTTTTACCCAACATGCACTCAACAACTCGGCTTGGATTGGAGAGAAATGGTTCATCAACCTTGATTAATTTTCCCAGTCGATCCCCCAACTATTTAAGAAAATACACTATCCAAAACTCAAGTGAGATCCCCAAAAATTTCACCCACATTGGAACATTGGTGGTTTTCTCTATTTGTGAGTCAAAAAGGGGATACCAAGGTTTGAGGGATAAATAAGTAGATCCCCATAACTAGGCTGCTCCAAGAATATTTTTAGTGTCTTCAACAAATTGGAAAGAAAATTTGTACCATCATTTGGATAAAATGTTGAAGGATGGACCATAACCTATGTGGGGATTCCATTGATGTTGTAACCAATTATTCATATTGTTCTCCAACAACCTGCAACCAAAAAAATGCCCAACCAAGACTTTACCAAGCAAATCCAGTATTTGTCTGACTTTGATGTCGTCCCCAACTACCATCCTCACCAATGATCCCTTCTTCTGAATCACATTAATCACTCATCTTTGTATATGGGTATCCCGAGAACTAGGGTATGTGCCCCCTACAAGGATGTACAAATATAGTGTTCAACTGATAAAACCTAACCCTTTTGTGGTTGGGCACTCTGAATCAATTTGACGAAGCTCTTCCCCCGACTTAATACCAAGTGTATTTCCCACTATGGTTTCCTATAAGTTGTTCAAAGAGTCCCGTAGAAGGTAAGTGTTGTAAGGGGTGGTCGATTGACGAGAGACATTATGACCATCCACCCTTTTGTTTGTTAACAAAGGAGAATTAATTTTACCCAAGGTGAGTATCCTAGTCTAGGTAGAAATTGAAAATGGATCTGTCAACTATACAAAGGTGACAGGCTAGTCAATCTACAGATCAGGGCTCGAAGTGTTATGTGGGGTGGCCAAGACACTTCTCAACTCCACCTCACAGAACCTAGAAGGTCCTTCAATACCTATTTTGGCTTCAATAAGGGTGTCTTCATTGTAATCTAATAGTTGGAATTCATCCTTGTCCTCAGTGGCCAGAGTTTCTCTGGTAACCCTAGTGGACTTCACCATACCTCAGCTACCATACAACCACTCATAATTCTCATATATATAATATTTATTATATATAATAAATTTTAAATTTCAAAAATTATTTTTATTATATATTTTATATATGTCATATAAAATATATCAGATATAATATAATCAAGTGTTAATGATAATGACAATGACTATGATAAGGATGCTAGTCCAAGATGAAATCAAGAAGTTGCCCCCAAATTTGTTTTTGCAGTTTGTCAAGGAGAAATAGCTTGAATGGTTGGGAGGTAATTTTCACACTCTCTGCATTTGGGTTCAAATCCCCAATGAAGCATCGGTCCATTATGGCTTGGTTGGTTTGTTGTGTCTTGGATAGAGCTGCCTCTCATGGGTGTCTTGGGATGTCTTAGCCATGTGTTTTTATGACCCTCCCTAGGGAGAAATGGTGGGGTCATAACATATGTTTATTCATGAGTTTCATGTTAGGCGTTGGATTGTAGGTTTCTAGAAACTAGCCTAGGGATTATGCTATATAGATGGGATACATATTGATTCTAAAGAGATTTTGTCCTATTAAATGGAATAGAATGAGACCAAAGATAGCCTTCTCGCACATTAGATATAATAGGGCCTCTCATAGATTTCATATCTATTATGTGTAAGGATGGTTAATGATGGTTCTATGGAAGCATGGGAGGTTATGAACCTTGACTTTACACTGGATTGCTTCTTATTGAATCTAGTTTTTTCCCGGACTATATCATTTTTTCTCCTACTCAACCTTTGTTTGGATTCATCTAGCAGATTTTGTACTAATTCCTTCACCTTTGTTCTTTGATGCCCGAATACAAGGCACCCTTTCCTTGTTTTTTTACCCCCCCTAGTGTTGGGTTAACGTCTCTCCAAAGCTACTTATTGTGCTTTATTTAATATAGATAATTTCAAACACTTTCCCTTTATCGACACCTTTAGTTTTTTTTGACAGAAACGGCTAGATTTTATATTAAAAAGCAGTGGCAGAGCCACCTACAGATTTACATATCCAAAAATGCAGAGAGTCTATCAATCCTCCAACCATTAATTACATAAGCCTGTGACTGAATAGGACTTTAAAACTAAAACAGAAAGAGAAAACAGAGTAAAACAGAACCTATACAGGATTTAACGGTAACGTGCCCCTGCAGACGATTTTGCAGTTGTTGGGTTCTTGCTCGAGCCTGGTTTCTCAGCACCTCGAAGGCTCTCCATAGCAATTTCCAGATTCTGTAGTCTGCGATCCATATTCTCTATGGCGGCCATGACCTTCATTTCCAAAGCTTCCAGGGCTGCAGCAAAATCCTCCCGAGTGCTGCCAATCTCCTCGTCCAATCTGTCCAGTCGGCGTCCACCTTGCGCATCCATTCGATTCATAAAATATCCCTGTCTTCTAACCCGTCGTCGTAATACACGAATTTCCGCTTCCAATTCCAATAATGGGTCGGGCGAGGAAGCCGCCGAATCTCCAGAGTCGGCCATAACACTAAGCATATACCAGATTCTTTCAAAATAAAACAGAGGGAGCTCAGCGGGGAACTGCAAGAGCTTTCGCCTTCCTGGAGAAATCTCCTTCTTAGCAGGATTAGTATTTCTTTTTAGGCCAAGGCGGAAGGGATTACCATTCATATTGCTGATGTCTATTCCAGGAAATAAATAAGGCATAATTTCCCATAATTCGACGCATGCCGCAGGATCCTTCATCCTCCGTTGAGGGGCTCCATTACCCAGACTCGTACCGCTCATTAAATAACGGTTCGCAATGCCGTGGTAGGCAATTCCCTGAAAATCATGAACCAGCGTGTTGTCATAACTAGACGTGGCTTCGATGAGCCCAGTGATGTTGGCAATAGAGGAGTGCAAACGAAGATGAGCTGAGGAGAGCAAATCCACACGCCTGGAGGCATATGAAAAGATCTTTCTCCGTAAACCATCCTGATCCTTGGTACATTTACTGGTACGAGTCTTCATCAACAGTGGCAGGGGCGGCATCATCTTTGCAGAGAAAAGGCATGTTAACGGTTGGTTGAAATAATGCTTGATAGTGGAGGAAAAGATGTCTTCAAGGGAAGAAGGCCCGCCGCATCCAGGGACGAGGACCATCCAGTAGTTTTGGCGCAACACACGTGCCTTAATACCCATATGCCAAATTATCAGAACATCCATGTTCGGGGTTGAGCCCAAAAAGTTACGGGATAGAAACCAGATTAGTTTCATCATTGATTTTTAGAACCCCTTTCCCTAGGGTAATTGCCTCATTTGCTGCTTTGTCCACCTGTCCATTATTCCTTCGGAGGACATGGTAGAATTCGATGACCTGGAAGAGAGGAATGAGCAGTGCGATTCTTCGTAGAACTTGACGAAGACAGATGGACGCTGGTAAGTTCATAGTATTGATGCTATGGATAATCATCCTGGAGTCCCCCACTACTGTTACTTTCTGAGCACCATGGAGGAGAGCTTGATTTAAGCCATGCCATAGGGACAAAGCTTCCACCATGTTGTTGGATTCTACTCCGAAATTCCAGGAATATGTGAAAATCCGTTCTCCATCGGGGCTAAAGAACACCCCTCCCCCTCCTGCCTCCCCTTTATCGACACCTTTAGTTATCCCTAGGGGTTTAGGGGATTACATGAAGGGGTATTTTGAATAGCTCATACAACTTAAGTAGGCTTAAAGGTTAAGAACATGTGTTTCCTCCTAGAAGTTCATAGGTTCAAATCTGGAGGGGGTTAGGGTAGGTACACCTCCATAAACTTTAATAGTCAAATTGTTGCATGAAGGGGATCCCTTGTCACACAAACAAGGGTCTGTCATACACCAATTTAGTGTGTGCTTTGGTCATGACCTTAAAATTAGATTATTAGTTTTATTTTTATAAGGCAGGTATATATCCAATAGAAGGAATAAGGGTATCCCACTAAATGGGTGTCCCTGTACACCATACCTCTTTCTAATATTGTGGTTTTTCGGATAGGCAGTTACCATACCCCCTTCTATTGATTCAAGGTCTATTAAGTCCCATCCCAAATCCAGTTTCCACAACACTTTTAGTGAGGGGTATTAAAGGACTATCACTAATTTCAGGTAATTAATCTCCTTATAATAGGACACATATAGGAAGGATTGGTTGTGAGATCGTCTTTAGGGAGTAACATCCAATGGTTTTAATGATGATTCTACACATATTCCATGTTTATCTCATAGGTGGATTCAAAAAACCTCATGAATTAACTTTGGTCACATGTGTAATTTTGATTGTGATAACTATATATTTAATGCAATTGTCTTTGCCCTAGGATTGAATTGATAATTGGGTAGTGAAAATTGTGATCGATGTCCCCGACACTATTCCTGTACTAGGATATCTTATGGTAGAGATATTACGCGGAAGTGTTAGCGTGTGTCAATCTACCTTGACTCATTTTTATAGTTTACACACTTTCATATTATCCCTTCTTATTGTTATATGCATTTCAATGCACTTTCTAATTATCCGTAAGCAAAAGCATGGAGGTTCAATTGCTCTTTAAGGCATAATGTTTCTCATGTTTATTGAATGAGAAATCCAATGGAAACAATCATATGAAAATCTCTTAATAGACTGGGATAAATTCCTTCCATATTTGTTGATATGAGGTATTACAACGATTACCTACAAGTTAAAGCTATTGGAATGGGACAATGGATCACATGCAGGATCTTGGTGATATTCTCTATATAATGAGGATTCCATTCTGAAATGGTCCACCCTTGTATTATGAAGTATATTTCATTACGCAAACAAATTGAGAAGAATTTGTTAAGGTCTTACAAGATACATAGATTGACCATATACCCCTCTCAAGATCTTGCAAGATTCAAGGGTTGCGACCAAACCTAAACAATTGTATTCATGTTGAATCATGTGACTATATCCTTTCATTTCCTCTTAATAGTGGGAGAAGAAAGAATGCTAGAATTGGAAACAAGGAGTAATCATAGTCTAATATATAATATTCCATTAGGTTAAAGAGAAATGGCTTGTCCTTACCATGTTTGTTCTTATATGGTCGAGATCTTGGAGTGAGAAACCTATCTTCAAATTAAATATCTATCAATTCTCTTTTCTTTCCTCTAACATACTTACTATTCTTGGACAATGCTAGGAAAGGATTTATTATAAGATCTAAAATCAAAGCATATGTAGAACCTCTCATTGATTTACACGACCTACTACCCGAATAATTTTTTTTACTTAATTCCATATTCCATTGCTCTTTCATCGATGATTATTGATTCTCTCGGTTGGTGTGAAATTTGAATCATGTTGTAGGAATCGAGTGTTCAATTTCTTTAAGAAAAATCCATTTCTTATCTAACAATGTCTTTGGCATTTGATATAATAACATTTTGTTAGATAGGAACAAATTTGATGAATATTGATAGCTCTCAAATGAAGTATTATAAAGAAAAGATTCATTAGATAATAAACTACTGGTTGAGAACCATCTTTGGCAATGAATTAATGATTCAAAGCAATTTTCTCTTGGATTTTTTATCAACCAATGTTGATATGCAAATAGAAGAGAATATGGATACATATGTTCCAATCGGATACCAATTGCTTGAATGCATTTAAAATCCTCAATTTGTTCCTTTCCTACAAGAGACATTTGTTTCCACGAATTCATGACCAAAACCAAATTGGTCATGGATTTTGAATAATATCTATGAAAAGCACCTTCGAGACTTTTTCAGGGAAAAAACATATTTTGATGCTCTTCTCATTAAGTTGTAATCAATATAAAGACTTTTCAACAATTCTTCATTTGTCAAAATTTCTCAGCATGAAAACACAAGGCGTTTCTCTTTACATAGGAAGGGATCCCAAAGAAATTGTCTTCCTAGAAATATCATTGGTTTCTCAGAGGGTTTATATAGCATCAGATATTTTTTAAAAATGAGATCTTCCAATTGGTCCTTCTTTAAATGATCTGAACTGATAGAACCAATGCATGATGTTCAGTTATTTATTTTAAGAGAAGGGTTTTTTTAATGATGAAAATATATTTAGGTGTAGGAGGTGTTGCTTATGGTTATAGTGGACATTCAAGAGTGTATTGGTCTTCGAAACAAGCCGCGCAAAGGTGATTAATTCACCTTCTAGGCTTAGGTGCTCAATTTCCTTGGTTTTCATTTTGATTTTACTTTTGGAGGCCATATTGGTGTTTGCATTGATTACCCCCACCACTATTATACATGTTGACAGGCAATATATATTGTGTTCGGTTTGGTGTTGACCACCTATTACTTCATCTCAACTACCTATTACTTTGCATTCATTTTTTACTTTTAACCAAACTTTGCAAAAACCATGATTATATGTGTTGCCACTATCCAAAGTTTTTAAATACCATCTACTTAACCTCTTATTTTGGAAGTGGCGACGACATGCTTTTTTCCATTCTATGCATTGAATAAACATCTAATTGAATTTATTACATTTTTCTTTCTCGACACCATCAATAACGAACCTACTACACTAGCTCCTACTCCTACAATTGTTTTAATGAATGCATTGCACAACAAATGCTATAATGAATGCACTACACCACCTGCATTCATTGTTCTTGCCATCCTCATCACCTATGTTACTACCTCTTCATGCTCTATTCATGCCTACGAAGCCTCTATTACCTCATTTTCATGTTCTATTCATGCCTATAGACTATCTCATGCTTTATTCATGCATATAAAGCTTTTGATACCGCATCTTTATGCTCAAACTATCCATATAACTACTATAAGCTTCATACATTTAGAAGCTTAACTAATCATACCAATATCCATAGCCCATCTCGAGAAATCTCCTTCATGTCTTCTTTGTGGGCAACAGTACAACAAATTTTGTTGCCCTTCTTAGTCCAACCCAAGAGAGTAGCAGTGGGGTTTAACATGTTCCCAATGGTTGAAGGAAGACACAAGGACATCCAAAATATGAATTATTCTCAAATTTTGGTGAATTCAAATATTAATAAAGTTGGATTCTTCACCTTCAATAAAGTTGGATGTCTTCTACCAATAGTTAACTCAGGCTTCTCTCCATAACACAAATTTCTCTACTTAACACAAGTCATCTTTGGATTTTTTATAACAAGTTTGTTCATGTATTATGAAGCTCCTCGTTCCCAATTATTATGTGTGAACAAAAACATAAATCCATGAAATAGATTAATTACATCATATTTTTTTGATAAATATTTACCCAATTCGACATTTTGTTCCCTGGTTTTTAATAGAAAGTATGTATTCTTCCTTATTTATGATGCACCCTAACCCTTTAAATTTGGTGGAAACTACGGAACACAATGAAAGAAATGAATCCAACTTATTTACAACCACTATCACTTATTCACTATTGAGTCAATTGCTTCTACTGCTTGATACGAAATTACAATTGTTGGCTTTGGAACTAAATAAACCCAAATAGAATGTATATAATGGAAGTTACAAACACAAAGATAGAGAGACATGTAGGAACTTCAAGGTCTTAGGTTCTAAGAATATTTGTGAAATTCTTACCTAAGTGGAAGGGTCTAAGAGAATCACAAAAACTATGACCATCTAGAATGCATCGATCCCCCATATGCTTAGCTATGTATGTTGTTGTGTTGCAGTTGGGCTTTTCGGCTTTTGTCTCATGTTCTTGGATTGAGAATGTAAATAAATTCCCATTTCACTCTCCATTGTCTTCAGTGACATTTCCTTTCATTGTGTTCACAAATAAACATCTTTGCATCTCAAGAACTAAATGGAACTACAAATTATTGTCTAAATGGAGTTGTAACATTTATGCATCTCTTGCACATTGTACAGTAGATAATCGATGCTCATCTATGCCACCTCCTATTGCTTTCCCACTCCACTTGATATACAATTCATTATATTCCCCAACTACTGCTTCTGATTAAATTGAACTACAAACATAAAATAACAAACATTTAACATCGAATAATTAACATCAAACATCGAATAATCAATTGCAAACTGTGAATGGTTAATCAAAAAGTCTGAACTATAACACGTCAACTAAAAAATATAAAGTGAGATTGCTTTGTTCAATCCCAGAAAATTGTTATCTCATTGACCTTTGGCTTAAAAGGCTTTAGCAATTCAGCTCTACGATCAATTGTGAAGCCATCTAAGATGGCAGATTGCATGACATGCATGTGGCAAGGAATCTTAGCTTTGTGTGCAAAGTAGAATCCATGCATAGAGTGGAAGCTATGCAATGTCTTAATGCTTTTGTCTATTTTTGTGATTATTTCAAAGTGTATAAATCCATAAACTAGTTTGAGAGATTGGTTGGACAACCCATCTAAACCAATGTCATTGTTGCCACATGAAAAGGAATCCATGAAGTGCATGTTCAAGGGACCACTATCGTTGCAAATACAAGATAATTGGACATTGAGTTGGGAATAATTCATTGTTTACAATTGATTTCATGACAGAGCAATGGGCTTTGCATATACTTGATTCAACATGAATTTGTTCGTTGTTTAGGAAAGATCATATTTAGTTTGTTTATGAAAAATTAGATTTAGTTTGTTTATCAAAACTTATTTGATATCCTCAATTGAGATTCAAATCTTACCGGCTTCTCTAAGCCAACATGGTGTGTGTGTTAAATTCAAATCTTACCGGCTTCTCTAAGCCAACATGGTGTGTGTGTTAAGATATGTAGACTTAACTTACGTCATTTTGTGACATTTAAAGACATGCCCAAAATTTGGTCACTAACCTTTCCTATCATCTTATCAATTTAGATTATTTTATATACTATTTAACAAAATATTTAAAAACATATCACTTTAAATTCATTTTGACTAATTTTTAAAGAGCACAATAACACTTCCATCTAAATGGGGGGCTAATACACATATTAATCCCAAGTTTAGATCAATCTATATTAATGGTGGCTATATTCAATATAGCTAATACATAATGGTGACACATTAAACAATGTGTATTGTGACAAATCCCCACCTCGAAGAGTTGTTAAACATTTTTATTTATTTTAAACAATGACACTCGTCCACTCGTTATTTATTTACTATGATATATGAACCTTTTGTTTTTTTAAGTCTATTTTATTATTCAAAGGCTTTATAAATTACTTTTTCCCTTAAACATAAGATATCGCTATATACAAATATCTTTGAAATACAATAAAATTTCAAGCAAACTCTGAATTAATATAAGGACAAATTTAAAAGGCTTTTAGAAATGATAATAGATATGGTTAAATATAAATACTTTTGAAAATACAATAAAAATTTAGATAAACGTTGTTCTAATGTAATGTAATGAGGAATTTCATATGCATTTTGAAGCTGCAAAGCATTAGGTTTTTTTTTTTTTTAAATGGATTAAACTTAATACAATATTGTCAATAATTTGGAATAATAAACAATCTTTTGAAGCAACCTACCATTTAAATCAAGATAATCAATTGATTGCTTGTTAATGTTTCTGCTTTCCAATTTATTTTATGAATATAATTTCAAAAATTCATTCATCTAAATCAACAAGTATTTGCTACCACATAGCGTTGTTGTTGTGGTGAGGGTTCCCTTGGGTGGCCCTTTTACTAAAGTTTTCTTATTTATGTGGGTTTCAAATCTTGGGTGGGTTGTTGATGTTGGCCCCTTCATTTTTGGATGGTGTGTAATGCAACACGTGGACATCCTTAGTTGTGCCATGTGGGGCCTCAAGTGGTTGTGCAAAGAGTGGATAAAAACTTAGTTTGCTCTAAGGCAATACATACACCTTGCTTAACCATAATGATAGAACATGTGGATGGAATATGTGATCTCACTAGGATCTAGCATGTAGATGGATGGAATAGTTGATTTTACTTGCTACCAACATATAGATAGCTTGAATAACTTATCTCACTAGGTACCAACATTACTAACTATTCCATGATTTTTTTTGCGTAAATGGTCGTCGAACTGATCCTGCATCATAGCCCTGCGCAAGTCGCCGGCTGTGGTAGGGTTTCCCTCAACCCTCTTTGGGGGTTTCATTTCAGATGGATTCTCCTCCGGATTCGAGTCTGGAGGATCGACGACAGCGTCTTGATGAAGCTTTTCAAGCTCTAGTGGCCTCCACGCCTCCTCTGTCTCCTTCAACTTTGGATTCTTGTGATGTGAGTTTCGTCAAGCCAGCAACCTCCCCTCGAATCCAGATCATGTCTACTACTTCAAGGTTGAAATCTCTTGCTTTGAGTGAAAGAGGCCTGATAGGATAGTTCACTGGAATTTGGCCTTCGCCAAAAACTATGGATGCTTGGATCAACAATAACTGGATGCCCCTAATCTCTGGGGGCTTGTAGCATTGCTTTTGTGGAAAGGGGTTCTTTACCTTCCTGTTTGAAAACAAAGTGGACAGAGATTTGATCTTCAGGAGCGGCCCTTACTTCATGGGTGCTCGTGGTCTTTATTTAAATCGTTGGAGCTTATATTTCGACCCTAAAAAATATGTTCCATCTGCGGTCCCGATTTGGGTTCACCTTCCCCACCTTCTGTTGCATTGCTGGAATGATGAAACCCTACAAGCAATCAGAACTCTCTTGGCAAATACATTGGAAAAGCGGAATCAAAGGGGCCCTTGTTTTCCGGTGAAAGGATTTGTGTAGAAGCATATCTGGAAAAAGGCTTGCCAGAAGCTGTAAATCTGTATATGGATGGATGGGAGCACATGCAAAAGGTAGATTACGAACAGTTGCCCTTTAAATGCAAGAATTGCCATGAATACAGTCACTTTGTAAAAATTTGTCCGAAAGCAGCCCAAGAAACCCCAGAAAAGAATCAAGAGGAAGGATGGAAGCAAGTTAAAAGGGGTAATGAAATTCCTCCAACAGCGACATCAACAAATGGGCCACAACCCAAGAAAAGTAAGGACAAGACTCAAGAAAGTAAAGAAGCTTCAACCAGCAATCAATTCTGGGACTTACCAATGGAAGAAGGAGAAATCCCATCATCGGACTCCATTCTAGTGGAAACAGAAGTGGAAGCAGTCCCCATTAGTATCCCTCCCTCTTCTCCTAGAGAGGAATGGATTGCTTCTGCATTGGACGGCTCCATTACTCCTGGAAGCTCTTGGGCGGAGATGGTAAAACACAGCAAAATCACATCGCAGATTTTTTCTCCAGAAAACTCGCCTTCACATGAAACCATGGAAGTGCATGATGTAGTCCCGCCGCCGAACACCAGAGGAAGGATGTCACAAAGATAGCATAGAGAGTTGGAGGTAGAAAGAGAAATAGAATTGGGAAGGCAGAGAAGCCTTGAGGAAACGAAACTTCTCCAAAACGCCAAAAATCTAGGAGGGGCAAGACTGGACGGAAGATCCCAAGCAAGATCTCAATCGATAAAAAATAATGAAATTTGTCTCTTGGAACTGCAGGGGTTTGGGTGTCTCGAGCAAGGTTGAAGCAATCAAAGACATGATAAAATCTGAGAGACCAGACTTGTTGCTACTCCAAGAGACAAAAATGCAGGACGTGGAGACTATGGCACTCTCACGCCTCTTCTGGAAAGACTGCCATGGAAAATCCCTAAGCTCAAGAGGAGCCTCAAGGGGTATTTCCACCTTATTTTCAAGCAATTACTCCATAAATTCCACCAAGGAAAGCCACCACTGGATCCTAATCGAACTTCAGGACAAGGATAGCACAAATTCACTCTTCATTTGTAATTTTTATGGCCCAACACATTACAAGGACAAGACAACTTTTTGGGAAGATATCTCAAAGTTAAAAAGAGGACCTGCGCGGAAAAGACCTTATCATTGCAGGGGATTTCAATGCTATTAAATCGCAGCAAGAAAAGCGTGGAGGAACAAAGGTCAGGGATCCCTTTGGTGAAAAGATGGAGGACCTTATCTCTGATTTGGACATACTGGATATTCCTTTGAAGAATGGGAAGAATACTTGGAATAACAGAAGAATTGGTATAGGTCATATTCTGGCAAGGTTGGACAGATTTATGGTAAGTTCTACATTCCTTCAAAAAGATCTTCTCCCCGCCTCTCATGCCCTTCCTTCTGTTGTTTCTGACCACAAGCCCGTCACCTTGATCCTCTCTTCTCTGGATAGCCCCTGACCCATCCCTTTCCGTTTCAACCCACTTTGGCTGCTAGATGGAAAAAATATTGATTTAATTCAAAAGGCCTGGAACCTTCGTTGTTTTGGGTTGCCCAGCTACATCTGGGAGTCCAAACTCAGATCCGTGCGCTTTGCTCTTAAGAGCTGGGCCAAAACTGCTTATAAGAACCCTAGTCATCTCAAGTTAAAAATTCAATCCGATATTGCTGCCCTCTACTCCAATATGGAGCACGAAGAGGTGACGCCCTTCTCTCTGTGCCAGGAAAAGGAGTTGAATATGAAAATTTTAAATGCTGCCAGACAAGAGGAAGAAATGTGGAGACTGAAATCCAGAAAGATGTGGTTAAAAGACGGAGATAGGAACATGGATTACTTTCATAAGCAAGCAAAGGCCTGGCTCAGTCATAATGCTATAAAGGAATTGAAAGACAAAAATGGGAACATGATTTCCAATCAAGAGGGATTGAAGATTCACGCATTCAACCACTTTCGCGACCTCTACACCGACAATGATGAGGCTGACCTGAAAGCACAAGCCAACCTCCTCTCTGGCATTCCCTTACTCATCTCTGATAATGAAAACAGAGAACTATCTAAGCTAATCTTGGATTTTGAGATAAAAAAATGCAATTTGGTCCCTCCACGCTAACAAATCCCCTGGTCCAGACGGGTTCACCATCAATTTCTACAGAGCGGCATGGGATATTATTAAAGACGACTTGAAAATAATGCTTAACTCATCCTTCCTAGCCTTAATCCCAAAAGAAAAAAAACCTCTCTCGCTTGACCATTTCAAGTCTATCTCTCTTTGCAACACCTCCTACAAGATCCTTTCGAAAATCCTCGCAACCAGAATGAAAAGCATCATGGGCTGCCTCATCTCAGACTCTCAAGGAGGTTTTATTGCGGGAAGTTAGATTCTCGACAACATCATCATCGTCTAGGAAGCTATTCACTCCAGCATGGAAAAAAAGCAACAAGGTATGGCTATAAAATTGGACATGGCTAATGCTTTTGATAGAGTAAATCACTTTTTTCTATTTGAAATTATGATCAAATTCAGCTTCTCCAAAAGATTTTTTATATGGGTAAAAGCCTGTATTAGAAGCCCTTGGATTGCTCCTCTAGTGAATGGCAGGCCCATAAATATTTTCCCAGCTACTAAGGGACTTCGGCAAGGTTTCCCCATGTGCCCCTTCCTTTACCTTCTGGTGGCAGAATCGATGAGCAGGAAGCTTCAACTTCTGCAAGATTCTGGTGAATTAAAAGGATTGAAGATTGCTAGGGGGGTCAAAGTCATCAATCATGCTCAATTCGCCGAAGATAACATTCTTCTTGTGGGTGTGTCCTCTATCATTACTGGGAGATTTAACTATGCATTGTCCACCTTCCTAAGCTTCAGATGACAAAGTTAACTCTGTTAAGTCAAAAGTTTATGGATGGAATTGTCCCCCAGGGAATTTGGAAAGGATAGCAAGGATTCTTGGTTTTGAAGGATATGCATCTTGGAACTCTTTCAAATATCTTGGGATCCCAATTTGCAAAGAGAAAAAAAGGGTCGCTGACTTGCAAGGGTTGATTGACAAGATAAAAAATAAAATCTCATCTTGGGGGTCTAGATGGCTCAATCCGGCTGGAAAGCTTGTCCTTATCAACTCCATTCTCTTAGCCTATCCAATCTATGCATGTTCGATCTCCTTAGCTCCTAAAAAAAGTAATGAAAGATGTCGCGAGAGAATTCAGAAATTTTTTGTGGCAAGGAGGAAAATCCAATAGCTCAAAAAAATTTCACCTGATGAATTGGGAAACGGTCTGTAGGCCTAAAATATATGGAGGTGTTGGGCTAAGAGATCCAAATATTATGAATCTAGCTTTAGGAGCCAAAATTATTTGGAGAGTAGTCTCGGGGAAAAAAGCATGGTGGAAGGAGATTCTTCATAAAAAATATATGATTGGAGGTAGAAGAAGGTGTGTGGAAGAGATCGATCAGGAAAGAAGAGGAACCCCAATCTGGGACTTATGTAAGAGGGTGGCATTCATCATCCAAGATCACCTCTACTGGATTCCTGGTAGTGGAAAAAAAATTAAGATTTGGCATGATAACATAGGCCCAACCTCCCCTGCCAATTTTTCGCAGGTTTTCTCAGAATTAAAGAATTGGATGGATCAATCTAGAATCTTCACATTATATGAATTGTCCTCCTGGACTAACCATGGAATATGGGCCGGCTGGACTAAATTAGAGATCCCTGAACACCTCATTCCATATTTCAACGCCTTCCTCTCCTTGCTTCACAGTTCAATCCCTGTACATCGAAATCTGAATGATAGAAGAGGATGGGGAAAGTCGGGCTCGTACTCAATTAAGGAAGGATATTGTATGGTGGATGGCTCCAATAACAGCAGAAACATGGATAAAAATGGAACAAAGTATGGGGAAAGGACAGCCTCCCAAAAATAAATGCCTTCACTTGGACGCTTTCTCACCGCAAAACGCTAACCGCGGAGAACCTGAGAAAAAGGGGAATTGAAGGAAACAATTGAGCATCTATTTCTAAAGTGTAAATTATCCCAAGAGGTTTGGAATTGAGCTTATCAAGATTTGCATTTTGGTCTGACCCTGCCAACAAATTGGAATGATCATTTTGCTTGCTGGAAAGATTATTATCATGGAACGTTCTCCAGAAACCGGATTTCAAACGAGCTTGGGAATCTCTCCCAAAATTCATGTGTTGGAAGATATGGACAACTAGGAACAAGGAAATATTCGAAGAAAAAAGATCCACCCCGGGAAAAGTTCTTGTCTATGCAAAGGCTCTCTGGGTGGAAGCCTTATCAACGAGGGGAATGAATAATATCAATAAAGAACCCCTGACAGTAGATGAAAAAGTTTGGGCCACTGATTTTCTGATACCATCCCCCTCTATTTTTTTTGCCCATCCCCCTAAGAGACCCATATCTCAGAACTGGCACCTAAGAATGAGCTCTGAAGACTTCCAAATCTGGTAGAAGAAAATTGGCTGCAATTCGTTGTTCTTTGACGATGCCTCGAAAGGAAATCCTGGACTGGCAAGTGCGGGAGGAGTCCTCATTGACTCTGAGGGAAACAAGTTGAAAGACTATGCATGGGGAATTGGTAGGAGGTCTAACAATGGTGCAGAATGGCTAGCTCTAATTAAAGGATTGGAATTAGCAAGGAAGGAAGGAATCGAGGATTTGGTGGTCTTCGGCAATTCGATGTTGGTCATTAGGTAAGCTAGAAACTTGACAAAGAACCGAAAGAATCCTGGCACTAAGACTCATCATCTCCTTAAATTCATCATCAATGAATATAAGGCCATTAATTTCCTTCATTTGATGAGATCTAATAATCAGCAAGCGGATGCAATGGCAAACATAGGAGTTGGTCTTGATTGTGGAGTCTTGGTTTGCAATAAAAAGGTATATGGGAATACCTGGGTCCCTTAGCTTTTCTCATCCTGCTTTTGATGGCAAGACACCTAAGCTTTTCTTGCATTTTGAAGTGGAAAATATCCTTGATAAGGAGTGAACATAACCCCAAATTCCTACACTCTACAACTATGGACTATATCCTTAGAAATTATTTGAGCAATAACGTGACCGCCTCCAAGATCCCGAACCTTCTTCGCGTCACCTCATCCGATTGGGATCAAATCGCATGCATGAGCCACATGGCCACCGTGTAGCTTTTTATTGCGATGGAGGATCAAGGAAAAGCTGGTTTAAATGTAGGTCGAGGGTGCAACAACTCTTGTTGCGTGAACCTCTGTAGGAAGCAGAGAGAATAGTTTTTGTGTTGAGATGGGTGAGGCTATGTTCCTTCCTCGTTGAAGTGCCTGCACTGCATGAAGCTGTTGACATCTTTTGGGGGAATTTCAAGCGTGGGCACCTAAATATTCCCTCCGCGATCGCAGATAGCCAGGACATGGAACTTGAAGGTTCGGATAACATGCAGCAAGATATGCATGATTCCTGCAGGGCTAAGTTTTTGGGGCTGGGTAGGAATTCGCCCTTCTCTTTTGTCAAAGAAGAAGGTGGTAACAAGGATCCTACGTAATGGTTTGACAGCCTCCCGGATGAGGTTCAAAACTACATGAAAGATATGGAAAACCAAATCCGCATGCTTCGTGGGGAGAATTTTGCATTCAAGAGGGTCATTTGTCACATATACTCTCTCGTAAAAGCAATGCATTCAGAGGTTCGAAGCAGCAGCAGAAATATCAATGGGTAGGTTGCTAGCCTGGATGAAACTCTTGACAAGGGATGTCCCTGTTCCATCACCCTAGATGCCAAAATTATTGCAGTTCGTAGCAGTGTCAGGATCGTGGAAGCAAAGATTGACAACATGAGAGTTGAAATAAGACAAAGCACTATGGATTTCCATGGTGGCATTGGAGGTTCGGCGGGAGGAAACGAAGGGACCAATGTCGACACTCTTCATCAGTAGTTTGAGCTCCGTTTCTAATGTTTGCCCCTCAGCACTGGTTTTGGGTCTTCCTGGTTCTTTAGGAACAATTTTGGTCAATATTTTGATGTTCCTGAATTTTAGTCTAGTTGTTTTTATGGCTTTTCATGTAGCAGCAGTAGTGCAGAGTTCTCTCAGGACAAATGTTACTTCTTTCCAGCAATGTTCTGCTTTTGTATTTTTCTCCTAGGGCAGTTTGTTAGGAGATATAGTCTCCACATATTAGGAAAATATCATGAACAGTACATATTGGTAAAAGATGAACATGGATTCATGGTAGTTATCCTCCTTTGGGAACAGTCTCTTCGCAGAATTTTGTAACCTTTGTTTCACTCTTTATATAAAATCTTCTTACTCGTTTCTATCAAAAAAAAAAATTACTAACTATTCCATACGGACCCACGCACTAGTTAGAACTCCTATCACTAGTTCGAACTCCTATATATACAATCCCTCATATGCAAATATATATGCAAGTTATCCATTGTTTTACAATAAAAGTGTATAAAATCCTAAACTAGTTTGAGAGATCATATGGACAAACCATCTAAACCAATTGCATTGTTGTCACATGAAAAGGCATCCATGAAGTGCATGTTTAAGGGACCACTACTGTTTCCAATAAAATCTAATCTGACATTAAGTTGGGAATAATTCCTTGTTTGTAGTTGATTTCATGATAGAGCAATGGGCTTTGCATATACTTGATTCAACAAGAATTTGTTTGTTGTTTATGAAAGATTATACTTAGTTTGTTTATGAAAAATTAGATTTAGTTTGTTTATGAAAACTTATTTGCTCTCCTCAAATGAGGTTCAAATCTTACCAACTTCTCTAAGCCAACATGGTGTGTGAGTTGAGATATATAGACTTAACCTATGTCATTGTATGACTTTTAAAGACATGTTGAGAATTTGTTATGAACATAAAAATAAACATTAAATAAATAAATAAACCTAAATAATAAATAATCATAAATAATAAATGATAAACACTAATATATATATATATATATATATATATAACTAATTAATTATAAGCAAAGGGTGTGTCCTTTATGTTGAAAAGGCACGAAGGGATTTATAAAATCCACATATTTTGTAAATGTAATATCATCTTATCATCAATTCATATTCAATATTATTTATCTTTGCATATGGAGTTATTCTCTATCGGATTTTAGTGTATTCTGATACGGACATTATAGTGGTATTAGAGCAGGGTTCCTGATCCAGGCCTTTGGCCATATCTTGGCTTTTAGTCGTCATCTTAGATTTTCTGAATCATTGGGTCTTTGACCTAAAAAAATTAAAATTATAAAAAAAAGGATGAAAATAAAGAGAGTGAGAAAAATAAATAAAAAGAAGAAAGAAAGAAATAAAGTTAAGAAAAAACAAAGAAACAAAGAAACCAAAGAAAGAAAATAAACCAACACACGGTTTTCTTAAAACCACGCATAGTTTAACCCAACTTATTACACCGAAGTAACATAAATAAGGAGAAGTAATTAAACAAAGGATTTACAAAAAAAGATATAAAAGTGAGTTTGTAATAAAAGAGAAGGGTATAAAACAAGATTTGAACATGGGTGGGAAGGGTAATAATCATTCCTCCCAAACACCCAATCTACACACAATCCACAAAGAAGTTAATCTAAAGAAAAAGGTTAACCAACGTGGAGATCCAAGTGCCTTTTGAGCACAACTTTCTATATGTAACCCTGCATTGAGTGCAGAGAGAGGAAAAGACTATTGTGGTTGGTTGTGAGATGAAGGTGATAGTGTGTATAGTCATTCTTCACCATTTTCACAAGCTGGAGTCACTGGTGTAGTCATAATTTGGATCCAAGTAACGGATTTTCTCCATCATCAACATTGAGTCATCGAATAAAAGAACCCAGATTTAGAAATTTTTAAGTATTAAAGTATTAAAGAAGTTTTAAGAAGAAGAGAATTCGAAGACCCTTTATCGCTAAAGAAGTCTTAAGGAAAAAAAAATCAAAATGGAAGAGACAAATATTACTCCCAAGAAGAAAATATTCATCGATGTTCCTTCAAAAATCCTAATAACGATGCTAGAAGTTATTGGCACATTTTATGAAAGTGCTATTAACATCACCATAATTCCAAATAATAGAGAAAAAAATGTTAATGTTGATTTTGCTAATCAACTACACATTCTAGAAGCAGATATAGAGAAGAATGAGAGGAACAAAGAGAAAATAAAGCAACTAGACTTACAGATCATCAATAGTTATAAACTTACATCAAAATTCGTCGTTGCAGCTATAAATGACGGTACTACTGACACAATGTTAGGTTCTAACTGGTTAGAAACATTGGATACACTCACCTTCAATGCAAAAACAAAAGTCGTGACCTTCTTTCATGAGAAGAAGAAAATAACAATACATGGCTCATCGTGGAGAGTTCCTTCATCAAATACAACTGAATATATAGAAGAAGAAGTTACGTTCTTGAACGTCCTACTGAAGGACAAGGATGAGGAACTTCCACAAATCCGAAAGAAATTACAATGCCAAGAATCAGAGTTGACATCAGAAACAAATAAAAGAACTCCGGCAGAAAAGTGACGACACTAAAAAGGCACACAAGTTAGAGATCACAAAGGCCAATAACACATTATCAAGCAATATTGAAGAAATATTTCGGCTAAGAAACCATAACAAGATATTAGTTACAAAAATCAAGAAATTGAAAAATATTTGGAAGACAAAGCATTCTATTGAAGACATCGAAGGAAAACTTCTAGAAAAGCAAGAAGAAAATCGCCATCTCAGAAATCATAATGAATATCTTAAGGAACAACTTAAGAAGTCCAAAGATGAAGAAAAGTCGCAAGAAGAAATGATTAAGAAGATTCAAAAGAATCACAAGCCGTTAGAAAACAAATTAGAAGAAATAAAGAATGACATCAAAATCTTAAAAAATACAATTTGTAGAAAAAGGCACTGTTACAAATCAAGTTCAGATCACCGCTCAAGATGTCAACCCTGTTGAAGAAAAACATATGCGAAGGTTAAAACAAGAAAACACTACAAATGTGATCAAGGGAAATAACATTAGAATAATTCCCTATCAACATCCAAATCATAAAATCAGATTTCCTAAAAACATGAACGACTAACGAAAGATACTGATTCCAGTGCATTCAAACTCCATGACACCAGTTCACTGTGGAAGCACAACGTTCAGTAACGAATCGATTTTGGATGGATCAAACCTTCTACATTTCGAAAGTTTTTTTCATCACTCAACAAGTCATATCGTCATGTGTCATCAACTACGACCAAATATACAATGATACGATGACTTTACAGAACAAAGGCCTAAAGACTTTTTCAAATTGCTTTGAGGACAAAGCCTTTCTAAAGAGGAAGGCAATGTTATGAACATAAAAATAAACATTAAATAAACAAATAAACCTAAATAATAAATAATAAATGATAAACACTAATATATATATATAACTAATTAATTATAAGAAAAGCGTGTGTTCTTTATGTTGAAAAGGCATGAAGGGCTTTAGAAAAGCCACATATTTTGTAAATGTAATATCATCTTATCATCAATTCATATTCAATAGTATTTGTCTTTGCACATGGAATTATTCTCTATTGGATTTTAGTGTACTCGGATACGGACATTTCAGAATTTGATCACTAGCCTTTCCTATCATCTTTAAATTAATTTATATTATTTTATATTTACTATATGACAAAATATTTAAAAACATATATACATTTTAAATATAGTTTGACTAATTATTAAATAGCACAAGAACAATTCTATCTAAATGGGGGGCTAATATACATTTTTTTCCATGGAAAAAAACTCATAACATTTTCATTAGGTAAAATATTGCATTCATCATATGCATTTAAGTATTTCTCTAACAAAAAATGGCTCCTAGAGCTCCACAACTTCTGCTAAAGTACCCAAGAATATTTTTAAGTTTGTAGCTTACAATGATCAACAGATCCTCACATAAGAAATTATTCCTTCACGTAAACAACTTATTAGTATTCATATAACAAGTTATCAAAAAAGAAACATGTAGTGATTGCGATCTGAATCTCTTGAAAGAAACACAGACACAAACCAAATCATTTAAGCATGTGACAACTTTGCTTTCATTGAACATCATTCAAATCCAAAAACTTCATCCAACTAGGATGGATTCATTCACAGCTGAAATCAATCTCACTAACAACAAAAAAATAACGAGTGTTATTCCACAACTTATTGGTCTTCGGATAACAAGTTATCCAAAAAAAGGAACACATGTGGCGATCGCATTATGAATCTCTTGAAAGATACATACCCACCAACCAAGTCATTTAAGTTTGTATGCTTCCATTGAACATCAGTCAATGCCAATACCTTCATCCAATTCACTTCTTTAAATTATTAGTGAAACTACCCTACAACAACATCCATTGTTCCATTGATCATTTTTTTTGTTTGCTTCCAAAATCCATGGGATCACTTTCTTCATACTGAAACCTTCAGAGGAGTAGTCTAGCACTTTTCAAACCACAAAAAACTCTTGAATTGGTGTCACTCTTCCCACCTACTGTGCAATATCAAATCTCCACCAAACAAAAGAAAAATCAAAACCCCCAAAAGACTGCCAAGAATTTGACTACCCACTGGTTTTTCAAAATTGCCTTTGAAGATCCACTCCATTTTTATGGATTACCCAGACACCTTTATGCATTGGAATCCCATCTTTTGAAAGGGTGTATGCCTTTAGATTCTACTCTCTATGCACATGCTTGAAGGTTACTTCCTCAAAATAATCTCTAATTATGATAGTTTCCTCCAAACGAACACCCAAGAGCACATTATGGCATAATGTTATCTTTATAATCCAGTTTATTACTATCTGAGAATCCCCATACACTTTCAACTTATTATTCCATATTCCTTTGCCAATATGAGCATAAGCCACAGAGCTTAGAGCTAAGCAAAATTATTTGCTCCTTGACCTAAACCTGCACTAAAGGATACAGATTTATTCTTGGAAAACATAATGATACCTCCAGCACCGCACAATCCCTGCGCAGCTCCATCAAAGAAGGAATTAGGATAATCCTTAAAATCTACAGGGATCATTTTTTGTATTTTCTTGGAATTCTTAGCTTGAGAAAAAAATGATAATGAACTTAAACTCTAAGTAGCACAGAAAAAAGATGGAACATCTTTATCCTCAAATAGGCTTTTATTTATGGCCAACCAAATACTCCATGATATGATAGTTGGAAGAGCTCTAAAATCTGCAGTATCGTTGATGCCACACTGATTTTGGAAACATTCATCCACTGAGGACCCAAACCAATAGTTTTTAAAGACTATTTTTTCTTCAACATATTTCCATACTTGTTTAGAGAATTTGCAATTTACCGCTAGGTGCACGTTACTTTCCTCCTATTCCTTACATAAACAACACCTTCCTGGTCCTAAACAATTCCTATTTTGTATGTGGTTCCATGTTAGAGCCTTGTTTGAAAATAAGAGCCACGGGAAGATTTTTTCCTTCAACGAGCAATGAAGCAACCATATTTCCTTCCACCACCAAAGCTTAAAAATTCCCTAAAAATATTTTTCCATAATTACCTTATATCCCTCCTTTGGCATGAATCTACCATTGTCTCCTCCTTTCCATATTAGACAATCACTAAAAAAATTTAGTCTGACTAAATTTGACTTTAAGGAGCCTATGAACAAGTTCCGGATTCTATCATCTCCACCTTCAAAACCCAGTTGCTCAGCCTCTATCCAACTTTGAGTCCAATGCTCCCTATTTGAAACTGAATTTATATGTTTGAGCACAAAAAGGCCCTTCTCATGCAGCGACCTAACCATATATTGAGGAAGGATATGGTTATCCCCACAGCATGCCCAAGGATTGATTCCCAAATGAACACCGTGTCCATTCCCGAATTTCCAAGCATGCCCATCTCCAATAAGACTAAAGGCTTAGATAGATGGCTTCCAAAGTAAAGAAACATTTCGGATCAATTTAGAATGTTTTATTAACCATTCTAGCAGGTTTAAAGGATAGATATATTTCTGCGTTATCACTTCCACCCACAAACCATTACCTAAGATCATTTTCCAAATGATTTTGGCAGCAAGGGATTTGGAAAAGGGAAGCAAGCTTGTAACACCCCATCCCCCCCATTCCTTTGGGTGAGAAATAGATTTCCAATTTAACCACTCAAAAACTCTTTTTCAACGTTTCTGAACCAAAAGAACCTCATGTTGATTGAAGACAACTTTTTCAGCACTCCCTTCGGAATCCAATTTAAGGACCAGTAAACCAGTATCACGACCAAAACAAACTTTATTAGGACTAGTCTGCCCCCCATTGAAAACCATCGCAAGGTCCAGTTTGAAATACTTTTTCACATTTTTTAATCAACCATACCTAATGCTTTATCCCATAATCAAGGGGTTTGAGATTAAAACCAAGATTCTTTAGAATTTTCAAAGGGAACTTCTCTCAAACCAAGTAAAGAGTTATAACCATCAAGATCTTCAGAATTCATTTCAAAACCCGGAAATAGAGACTTATCAGGATTTACTTTCATTCTCGAGGCTTTACAAAATCTGTTAACACTCAAAAAGTGCTCACTACCTCATCACCCTCATTACATGACTCTTTTGTCCATATTTCTCACCATATTGGCCTCCAAAACCTCAAAAACCCATTAAAAAGCCTCCAAAAGGCCAAAAAACCATTAAAAAGGCCTCCAAAAGCCAAAAACCCCTTTTTTTCTCCAAAATAATCCAAAATTCCTCCAAAATAGCAAAAACCCTCTAAAAAGGGAATAAAAAATACAAAAAAAAGGAAAAAGAGGGAAAAAAGGAAGCAAAAACCCTATACAGCTGACTTAAACCATATGGTGCCTAAAACCATAGGCTAGCACTCCACCACTAAAAAACCTATAAATAGGTGATGGAGGCCCCCCATTTCATATCCACAATCATCCCTATCCTCACTCTGCCAAAAATTCTCACGAAACCCTAGATCTCCCTTTGGAGCTACTTTCCACTTGAGAACCCCATTTGGCCCCATTTCCAAAACATCTTTGGAAGAAGGAGAAGGAACAACACTGGAGCTTGGAAGCAACCCTCCTGGACTGCTGCAAGAGCTTCACCAACCTCACATTGGAGGTATAATCAATACAAAAACATTTTATTATCTTGTCTTTTCTTTTTATGCACATGCTAGTTTAAAGTTATTGTTTTCACTTACTGTCTTTTATTTACTATTTTCTGAACTGCTACTAAGGAGGCCCTTCTCCTTAGTAGGTGCTCATTTGCACAAGCTAGGGTGAAAACCCTAGCTACAGTTTTGGTGACTCCCCTACTGTTCCTTTGAATTTCTGGTTATAGTTTTAAATGTTTTAATTTTCTGCAATATGTTTCTTTTCTTTCTTTTTTTTTCCTTTCGGCTGTCTCTTTCGGCTGCTGTAAACCGCGTCTTTCAGACTGCTACCTGCGATCTGACTGCGGCTCTCAGACTGTTTCCGGCGATCTATCGGTGGTTTTCAATCTGTTACCTGCGATCTGACCGCGGCTCTTAGCCTATTTAGTGCGGTCCGACTGCAACTGTTCACCCATTTTCCCACGGGCTGCCTGCGTCTTGAAGCCATTTTTATGCTATCCGCCTGCGTCTTTCGGCCTTTTTACCGTGTCCCGCCTGCAGCTTTCAGCCATTTTCCTGCTATCCGCCTGCGTCTTTCGGCCTTTTTCCCACGGCCCGCCTGCTGCTTTCAGCCATTTTTTTGCTATCCACCTGCGTCTTTCGGCCTTTTTCCCGCGGCCCGCCTGCGGCTTTCAGCCATTTTCCTGCTATCCGCCTGCGTCTTTCGACCTTTTTCCCGCGGCTCGCCTGCGGCTTTCAGCCATTTTCCTGCTATCCTCCTGCGTCTTTCGGCCTTTTTCCCACGGCGCGCCTGCGACTTTCAGCCATTTTCCTGCTATCCACCTGCGTCTTTCAGCCTTTTTCCCGCATCCCGCCTGCGTCTTTCAGCCAAATTCTCGCAATCTGCCTGCGACTATCGACCTGTTTCCCGCGGTCCGACCGCGCAGATTTTCCACAGACCCACGGTCTGTTTTCTGCACTTTTTACCTGTTTGAACCCAGCACTTTGCTGCAATATTTTCTGCACCTGCACAGCCATCTGTCCTATCTGCAGCCTTACTTCCCTACAGCCTGTTTTCTGCAGTATTATTTATGTTCCATTTACAGTATTTTTTAAAATTTCAGCATTTTAATTGAAAAGAGAAAATTTTGCATTTCAAAGTTTAATTTCTGCATTGTTATTTTTAGTTAGAAAGTTGCCCACCCCGTGGCACTTTTATTTGGGTTCATCATCTCGCACGCACACTCTCTGTCACCTAATTCAAGTGAGCCCTAAAATACTACTTAACACAACCAACATTCTAACTCCACTTGGAGAACACATAAGAATTTTGTAGCTAGGTAGGATCAGGGGGATAGGCATCCAAATAACACCCCTCGGTTGCTTACACTTGAGACATAGTTGTTTTCCATTAGGGAACCAAAATCCCCAAGTATTTTTTGACACGGTTTAAAACCAATTTATCGGGAAGGCCTCTCCCCTAGGAGGGTTGAAGTAGCCAGACTAGTTCTGGAAGCGTAAGTGGAATACCGCAATCCATTCAGTAACCGAAGGTTACCTTTTGTAGTTCTCGGTGTATCACCCGTATGGGGATACAACGGCGATAGAACCAAACTGTAGATTCACCCAACCGAACGTGTCATGAACGGGGTATCTTAGTTGTTTTTCTTCTAGGATTGACTACCCAGTGTCCCTCCCGGTAGGGGGATATCTTTAGCCACTTGGCTCTACTATCCATATTGTCTAACTTGGATTTCATCACCTTGCAGAGGATATGTCTAGTTGAGTCAGAATACTATTTAGCTAGGTGTTTGCATGCTCCCTTACCTCCTTTTGGTCTAGCCAGTCCACTATTTTTATTTTCTAGAAAACCTGCTGCTTGTTGGTATTCTGACCATTTCTATTGATACTCCACTTATTGTAGCACAGCTGTTACAGTAAGTGTTTTGAGTTGGTTGTTGGCCTGAGTGCCATATTTTTTGCGCTCTCCTTCTGCACACTCAGTTGCATTAGGGTTTTTGAGTTGTTTTTCACTCAACACAACCTCGAGATACTTGACACCATCTGTCACCATTGAGTCCCTGAGACATTCTCGGTGCCTCCGGGGTGAGCCCCCACAGCACGGTTCACTTGACATCACCCGTCATAGACGTAGATCTTCATCACTTGATACCACTCATCATAGATCTCGAGCTTTGTCACTTGACTCCACTCGTCAACGGCATAGAACTCCGTCACCTGATCTAGATGCCCCTTATTTTACCTCTGATTCTGAGGCAGAGTCCGAGAACCCCACTTACACTACACCAACCAGCCCCATGGCTGGCATGACTTCCAACCCTTTCTTTGTAGGGACCATTGGTGGAGCATCCACCACCACACCCGCTTTGGGTATGCCCTCGATAGGGCCCACATCTACCATTCCAATCACTGTACCCATTCCAGTAGCTAGCATACCCATGCCAACTCCATCAGTGACTCACACTACCCTTGGCAGTGCAGGACCGTCCCATACCACTTTCGTTCCTCCACCTGGGGGCAACGTCCCAAACCCAGCCCCTCCACTCGGGGGCATCGGCCCCAACATGGTCACAACCACTAGTATGTCACATCCTTCTACTAGTTTTCCATTCATGGCTAGTCTCAACCTTCCTGACCTGGCCAGACTGACTAACAATCCCATCAGACACGACCCTGCGTGGCCTCACATGCCCACCAAGCTCCCCTCCGACATCCCTAAGTTTGAGGGCAAGGCAGGTGAAGACCCCCAAAACCATATTATGTCCTTCCATCTATGGTTCTCCTCCAACTCCATAGTGGACGACTCTGTCCGCCTCCATCTATTACAGGGCACCCTTGTTGGCTGTGCAGCTAAGTGGTACATCGAGCAGCCCCATGGGACCCATGCCACCTTTACTTCCCTTGCATCGACTTTCCTGCAGTTCTTTCAGTTACCTGTCCGCTATGACGCGGGAGTTGAGATCCTACTGTCTTGCAGACAGAACACGGCTACCCACATCACCGACCACATTCATGAGTGGCGTCGACGCCGCAGCCTCTGCAAAATCAAGTTAGATGACCATATCTTCTTAGATTAGTTTCTAAAATCTCTCCTTCCTGTCATTGCCAAGGATGTGGCATCCGAGCAACCCTAGTCCGAAGAAGAGGCCATCCTCAAAGCCCAGCAATTTGACCTTATTTACGCCCAGTCTGGTTACCTATATTCCATCATATCGAATGCCCCTCACAGCGATTCCTCTCGACACGATGCGTCGGGGGCATCCCATGCCGTAGATGGCATCATTGACCGTATAGCCTCACATAACCAACCCTTTTCCATAGCACGCCCTAGCCATGGCCCCGACCTTTCGCGGGCTACATCTCAATCCGGAGTAACCAATTCGTATGCTCCCATGGCAGATCACCATCATTCCCAACGGACCCTCGTGTCCACCTCAGTGCTTTGGCCATGCCCCTCCCCCCCCCCCCGCTTACGCCCACCCAGTCGTACCTCAGCCATATTACCACCCACAGGCTGCACCAGCTCCTATATCCTCTCAATCCCAACCTGCTTATTACCCGCCAAAGGCAGCCCCTGCGGCAAACCCACAACCCGTTCCGCAGACATATCAACAACCCCCACAAGGTTCAGCACCTGCGCCGCCTCCACCTACTTATTATCCACCGCAGCCTGCTCCCGCACCTGCACAACCCCAGAACCCACCTGCTGCCCAAGGGAAAATGTATGCCCAACAGAATCCGCAACAGAACCAAAATAACCAACGCCAAAAAGGCTAGCAAAACCATGGCAAAGGCCATAACCATGGGAACAACCCCCCTCCAGACCAAGGCGGTAAACCTCCCAATCCCCCAAAAAACAATAACGCGACACCTGCCAACCAGAAGCCTGATCGGCTGCCCAAACAAGCCAAAAATCCTAATTTGCGAACAAACCATCCTTGTTCTATTTGCGGGGTCTATGGCCACTACACACATGCTTGCCCACATTTGGAGCGAGCTCGGCAACTCTGGACCGATGATGCCCACCGACAAGGGCACGCGGATCCTCAAGCGCCACCCAACCCCCCACCACCTCAACATCAACCCATGGTGTTACAAAACCCTTTACCGACCCAAGGCGTAGTGAACACTCAGCTGTTGGTTCCCCCTCAAGGAAACGCGCCACCACAACAGCAAATCACTTATGCCGCTCCTGATTAACCCATGTTAGACTCATGTACCCATCACTTGTTAATGATGTCATCCACCGATGTCAACCTTCAAACCCGTCGGAACCAATATGGCTCCACCCCTGAAGCCCCTCCCGCCGACAAAAACACTAACGCTCATCCCACTGATCAGACATTACGTATACCTCCGGTTCCACTAGATGGCGCCTCCAAAGCACCTCGCTTCCCACTTCGTCGCATCAACAATAATCACAATGCTCGCGCTGCGTCTAATTACAACATTGTAGATGACTTAGCCCAGTCTCCCGCAGCCATGTCTGCGTTAGAGATCTTAAAAAACTGTCCTTCACAGCGCAATACTTTGCTCTCCGCCATTGGTGCTATTGACCCAAATGATTCACGACTGATGGCCTTCGATTTGGACCAATCCGAACCACGCCTGCCTTCCACTTTAGCGTTCCAAGTTTCTATATCCGTTCGGAATCTTATCATCCATCGGTGCATTATCGATGAAGGTGCCTCTACATGCGTTATGTCCACATTCGTTTGGCAGAAGTCGGGATCCCCTACTCTCCAGCAGTCCACCACTGCATTGCGAGCCTACGACGGCCGTTCGGCTCAACCCCAAGGTCTCTTAGCTAATTGACATAGAGGTCATCAACGCCCAACTTGATCCAGTTGGCTGGAAAAACCGTGCTCATTGACATAGAGGTCATCAACGCCCAACTTGATTATAACCTCTTACTTGGCCGTAGCTACATGTATGCCATGCGGGCGGTTGCCTCATCCGTTTTTCATACCATGGTGTTCCCCCATGACGGACGCGTGGTCAAGGTCAATCAACTCACCTATTACGATCCCAATGCCCCTTCTGCACCCAAAAATGTTCTCCCCATGGTTGAACAACCGGTTTATGGTGCAACTACCTCGTTGGTTTCCTTCGTGGGACGTGTAGTTTACTCAGATACGTCGATGACCTCAACATTCCAAGCCATTCCACCCCCGTCACCAACGACCGAAATATCTAACCTATGTACCCTTTCCCACAATGCACAAACACCAAACAATCAACCGCCCTTGTTACCCAAACCACCATTGGTACCTAGTCATATTGGTGTTACACCCATCCACACAATCCCCTTCCTATTCCCTCCCTCGGGAGTAGTAAGCGCCCCGGTTATGGCTACTCTCAGCTTCCCCAGGTTAACCTTAGGATTACCCGTGTGGTATATTTCGCCTCCCGTTCCCCCGCCGACACCAAACGTCGTCCTACAACCGGTGCAACCCATCGCCACTACTAGTCAACCACCTCCAGGTGTCACTACCCCTTTGTCATCTACGAATCCACCCCCTCTTATCAAGCACACTGGGGGCAAAGGCCCACAACCATACACTGTTGTAGCCCCGCCCAAAACAATTAAAAACCCCCCCGTGTTTCGTGCTCCTCCCAAATGCTCGTTGTGTGATGAGTTAGGCCATCCAACTCATCAATGTCCACAATTACCTACATTACAGGAACACATGCAAATGCTTGACAACGACCCCAACATCCCGGTTGTCCAACTCGATCCAGCCCCTAAGCCTCGTGATAAATCACTACATACCAACCACCCTTGTGCAATATGCAGTATTTACGGCCATTACTCACATCACTGTCCTGATCTCCAGATTACAGAGCAGCTCTCTACGAGATGAATAATTTGGACCTTGAGACGGCGCCCCCCACAATTGAGGAGATCCACCACCCAGTATCACCCTCATCCGGAGAGATTAACACCATCTATATGATCTCTTCGACTACCACTTCCTCATAAACCTATTTGACAACTCAAAGTTTCCGCAATGATGAGGAGATTCTAGAGGCTCTCACTGCCCCGGATTATCCCTGGGAAGACATGCACCATCGTTCCTATTTCCTCCCAGAAGAGTCCTCCTCCACCACAGCCACCCAATTTGCGGTTGAGTCTAAAGATTTCCTTCCCACCAAAGTCGACTGGTTTAAGGATCCCATTCCCGCTCCTGATGCCTTCGAGGAAGGTAACATGGCCAACATCTCACCCGTCATCCAAATTGATATCTCTGCCTGAGGAGGTGCCCCTGAACTCATCACTTTAGGAGCCTCCTGCAGTGAATATGAGATCGGAGAGTACAAAAAACTTTTCCAAGAGTTCCGTGACGTCTTTGCCTGGTCCTATACCGAAATGCCTGGTCTTGACCCTGCTATTATAGAACACCACATTGACACATGGCCAGATGTACCCCCCGTTTGCCAAAAACAGCGCCCCATTCACCCATCAAAGCTCCCCGCTGTTAAAGCAGAGATTGAGAAAATTCACAAAGCAGGATTCATTTATCATATTGCATATACCACTTGGGTTTCTAACCCCGTCCCTGTTAACACGAAGCAAGGCACCATCAGAGTATGTACTGACTTCCGCGATTTAAACCGAGCCTGTCCCAAAAACAACTTCCCCACGCCATTCATTAACCAACTCATCGATGCGTGTGGGGGGGGATGAAGTCCTATCTTTCATGGACGGTTTTTCCAGATACAACCAGATTCATATCTGCAAGGAGGATCAGTACAAGACTGCCTTTACCACCCCCTGGGGTACCTTTGCCTATCGCGTCATGCCTTTCGGCCTCAAAAATGCTGGTGCCACCTTCTAGCGAGCCATGACCCATTGTTTTCACGACTTGGTTCATATCCTATTAGTCTATCTCGACGACCTTACAGCTCGTTCCCGAAAACAATCAGACCACCTTAACGACCTCCGGCAAATCTTTCTGCGTTGTCACAAATATCAAATTCGCTTGAACCCACACAAGTGTGTCTTTTGCGTTTCGGCAGACCTGTCACGTCCCCTCCCATCATACCAGCATGATGGAGAGGACGTGGTGCTATACCGGGCAATTAGCCCCATGAACTTCTATCTAAGCATTCACATAAAAGACATATGGAAGTGTACAATTATAAGAATACACAGCGGAATTGATTTCAATTACACATCCATCATTCATTCAAGATATTCATCAAATAACAATTGCAAGATTAACACAGGAGAATACTTATCTTGACAAAGTAGTCCCAAGCAACTGGCTATGCAACTGCAACGTTCCACCCAACCATAGGCCATTTGTGCTTATCAACCTCTTGATACAACTGCCACCCCCGAGCTGGGAATGATCTCTACAAGGAACCAGGGAATAGTAGACTCACACATAGCCAAGCATACACCAAGATGAGCCAAGCCAATCTGCAATTGGGTTTATCAGGCTGCTAGGACATGGAAGGGAAGAATTGCTAAGCTAGTATGCTCAACCACAGAGCTATGGATACCCCTCCCAGATCTATTCAGCTTGGCACTCACAATGCCTACACACCCAACACAAGGAAGTATTCTCTTCACTGCCACACAGTCCCTCAAGCCATACCTTCCTTTCTAGTGCTCTCAGGGTGTGCATAGAAAAGTAGCCAAAGCCCTCTTGATCTTCTTGAGAGGTTACTCCCTCTACTAGGTTTATCAAGCCAATTCTGTCCACTAGCAGTCCAAGGTTCTTGCTCACAGGTTCAAATCAAAACCAGGATGCACATCACAATAGAACCACACTTATTGGGCATGGTAAAACGTTTTTACAGTGAGATACCCAAAGATGGGGTTTTCATTAGCTTCAAGAAAACGTGGGAAACCCAAAAAATGAAACTAGAAGATGGGGAACAACACTGGGAAGCCAAATCCGTTTTTAGAAAAATATCCATGGACATTCTGGGGCAAAAACGGCCTCCATAACAGTCCCCAAATCGTGGCCCTTCTCTCCCAGCTACTGTATATGCAAAAACGAACTCCCAGGCATGGAAAAATGCAGAGAGTGGATGAAAAACGTGTAGGGAAAGACCCAGCTAGCTCCAACTGCGTGAGAGATGAAAGACTGACTGTTCAGAATGGCTTTGGGCACCATTTCGTGGGTGTTTTCTTTCCCAAGGAGACAAAACATGATTTCCCAGGTTGATGGCTTTCCCATGCACGAAATTGGCTGTCATACCTCTTCATTCCCAAGGCATTAACTGCCTCAACCAATTCTTGGAAGAATGAAATGATTGGGTCCATAACCCAAAATGGGTAGTTGGTGGTTTATGGGTTTTCTCATTGACACATGGATTAACACCATTGGCTCAAGGGTTTGAATAAAGTTCCCTCCCTATTCCTTGTAGAATCATGCCCCCATCTCTTTGTTGCATTGCATAGCTAGTTGTGGGTATTTTTCATTAAAATTTGTATTTACATGATGTCTTATTTACATCGTGCCCATCTAGCACAAGAACCATAGGCATCTATTTCTTTAATTGACGATACATAAAACACTAAATCAATGGTGGGGCCTTGGCCTTGAGCTCCTCACCATGATTAAGTAACAATATTTACATCATTTACAATTTAATGCGAAGGGGGTCAAAATGGGGACGTGACAAGACCGGTTGTTGGGTTTCATTGTTTCCCATAAAGGAATCACTGTTGATCCCCTGAAAGTCCAAGCCATCATAGACCTTCCCGCTCCTCGCACGCTCCGGCAGCTCCAGATTCTGCACGGGAGATCTAATTTTCTCCGACGCTTCGTTCCTGATTATGCCACCACCGTTCATGGTTTCTTACGCCTGCTCCGTACCCACATACCCTTTGTTTGGGATGACCAAGCGCAAGATGCATTCGAAGCCCTTAAGAAAGCTCTCACACAAGCCCCTCTGATCTCACCCCCATATTTCTCTCAAGACTTCATCCTGTACGTCTCAGCATACGATTATGCCATGTCCGGAGTCCTTGTTCAAGAAGACGCCGCTCGCCAGGAGCATGTCATTTATTACGTCATCCAGACCTTGTCTCGACCACCCCTACGGTACCCATATGAGGAAAGACTAGCCCTTGCTGTGGTCTTTTCCGTCCAAAAATTGCGACATTACATTTTACTCAGTCAAACCACAGTTGTCGCCGACTCCAACCCCATGGACTATCTCTTGAACCGGCACCTCCTGCAAGGTCGCGTTGCTAAATGGGTAATTATCCTCCAAGAATATGACCTCACTTTCACAACCCCTAAGAGCACTAAAGCCCTCGCGCTTTCCCAGCTCATCACCGATCTCCCATCCCTTTTGCCGTACCCACAAATCTCCGATGAGTACCCCCGACAATCACTTGTTCATCATCTCGTCTGATGACCCATGGTACAGTGATATATTGTTATACCTTCGCACACAGAAGTTTCGACCCAACATAAATCGTGATGGACGCTGTCGTATCCGTCACCAGGCCTCTCGATATCTCCTCTTGGGCGATGTCCTTTACCGGCGAGGGGTTGACACGATTCTCCGTCATTGTCTTACACACGAGGAAGCCGAACAAGTCCTTAATGACTGTCATAGCGGTGCCTGCGGCGGACATTTCTCTAGAATGGCCACCACCCAAAAGGTCATCCGCACCGGATACTTCTGGCCCACACTCTTTACCGACTGCATCACAGCGGTCAAACATTGCCATAATTGCCAACTTTTTGCCCCTAAGGCTCGGACACCACCCGCCCCGTTACACCCAGTCGTCACCATTGGTCCCTTTTGTAAATGGGCCATCCACTTGTCATGTTGGACCCACTTACTATTTATAGTTCGTTGACTTTTTCTTGTTTTGGCCATTCTGAACCCATTCGGAGTCCATTTTTCGAACCGTTTCCACCACTGGAATCAACACGACGAGACCGTCATGATGGTCGACTTGTTTTCTTATTTTTTTGCATTATTTTTTGAGCATTTTTTCTAGACACCACTAGTCGCCTCGATTTGCGTGCCACTTCGGCTGCTCTCCATTTTTGATATACTTTATATCCTCAGATTCATTTTTCTGAGCCCGTGATGATGCTTGAGATCATTTCTTGCTTTCACCCCCATATTTTTTGGGTATTTTTTCCAATACGCCCCCCCCCGGTCGCCTCGATTTGCATGCCACATCAGCCGTTATCCGTTTTTGACACTTTTTATATCGCTGAATCCAGTTTTCCGAGCTCATGATGATGCTTGAGATCATTTCTCGCTCTCACCAGGTACAATTTCACCATTGTGTCCCGACACCTTGCTGCCTTGGTTTGCGCGCCACATCGACCGCCATCGGATTGTTCCACATTTTTACATGAGCCATTCACTCCTTTCATACTGCAATTATTTCGTTATTTTGCCACCATTCATTATCCCGCAAGGAGGCCCACTAGTGTTCCCCCCTACCCTCGTTCTTGGTCATCATCGATGTTCCTTGATTGAGCACTTCCTCCTTGCCTGACCATTCCTTTTGTTCGGTATAATTTTATCCCTTTTTCGGGCCGGACAAGTCCTTTACGAAAAAAGCACTTAGGGAGTTTCTGTTAAGCTCTTTTCTGACTCCTAAAACAATGAAAAGATCGCCGAGCAATCTTGCTTCCTTTCATGCTCGTTAAAGTACCTGAAAGGGCGTCTATCTGGTATAAGTTTAACCCTTTTCCGGACCTGGTAGACTAATTACGAAAAAGGAATACTCTAGTCACACCGGCTAGAAGTGTTCTTCATTTCATCATTTTATGCTTCTTCGGGCCTTGGAGACTAACACACAAAAAAGCAACCCCCTGGAGTCTTCTTATCGCTTTCAGACTCTCTAAAATTGAAAGCAACCACGAGCATGAACTGTCCTGGGCTCGTACAAATCCACACGACAGTACCACTCCATTATTTCAGATTCTTCTTATCGCTTTCAGACTCCTTAAAATTGAAAGCAACCACGAGAATGAATTGTCCTGGGCTCATACAAATCCACACGACAGTACCATTCCATTATTTCAGAGTCTTCGTATCTCTTTCAGACTCCTTAAAATTGAAAGCAATCACGAGCATGAACTGTCCTGGGCTCGTATAAATCCACACGACAGTACCATTTTGAACACACTTCTTCTAGTTCCTAAACCAATGAAGAGGTTCCCCCTGTGCCTCTTGGCACTATGATCGATCATCTCGGCAGCACCCCCAATCAGGTCGCCTTTGCTCAGAGTATTCTGCAATCTCCTGCCATCTTACACCACCTTGACTATCACTCATCCCAATCACTATCCTTGATCCATTACAGCTATGATCCCGTTCCCACCAGTCAATTTCATATGCTTCCCGATCATCCCCCGTCATCATACTCTGAACAAAGGAAGTTTGAGTCCACCCACTCTACTTGCCCAGTTATCCCCCACAGTATGTCAGTCCTACCATCAGTACTCTCACACTTCGGTTCTACACCTCGTGCTCCTATCAAGGAAACATCAAGGCCTTGCTAGTTGCAGGTCTCCCTCTATCAACGACAGCCCATCTATTCCAGAGGATAGACCCAGAGGTCCCTACGCCTTGGACTCATCACCATTTGTGGTGCGTGCCTACGGACCATTTTGAGAGGAGTCATCTGTGCCTCTCCAAGTGGTTGTTTCTCACATGCTCGACTTCAACACCTTGATCACATAGTTGAGAATCGCGCAAGGTATATATCCCTTCAGTTATTGGTCGAAGACCCCGGATTTCCCCCGACTCTAGCACATTGGTGAGTCACTTCGGAACGCCCATTTATATGTTCCCGTGGATGTCCGGGTTGCGTAGGCGATTGTATTTGGAAGCCATCCAGTTCTATGCTTCCTTGAGTACCCAGTTCAGTTCCATTTCAGTGTACCATTGAGGGTATGACTCCCCATCACCATGATCCAGCAGCTCATCAGTTCCTCTGGTACCATTCTCAGCACTGTTGTTATTCTAGTGTATCAGTTCTTCAGCTCAGACATGGTCAGCCCAGCAGTATGTCCCAGATTTGTGTCCCCTCTGGACCCTTATGATGTACACAGTGGTTCTCTATGTATCCTTCCGGCCCCCATTTTTTGGGCCTCACTGTTATTTTTATGTATCTTGATACGAGCATGGGTATGCCCGCCTCGTCCATATATTGAGAGTCTTCCTCCTTTGAGGCCATGTATATTTCAGGTCCCCATTTATTGGACCCCTTGCTATTGTTCTACATCTTGATACGAGCATGGGAATGCCCGCCTCGTCCATATGTTCAAATTATTCCTCATTCATTATTGAGGTCATGTACTTTCAGTTTTTGCAGTTTGTTCGGGACTGTTGTTCCGGGCTCTAGTTCGTTTCTTCTCCTCTCCACACCCCAAGAAAGCCATAAAAGACTTATGATGTCTACCGGCCATACGATGAGCTCCTACCCTCACACATCAGGGGGCAATCTGTTAACACTCAAAAAGTGCTCACTACCTCATCACCGTCATTACATGACTCATTTGTCCATATTTCCTACCACATTTGCCTCCAAAACCTCAAAAACCCATTAAAAAGCCTCCAAAAGGCCAAAAAACCATTAAAAAAGCCTCCAAAAGGCCAAAAATCCGCTTTTTCCCCCAAAATAATCCAAAATTCCTCCAAAATAGCAAAAACCCTCTAAAAAGGGAATAAAAAATACAAAAAAGAGGAAAAAGAAGGAAAAAATGAAGCAAAAACCCTATACAGTTGACCTAAACCATATGGTGCCCAAAACCATGGGCCAGCTCTCCACCACTAAAAAACCTATAAATAGGTGATGGAGGCCCCCCATTTCATATCCACAATCATCCCTATCCTCACTCAGCCAAAAATTCTCATGAAACCCTAGCTCTCCCTTTGGAGCTACTTTCCACTTGAGAACCCCATGTGGCCCCATTTCCAAAACATCTTTGGAAGAAGGAGAAGGAACAACACTGGAGCTTGGAAGCAACCGTCCTGGACTGCTGCAAGAGCTTCACCAACCTCACATTGGAGGTATAATCAATACAAAAACATTTTATTATCTTGTCTTTTCTGTTTATGCACATGCTAGTTTAAAGTTACTGTTTTCATTTACTGTATTGCTTTTACTGTTTTTACTGAACTGCTACTAAGGAGTCCCTTCTCCTTAGTAGGTGCTC
Organism: Larix kaempferi; assembly: GCA_027924585.1. Lineage (NCBI taxonomy): Eukaryota > Viridiplantae > Streptophyta > Pinopsida > Pinales > Pinaceae > Larix > Larix kaempferi. The sequence goes on from BSBM01000592.1 coordinate 9,643,448, forward strand.
ATTTGCACAAGCTAGGGTGAAAACCCTAGCTACAAAATCCATCTAGAATTTTTGCCAATTTTACGACATCATTTCTTGAACTTTCACAAAAAAACAATACATTGTCAACAAATAACAGATGAGAAAGGCGAAGTAAACCCCCCATACATATTCCTTTGAAACTTCCATTTAATTTTGCTTGTATGATGGCCCTACTGAGTCCTTTAACCACAAAAATAAAGAGCAGCAGTGATAACGAACAGCCCTGTCTCAGACCTCTTCTAGGTCGGAAAAAAGGAGATGCAATGCCATTGATCGAGACCGAGAAGGAAACTGATGATAAGCAACCCATTATCCAGCTGATAAAAGAGGAATTGAAACCAACCTGAGAAAGGATTAGACGCAAGTAAACCCAACTTACACGATCATATACTTTGGCAAGATCAATTTTAACCACGGTTGCTTTTAAATTTTTGAGCTGATTATGTGTAGACCTTCCTGAGCAACCCCACTACTTCATGAATTTGCCGCCCCACTAGAAATCCAAATTGCTCACTTGAAATATGAGTAGATAGAAGTATATTTATCCTACGTTCAATAAGCTTTGCTATTATCCTATAGATATTGTTGTATAGATATTATTGCATAAAGAAATAGGTATGAAATCCATAAAGATTTCAAGGTGAGATTAACAAGATGAAAGTAGAATAAAAGGCTCCTAGAATCGACCCCTTTCTCCTAGAATCAACCCCTTTCTAGTAGGACCCCTTCCACTGTTTCCTTCATTCCTAAGAAAAATTCAATAGGCATCTCGTTTGGTCCCGGGCTTTTATATTTCTTTAGACTATGCATCACTTCATCTAGCTAGGATAAAGAAACTTCCTTCATTAATTCTACATTGTCATCTTCCTTCACAAACAATCCCAAGTTTCAATAAATCTATATTAATGGTGGCTATATTCAATATAGCTAATACATAATGGTGACACTGTTAAACATATTGATAAATCCCCACCTAAAAGAGTTGTTAAACATTTTTATTTCTTTTCAACAATGACAGTTGTCATTCTATGATATATGAATCTTTTGGTTTTTTATAAAAGCTTCAACAAATTTTGTGCCAAAGAATTTTTAAAAAAATATTCAAAGAAAAAAAAAATGTTACTCATTATTTAGTATATTTTATTACTCAAAAGCTTCATAAATGATTTTTAGTTTGTCCTTACCATGAGATATCACTATATATAAATATCTACGAACATCTTTGAAATACAAATTTTTTTTATCGAAATACAATAAAATTTCCGTGCAAACTTTGTACTAATATAAGGACAAAATTTAAAGGATTTTAGAAATGATAATAGATAAGGTTAAATATAAATATTTTTGAAAATACAATAAAAATTCAGGCAAACGCTCTCTTAATATAACGAGGAATCTAGTATGCATTTTGAAATTGCAAAGCATTAGGTTTTTTTTATGTGGAAGTGGATTGAATTTAATACAATATTGTCAATAATATGGAATAATAAGCAATATTTTGAAGCAACCCACCATTTAAACCTAGATAATCAATTCACTGCTCACTTATGTTTATGCTTTCCAATTTGTTTTATGAACATAATTTCAAAAAATCATTCATCTAAATCAAAAGGTATTTGCTACCACATAACGTTGTTGTTGTGGTGAGGGTTCCCTTCGGTGGCCCCTTTACTAAGGTTTTCTTATTTATGTGGGTTTCAAAACTTGGGCAAGTTGTTGGTGTTGGCCCCTTCATTTTTGGATGGTGCATAATGTGGCACGTGGACATCCTTAGTTGTGGCATGTGGAGCCTCAAGTGGTTTTGCAAAGAGTGGATAAAAACTTTGTTTTCTCTAAGGAAATACATACACCTTGCTTAACCATCATGATTGAACAGGTGGATGGAATAGGTGATCTCACTAGGATCTAGCATGTAGGTGGATGGAATAGTTGATTTCACTTGGTACCAAAATGTCGATAGATTGAAAATGCATCTCACTAGGTACCAACATTACTTACTATTCCATACAGACCCACACACTAGTTAGAACTCCTATCACTAGTTCGAACTCCTATATATACAATCCCTCATATGCAAATATATATATGCAAGTTATCCATTGTTTTACAATAATATGTTTTTTCACCAGTTTCTTTGCTTCAACAATACATAAGGCATTTTACAGCTTGGGGATCATGATATGAATCCTTCATTGTTGTAACAAACTATATACTATATTGATTTCCATCCACTATATCCACGTTCACAAAATCATATAAATAGCTCAAGGATTGATGGTGAGACAATTCCTTGTCTGCTTCAAAAACTTATCCACCTTAGACTGCTTCAATGACTATCCACTGTAGAGATCACAATTTCCAATATTATTGTATCCACAATTTCGACATCATTAACACAATTCCCTTTTGTGATATCCATCCTTCCTACACAAGGAAAGGAGGCATCCTGAGGTACGAATCATTGAGGCTATCCAACTCACGAATATTGCATTGTACATGCCCTTTCTTTATTATATCTACCCCAATAAAGAGTACGGTGCACAATGACCCCAATATATGTATTCCTCAATAATCCCAAGTAACATATATCCCACCCTCCAATACAATAAGAAGATATTCCATCCCATTCCAATATGATTGATCTCATATTGGATGGATTGAGAATTAGATAGGAAATTGGGAGTGTTGAACTTTGGTGTCGTCATTGATGTCAAAGAGGTTGTTGGATGATGTCAAAGAGGTTGTTGCACTTGGTGTCTATGTGCCAGTTTGAAGAAGTATATAAAAATATGTGTGCAAGTCCTTAATCCCACCTAGTCAAGGTACTCCAGTGCGAAATTCCCACTAAGCCAATGAACTAGTGTGCGCAAGACCCACAAAGTCATGGTACCTCATTCATACAAGATAAGGCAAGTGGCATATCCTTGGGTAAGCTTGACCATAAAGAAAGGAAGAAGGAGTGTTACCATTTAGAGAAGCCCCAACTTGTGTACACATAGTTTGAACAAGTTGAGTATAAATAAGAGTGAAGTTGATAAGTGAGAAGTAAGCTTGAAAGAAAAAATGGAGTAATAATCTGAATTTTCAAGCTTCGAGATAGATGAAATTCTCAGGGGAATCTATAATGTACCTGTTATCACATTTTATGTCGGGAGCAGCTTCCACACTGCAGACTGTGCGGCTGAGGACCGCACAGTACTTTTTTTCCAGATCAGGAGATCAGCTACCTCCATAGGAGGCATTTTTGTTTAGATTGCCCCTAGCAGATACATCAGAGGGGACAGACAGTTGGACTTACCACCTACCACAGGGTTACCTTTCCTTGCCAGGCTTTGACACAAGCCCATTTGAGACAGTGCCTAGTCTTATTCCGATCGAGATTACCACAGTATAGTGCTGGTTTATTATATGTCCGGATTCAGCAGAGATCCAGCTCAGATACAGGTTTAGTAGCAGCAGGTATTGCATATATTGATTATTGCTCATGTTGTAGATTAGACTCCTTTATACTTGCTAGTACACTAACTTTGCATGAGATGATATATTTGGTGATCTGGTTATGATATGATGTGCTTGGGCCCTTGGTGATGTCAATCCACCCCTCCGGTTAGACTTATGTATATGCACGCTGAGTCATGTCCTGTATACTTGGCTTAAACTTGATCACTTAGCCCCTCAATAGTTGACTTTAGCACCATTCTCACCTTCTCCACCCATCCGACTCATCCATGACACTTCTTCCCCGACTTGGATTCTGGTTTGTGATCACAAGGACCCCCTTTCCCCACTGATCTCTGAGTTTGCCATGACTCCCTGTTTATTGTGCCTCGGCTCTTTAGTGTGTGAGATACACAGTTAGACCTGGGATTTGCTCATGTCGGTTGCCCCCGATGTTGCAATGCAGTTAGGATTGTGTAGCCTCACCGGGTGCTCCCCACTTGTCATCGAAGCTTATATTACCCACCCCCATTACCTTTGCAGTATGAGCACCATGTTTATATCTTTTGAGATATGGATGTAGCCCAAGAGGGCCATGAAGAAATGAAGAAATGAAATGTAAATCAGGCTAAAAAGGCCTCTATGTTGTAAATGTAAAATCTAGCCAAAAAAGGGCTAAGTATGAAACTCATTGTAAAATCCATGCAATGTGTTTATGAACACACGTGGATTCTGGTCAGCTATACATGTCATCATTTGCAATGGTTATTCCTCACCTAGTCCTACGGGACAAGGAGGTGAGAAGGAGCAAGGGACAAGCTCAAGATTGCCCCCTAGAGTCTCAAGTTACGGTTTGTCGGACACCCAGTTTAGCGGCTCTATAAAAGAACCTCACGGAGTCTTCGGATACGGATGTGAGTTGTGGGATATTTGTTAGATGACTAGTGGTGGTTTCCCTGCACTATACCCATTTGTGAGGCACCGCCCTTCCCCGTGTTCTGTCATGGCATACTCACCTCAGTGGACCCCGCTTTCCCGAGATGTCTAATGGTCACATGATCTTTATCCTCGTCTTCCCATATCTTTTACCTTGTTGTCCACATCACCTAGAGTCAACAAGGTGGTCAATTCTATAGAGGTGTATAGCATCTTAGTCTTTTGGGAGGTGGTGGGCCCACTTCACCAGGGCCTTGTACTATTTCAGGATTTAATGTATTTTTTATCACCATGATATCATTTATTGCTTAGTAATGTACTAAGTTGTTTAATTGAGCCTTGTCACTTCATGCTTGCATACAGGTTTCAACTAGCACTATAGTTGACCAGATTTGACTTAGTCAAACTGGGTTGACTAGGTCAAAAATGGGCCCGAAAAAATGTTGCAATCAGAATTTCGATTTCGATCATTTATTATCTACAGGGGTTCCATATGAGCATGCAACTGACAGAATGACAAAATATTGAACCATTTGAGAGATTTTTAATTATTATTGGTCAACTTTGACCTGTTTTAATTAAAAAATCATGGATTTGGGGCAAATAATGCCAAAGTGATGGATCGGGGTCGTTCAAGTGGTCATCCCTACTACTTTTGGGGTCCACGATAGCATTGTAGCAAACAGTTCGGCAATCCGGGCAATAAAAGTGGGTCAAAAGCCCAATTTTCATCTTCAGCCATATAAACCAACAGAAAATACATGGAAATCAGAATTTGACTAAAAATGGCAAAATTAAAGGTTGGCAATGGTAAAGGTAATTGCTAAGGTATTTTTGGTAATGTTTGAGGTAATATTTGGGCATTGTGGGCCCCCCCATATGACAGCTCACCACTTGAGTTCGATTTGTCCCATAGGGGCATTTTTCTCCTTAGTGGGGAGTTCGATTTTCTTGTTTTTGATGGTGGGACCCTTCTTTGTATGTGGTTGGGGGGGTAAAACTCCATATAGACACACCCCAACCTCTTTTGTATTGATGTATGGCCCACAATGGGCCCCTCTCTCTCCATAGTGCGCTTCTCCTTGGGGCAATTCGCACCCCCCTCCTTGAATCATCTCCACCATTCGATTTGTGGATTGGGGAGATGATCTCAACCCTCCATTTTGGGGGGAAACCTAGTTTGAGTATGAGCCATCTCTATAAGATAATGGACTCACTCCATTTTACTTCTTCTTGCCATTGTAGAGACTTGACATTGAGATTATAGAGAGACATCCTCACGGTGTTACTTGGATTTTGGAGTTGGATTCTTCTTGTGTTGATTGAGATCACATTTCTGATGCATTGTTGAGTTACTTGTGGTGTCCCCATATCTCCTTGAGCATTTTCGATTTGCAGGTGAAGCTGGCCACTAGGGGAAAGCGTAGCTCTTGAGACAGGGTCTCCTTGCTAGCGTTTTTCTTTGGGTTCTCCAACAGGGAAGTGAATTTACTTGTATTGTCATTTGCTTCTCTCATTATTTGTCATCTCATTTTCTAGTTTATTATTGTCATATTGCCATAGAAACTGATTTCATCTTCTCCTTGGCAAGTACAAGAAAAACGCCTTTGCTCACTGGCTGCTCCAAAAACGCTGAGGGGAAAACACTGTCTAGCTCTGCACTTGATCTTCGGGGTGTGTCTTCAGCACGGGAATACCTTCTCCATTATCTGGGTACTGATCTTTTCTCCTTTCTTATAATCTCTCTTTCATTGTTAGATGCTAAGCTGCAACCATTTAAAAAACCCCTAAAAAATTGATAACTTAGGATTTCACCATAGGAACTTGTTCTAATTAAAAACCCAGTAATGATATATGCTTAAACTCCCATATCTCAAGTTTCATTCGAATCCAACCCCGATTACCCTTAGAACTATGAGCTGGTCACCTGCTGAATTTGCCGTCCTTGGGCATTTCACCCAATCTCACTGTTGGGTAAATTTTTGGGTTGTGGGTAGTCTTGATTCCAACTTAGAACGCCATTCTACCTTAGGGAATCAAGTTTCAAAGCTTTTAGACTCCATTTTCCCATAATTTTAGCACTGGTCCACCTGGCAAAAACGCCCCACTTGGGCGTTTTTCTCTTGCTGCTTAATTGGGTTGATTTGGGGTTCTGGGTACTTCTGATTTGAATTTCTATTGTCATTTTACCTCAGGAAATCAAGTACCGTCTTCTAGAAGTGATCATAAACGTCATTTTCTTGCTGCCATAGGTCCACTTGACTCATTATTCAACCATTTCACCGGGCAGTTCATTATAGCACATCACTTCTATTTTTACAGCTCCCTTAATCATTTCAGCCATACAATCTCTTGTTATAATCTTGGTATCTAATTATTTCCGATTGCCGGTCACCTATCACATCACTCTCATCTTACCGCTTGTGTCCATTTATTGGCTGAAATCAAACAAGAGGAGCTCATTTACACTCACTCCTTGCTTTCATCTCTCATCTTTCTGTGTTGGGTGTATTTGTTGTCTCTCAACCATCACTGGTTGAGCAGGGTCTCCCCCTTGACTTGGCCAAGTGCCTTGTCTAAAGTGACAGTAGCCTTGTCCAAAGTGACAGTAGCCTTGTCCGGTGTGACTTCCGTTCATTTGAGAGGAGGACCTGGCTATTGCTAGTTACACCTTCCTAGTTGTATCCTCTACCGTCCCTATTGAGATATCTACCACAAACAGCTAGAGATTGTGTGATAACAGTACCCAAATCCAGATCTAGGGACACTAACTCAAAAACTCAAAATTGACTAGTTCTGGCTAGGAATTTAAACTTAAGTCTCAAATACCTCTATACCTCTATGAATTATCCAATGATGGATTTTAGGATCTAATACATAATAAGTACATCCTACAACATCCTTAGAAAGACAACCAAATTTGACAATTGCACATTTTCTGGGTATATCACACGTGGGTAGACTCCTTTGGATAAACCAAAGGCTTCAAGGCAATGGCCCTAGGACTTATGTGGAACCGAATGACTTCTGGTGCAGAACTAGAAGTGACTGGTCTGTAACTACCCCAACCTACTATGAAAACACTGAGTTTGACAATTAGACTAAATTTGGCAAAGTTTGGAAGCTAGGTGGAAATTTGCAAATTCAGGACAACTCGACTAGGTGACTTCCAACTCAATTCTAAATGTACCTGGGGGGCACGAATTTCTGGTATGAAGGATGGGACAAGTTCAACTATGTCTCTTCTTACTGTATCAACTTACATAATGTGATTTGGAGGTGTGGAATTCAGGTTATTACAATAAATATGAAAACTAGTCAGATTTAGCATTAAAACGAGCATAGGAGTAGATAATCATTGAAGAGAGAGATAGAATTGCAGAACTAAAAGCAATTGAATCACACTAATTTGCAGAGGAAATCATTTTCATTACAAGGATGTAGGTATAGCAGCAAATACGCATGAAATCACCATCCTCCATCAATAACATGGACAAATACAAAACACTGCAGAAAACACACTAAACTGCTAGAGTCCTCGACACTGCTGGAACAATAGCTCGCTTGATTTGAAGTGGAATGGACCTGCAAATTACATGAGAAGCCTGCAATTATTCTCAGTGAGAAATTCTAAATGCCTTCCTCCTCAAGGTCTAGCTAAATTCTCAACTAGTGTGGTGAACAGAAGGGGCACATCTCCCAAATGGTGACAAGGGGCACATCTCCCAAGTCTCGAAAAGATCAGAGCTATTCAACTCAATAATCAAATTGGAAAATATGTGAATAGGTGCACTCATCCTCTTTTTATAAGTTATGTGCACTAGCCTCATGCAATGCGCCCTCACTGGCTAAATTTGGACAGTCGGATTTATGTGACTCTTTCCTTGCTTTCTTGCCTTTCCTGCTTTAGTCTACTTTTCCTACTTTTGGAAACTCATGCTTTTCCTTGTTGTTATGTTGCTTTCCTGATTTTCGGTGCTTTCCTGCTTTTCTGATACCTTCCTGATTTTCAGTGCTTTCCTGCTTTTCTACTACTTTCTAGCTTTTCAGTTTCTTTCTTACTTTTCACTACTTTTCTTCCAGTTTCCTTTGTGGAAGACAACTCATAGGGTCCATCTAATCTCTTATGCACCCTCCTGGTCCACCTAGACATTTCCAACTCATCACACTATTAATTAAATATTAAATATTCACAACTTATGGACTACATCACTTCTCTATGTTTTAATTTAATTAAACTAGATAACCATAGACCAAAATTAATCCCTACTAATTTATTTAATTTCTGCCTGAACCCATGGGGATTGAATGGGTTAGAGAGATGACAATGGAGCCACTAGGGGGGGACATTATGGTCCTCCCCTCCCAAGATTGCTTGTCCTCAAGCAAATGCAATCCCGGATGCTGTAAAACCTTCTCACCTTCCCATGTTGCATATTCACTTGGTAAATATTTCCATTGAACAAGGTACTCCTTGATGGTCCTATTTCTTAGCTTCCTCTCTCTTATCTGCAAAATCTTCTCTGGAACAAGTGTCAAGTTTCCTTCATCATCAAGTGGAGGAAGCTCCTTTGAAATTGCCACTTGTTTCCCAACTAGCTTCTTAAGACAAGATACATGGAACACATTGTATATCTTGCTCCCTATGGGCAACTCCAACTTATAAGCAACTTCACCAATCCTCCTCACAACTCTATACGAGCCATCGAACCTTGGTTGCAACTTTTCATCCGCTTTGCATTCAAGGAAGATTGCTTATAGGGATGCAATCTCAAGTATACCAACTCACCTTCTTGGAAGTTTCACTATGTCCTATGCTTGTATGCATTCATCTTTTGTTGGTTCTGCGCAACCTGCAAATATTCCTTGAGTTCTTTGAGAATGTCTTGACTCTCTTGCAACCAATCCTTGGCCTTTTGGGCCTCGCAATCTCCAAAATTAGATCTTCAAATGTAGGAGTATCATACCCATACAAAGCTTTGAAGGGTGTCATGTCAATGGATAAGTGGAACGTTGTGTTGTAGCAAAATTCTCCTAAATACAACCATATAATCCATGCTTTTTGTTGCCCCGTGGCATAGTTCCTAAGGTATTCTTCAAGCCATTGATTCACCCTTTCATTTTTTCCATCAGTTTGAGGGTGACAGCTTGTGCTAACATCCAAGCTTGTCCCAACCAACTTGAACAGCTCTTGCCAAAATGCACTTGTGAATTTGTGGTCCCCATCACTTATGATGGTTTTAGGCAAACCATGCAACTTGAATACTTCTTGAAAGAAGAGACCAACAACTTGGCTTGCTGCAATAGTAGATGTAACAGCAAAAAAATGTGCAACTTTTGTTATCCTATCAACCACCACAAAAATGCATTCTTTACCTTGAACTTTTGGCAAGCCGGTGATGAAATCCATGGAGATACTCTCCCATTTTTGCTCCAAAATGGGTATAGGTTGTAATAGGCCAGCATGATGTATATGCTCCACCTTATTCTATTGGCATGAAATGCACTCTCTCAAATGCTTCACCACATCATTTTTTAGGCCCTTCCATGAGAACCTCTCTCTTACCTTTCTATAAGTTTTCACGAAACTAGGATGGCCTGCCAAGGGTGCATCATGGGAAGCTTCTAAAATTCTCTTTTTCAAAACTGATTCTGTAACTAAGAAGATTCAGTCCCTATAGTATATTACCTCATTAAGAACCTTGAATGAATCATCATGTATTAACCCATATAACAACTTACGTGCAAACTCATTTTTAGAGTACTCTACTGCTAACTAAACCTTCCAATCAACGAGAAATTCCATTAAAGAAAGAGTTGGCTTCCTAGATAGTGTATCTGCAACTACATTCATTTTCCCTTTCTTGTATTCTATGTCAAAATCATAGGATTGAACTTTACTCACCCATTTTTGTTTCCTATCATTAAGCTCCTTTTGTGTCAAGAAATGCCTTAGACTGTTGTGATCAGTCTTGACCACAAACTTGCTCCCCACCAAGTACTGTAGGAACTTGGACAATGCGTGCATAATGGACAGCATTTATTTATCATAGATTGAGTAGTGTCTTTCATGTGGCTGCAACTTTATGCTCTCAACAGCAATGGGGTGCTTATTTTGCATCAAAACTACTCCAATGCCTTCATCGGTCAGAAGCATCACACTAAAGCACAAATGGTTGAGTGAAATATGGTAAGGCAAGGACCGGACAACTACTCATTACTTTCTTCATTTGATTGAAAACCTTTTCAACTTCCTTGGACCAACAAAATGCTTCCTTCTTTGTAAGGTCAATCAAGGGTGTTGTCAACTGTGAGAATCCCTTGACAAATTTTACGTAATGGGTGTAGATTCCAATGAATCCTCTCAACTCAGTCACATTATTGGGGCTTGGCCAATCAAGAATAGTCTGGATATTTTACATGTGTACTTTTACTCCATCTTTTCCAATCACATGACCAAGATACAGTAAATTTGTCATTCCAAACTCACATTTGGACAGCTTTGCATACAATTATTGTTCTGCCAAAATGGTTAGAACAGCTTCCAAATGATGCAAGTGTTCATCCCAAGTCTTGCTATAAATAAAAATATCATCAAAGAACACTAACACATACATATGGAGCTACTTACCAAAGACTCTATTCATGCAAGATTGGATTGTAGCTGGAGCATTAGTCAAGCCAAATGGCATGACTAAAAATTCAAAGTGTTCATAGTGATAGCGGAAGGTTTTCTTGTGTATGTCTTCCTCTCTCATTATGATTTGATGGTAACCAGAACGAAGGTATATCTTAGAAAATAACTTGGCCTCATGCATCTCATCCATCAGCTCATCATTTCTTGGAATTGGGTACCAGTTCTTAATGGCCTTCTTGTTTAGGGCCCTGTAATCTATGCACATCCTCAGCGTCCTATCTTTCTTCTTCACTAAAACCACTAAATATGAAAGAGGACTTGAACTTGGTCTGATGACTCCTAATTCAAGAATTTACTTTATAGCCTTCTCAATTTCATCCTTGAACTTTTTGGGGTGCTTATATGGGTGGTTCATGATGGGTTTTGTTCCGACCTCCAATTCGATTGCATGCTCCACTCCTCTATCTGGTGGCCTACCGCATGGAAGGTCTCCAAAATCCTTCTCATGCTTTCGAAGCAATCTCTTGATGTCTTCAGGGTGTTGTGAAACATCTATGGTGGTTCCTTGAGTGGTGATGAGGAACTCAACAACCCATTCAATGTCTTCATGCCTCAAGATTGATCTCATACTAGGTGAAGACACCACTTGATTAGGATAGGTGTTAATGCCTTGAAAGACTATATGCTTCCCATCAGAATCTTTGAAGCGTATTTGAGGCACCTTATAATTCATGAATTTTTTCCCAATGGATTACAACCATTGCACTCCCAACACCAAGTTAGTGATATCCACATTCACAACATAGAAATTGTTTGTCAAGGTATAATCTCATATGGTTACTTGCAGCTTTGGAATCCATCTAGTGCAATCCATGGAGTTATTACCTGGTATGATGATTGTGAAACCTTCAAAGGTTTCAGTAGGCAGCTTCCTTCTTTCCACCAGGGAAGAATCAATGAAGTTATGAGTAGCACCTCCATCAACCAAAATTGTAACTCTTGCCAGGACTATAATATTGCCATTGTCTAGTGTTAGTTTTTCTTCATATGTTGTCTCGTAGTCACCATCTACTTCGATTGGTTCTTCCTCATCTTCGCTCTCTGAGAAGACCTCAATATAATGTCTTTTTCCCTTAGCACATGTGTGGCTTGGAACCCATGGTTCTTGGCAAGTGAAGCATAAATTTCTCCTCCTTAATTCATCTCGATCTCTAAAAGTGTTCTCCTTCTTGAAATATCCAGTGAAATTCCTCAGTGGAGGTCTTTGATTCTTGAACTTGGTAGGTACAGTATCCTTGGGAGGAAATCGTGTTCTTAGTATGGCATCCTGTAGATCTCTAGTTCTTCTCATTGCATCCTGCAAGGTAGATGGTCTATAGGCTTTAACCAACCCTTTAAATGGCTCTGTTAATCCTTCTATGAATAAAAGGATCAAGCAAGATTCTGATACGTCTGTGACCATCATATCTAGCTTCTAGAACTCTGAAATATAAGCCTTTGGAGTTCCTGTCTATCTTAAAGGTGTTAGCTCTCTGAAAGATATCTTGGGATATTTCCGATCAAATGTATCTGCTAATATCCTGGTTAAATCCTCATATGTTGTCACTTGGTCATGACCCAGAGTCCTCATGCCATGGAACCACCAGTCATTATCCTCTTCGTCAATATGTAGGGTATCCATTTTGATGGCATCCCTTTCGGCCATGGGGTTCAACTGGAAGTTTGTGTCTAATTTCTGGATCCATGAACTGGCAATGCATTTTGATGAACCATCAAAATATGGAAGAGATATCTTACCAATGGAATTATTCAACTCAAAATTGTGAGTAGGCATCCCGTTGCTTCCTCTTGGATTGAATTTGTACTGGGAATCATAGAAGTCCTTGAAAGGAAATGCTCTCCTACAATCTTCACTCAAAGTCTGGTACTCTGCATAGTGATCCTCCCATGTATCAATTAATTTAATCTGCACTTCTGGTTCCTCTCTATGTTGAAATGTTCTTCGGTAAATTTAGGCATGGTAGGCCATGGCTAACTCTTGATATCACTCTTGAACTCATGAGGCCGATTATGAGACTTTTCTTTGAAAAGAGAGTCTCACCATAGACCTTCTTTCCTTCATTCTAAGAGCCACTACTGCTCCCTTATCCATCTTTGTTCACCAATTGCTTGGCCAGGAATTCTCTAGTCTCTTGCGCCGAACGGATCATATTCTGGGATATATCTTGCATTCCCTTCAGTATGCTCTTGCATTCCCTTCAATATGCTCTGAACAAAATATTTGAATTCATCCTTTTCATCCATGTTCGACATTTTTTTTCTCCTTGGATCTTGCCTTTAGTGGAGTCAAGTTATTCTTCTACAAGGTTCTCTTCTGGATCTTTCCTATTAAGATATGTATTTCTCTTTGGGATCATCAAGGATTACCATTTTCAAGTTCATAGGACCATTCTCTGATACCACTTTAATGTACCCAAACCCATATCTAGGCACACTAACTCAAAAGCTTAAAATTGACTAGTTTTGGCTAGGAATTAAACTTAAGTCTCAAACACCTCTAGGCTTGTATGAATTCTTCAAGGATGTATTTTAGGATCTATTACAGAATAAGGACATCCTACAACATCCTTAGATAGACACCCAACTTCGACAGTTGCAATTTTTATGGGTACATCACACCTAGGTAGACTCCTTTGGCTAAACCAAAGGCTTCAAGGCATTGGCCCCAGGACTTATGTGGAGCCCAACTGCTTCTGGTGCAGAAGTGAAATTGGTTGGTCTATAAATACCCCAATGTGCTATGAAAACACTGAGTTTGAAAATTGGACTGAAATTGGAAAATTTTGGAAGCTAGGAGGAAATTTGCAAATTCAGAACAGCTCAAATAGGTGATTTCTAACTCAATTATAAAGGTACCTAGGGGTAACAAATTTATAATATCAAGGATGGGATGATTTCATATATGTTTCTTCTTATTGTATCAACTTACAGAATGTGAATTGGAGGTGTGGAAGTCAGGTTATTACAACAAATATGAAAACTAGTCAGATTTAGCATTAAAATGAGCATATGAGTAGATATTCATTGAAGAGAGAGATATAATTGCAGATCCAAAAGAACCTAAATCACAATGATTTGAAGAGGAAATAATTTACATTACAATTCTGTAGCTACAGTATAAAATACCTAGGAAATCACCATCCTCCATCAATAACATGGACAAATACAAAACACTGCAGAAAACACACTAAATTGTTGGAGTCTTCAACACTGTTGGAACAATAGCTCGCTTGACTGGAAGTGGAATGTACCTGAAAATTGCATTAGAAGCCTACAATTATTCTTAGTGAGAAAGGTTGAGTTCCTTCCTCCTCAAGGTCTATTTAAATCCTCAACTAGTGTGGTGAACAGAAGGGGCACATCTCCCAAGTCTCGAAAGCTCAAAGCTCTTCAACTCAATAATCAAACTGGAAAAATACGTCAATGGGTGCGCTCATCCTCTTTTTATAAGTTATGTTGGATTCTTTGAAAATATGAACTGCATGAGGACCACTAGCCTCATCCAATGCACCCTCACTGGCTAAATTTGGATTGGCAACTTTATGTGACTCTTTCCTTGCTTTCTTTCCTTTCCTGCTTTAGTCTGCTTTTCCTGCTTTTGGAAACTCCTACTTTTCCTTGATTTTTTTATGCTTTCCTACTTTTCTACTACTTTCTTGCTTTTCAGTGCTTTCCTGCTTTTCTGCTGCTTTCCATCTTTTCGGTTGCTTTCTTGCTTTTCACTGTTTTTCTTCCAGTAACTTCCTTTGTGGAAGAGAACTCATAGGGTCCATCTAATCTCCTATGCACCCTCCTGGGCCACCTAGTAATTTCGAACTCATCACACTATTAATTAAAAATTAAATATTCATCACTTATGGACTACATCACTTCTCTATGTTTTAATTTACTTAAACTAGATAACCATAGACCAAAATTAATCCCTACTAATTTATTTAATTTATGCCTGAACTCGTGGGGATTGAATGGGTTAGAGAGATGACCATGGAGTCACTAGGGAGGGGACATTACAGAATCAAAGGCAATATGATTTGAAGAAGTGTACGAGGTTAAAAGAAATGCAGAAGAAAAAGGAGTGGTCGTGCAGACACAAGGAGCATTTGTGAGAAGGGCGCAAGAAGCATGTGAATGTATATGTGCATGAAATCATTACAGTATAAGAGAAGCAGTGACCAAATTTGAACTAGAATACATCATAATTGAGTACATCAAACAATGACACAAAGCACAAATCAAAGTGTGTGCAGATCTAAAGTCATTGTACAGCTATATCGCAGGGCGGTTGGACAGGGCAAGGAAAGGAGATTGCAATCTGCACTCAAGTTGGTACCTGAACACTGCGAGTTGGTGCTTTTGCAGAGGATTGGTGTGCTCACAGGTTGGATCCTGAATCAGCAAGTTGATGCTTGCGTAGAGGATTAGTGTCCTCACAGTTTGAAACCTGTAGTCTGCAAGTTGGTGCTTGTCAGTGGGATTGGTGTCCCAATCAAATGGGTTTCTGAGTGAGTCGGTGCTCAGATCAGTGGAGATTGGTGTCTCCCATATCTCTATGTAATTTCATTTTATACATATATATATATATAAAAGTTTCTTCAAACATTTTGCGCACAGTTTGTTTTTATTGATGTGGTTTTAAATAGCAATAGTGGTGCATCTTTTAAAAAGTGAATTATTTGTAAATCTGCACATGATACTGATTCACCCCCCTCTCAGTATCATTAAGAATTCCAACAATTGGTGTTGTTAGGAAAAGTGTTCTTATAGCAGGGGAAAGACTACCAACATGTTGGGGTATCAGATAGACATATAAATTTCTGCAAACATTGTTATTAAGCAAAAGGATTAGGGTTTAGGAGAATGTGTACCTTATTCAGAAGGTTGATCCAAGCTTTCTCCTCTTGTTCTCCAATGAAACAACCTGCAAAACAATCACAAAACCTTCTTCAAACCAATTTAACTACAAATAAAAGATTGATATTCATTAGAAAATGTAACATCAAATTGTAACAAGATTTGCAATAAACATAAACAAATATATTTGGAAAGGGAAGAATGTCCAATCTTTATTAATAAATGCATTAAGTACATAAATCTATACATGTCCTGCACCGGCACCATCGTAACCAGACCCTGGGCTCCTACTCCTCTCTCTTGATTATGAATTTCTTCAGCATAACCTTCTCCACAAATTAGCTCCTTTAGGATCCCTTTCTCAAGCCCCTCCCCTTGTATTTATAGCAAGGAAAGGAGGGTTGGTTCGAAAGGTGGTTAGATTGGGAAGTTGGGGTAGTTAAGGTACCTGTCTCAACTAATCCCATTTCATGTTTTTAATATATTTTTCAATATTTCTTAAGACACCCGCGACAATGATATCGGACAACTAGCGAGTCACTCGTTACTATCCTAACTTGCATCTAGCGGGTGCAACTTTTAATTGATACCCACGGGTTGTCAGTGTGAACACCCGCAGTTAACCCACTGGTTGGAAAGCGTAAGAGTCGCGGTTATGCTTAAAAGTAGGCAAAGAAAAATTATTTTAAGGACGGGATTGCAAGGCTCATCTCTAGGTCATCTAGGTTCAAAGTAAGCTCTTCCATCCATGGTTTCCTTTTGTGTGACCGACAGGGCAATGTGGTCACAGACGGAGAAGTGTTATTTTGACCGATAACAGATGCCCCCTAATGTATGAGGTCAGAGGGAAACAATGGCCTAAATACATTACAATCCAAGAAGAGGAGGAGCAAAGAGGCCACATGATGAGATCACAAACAGTACCTGAAACAGAAACAAAGTCAGCGAGCAATTTACAATCTTGACATCAGAAGATGTTTAGAATGGTAGAACATAATCTCCAATACATAACGGAAATATGTATATAGAATGGCCACTGAAATACAAGCGTGGAGCCATGTCAAACAGGAGAGCATGGCCATAACAAAAAACTGGAGCTATGTCTCATCAAGAGCCAAAAATGGGTGTGGCTCAGTCTTGCGTAACTTGGGAAATAACAAAATGTGATGATGCTATTATAGGCCCAAGGTATTCATCCAAACCGTCTCAAGGTACGAATCCTAACCATGCGAATAAATGAGTTGATGTCGAACATGGAGGACACCGTCTTATTACCGGCCATTGATGTGGACCTTTAACAAACACGAGGGCACCCACCATTAATGAAAATGGGGTCCAGGGTAGCTAGTACATTCTAACAAGTGTGAATAAGGGGTCTTGAAGTCAAACACCTGAAGAATCCATTGAGTAGGGGACATTGATGTATTCTTGTTGATGTATTTGTAACTTCGGAAGATATTCTTCTATGTATTACATTTGTACTTTATTGTATATCCAACTGAGCTGTTATATTCCTCAGATTGGAAGTGTCGTCATTTGTATTTGCAAGTGTCGCAAGTTATATTACAAGTGTCATCATTTGTATTGATGGGTTATTAGACCACCA
Source organism: Larix kaempferi (assembly GCA_027924585.1). Classification (NCBI taxonomy): domain Eukaryota; kingdom Viridiplantae; phylum Streptophyta; class Pinopsida; order Pinales; family Pinaceae; genus Larix; species Larix kaempferi. Next base: position 9,660,997 of record BSBM01000592.1, read on the forward strand.
GTGTGGGGTCGGCCCTAGTTAGATCATGTGGTTGGGTTATTAGGTTTCATTGAGAAGTCGGCCCCAGTGTTTATTGGCATGTCAAGTCAGTGTATAAATAGAGAGGTTGTGTCTCTAATTTGATTCATCCACTCACTTCTCAAGCTCGCATAGCTAAAAGATAAAGTGGAGCACATGTGGAGGAGGAGGAGCAACTGCTATAGACATCTTATTGGGTTTGATCCTTATGTTCCTGTATTGGGGCTTATTCTATCTCTGAGTAAGTTCCGGGTTTTTCACCTTCTTGGTTTTCCCCGGTGAAACTCTGTGTCTCTTGTGTGCTTGCATGATTGTGTTTATGATTGATATGTTTTAGATATGCTGTACATGTTATTCTCTTAGAGATCCTAATGATAATGGAATGAAATTATCGAAAAATTAACAATTCCCACTATTCAATGGCGAGGGAAATTGCCACTATTGACTGCAATCCCCAAGGTACTACCCGAAACTCTAAACTTCATTCCCAGAGAAAGATGAGTTGAAGTCGATGGGAAGAAGTCCGTTGGAAGGGAGGCCTTAAGGCATCCTCCATCATCCAACATGAGATATAATCAAAAGGTTGATTTGATATGGAATAGGACTAAGTACATGATGAAACATACTGACACCAAGGAATGGCCGACACATGAGGTCAAGGTAACTGCGGAATCACTTACACAAGGGTTATCCTTGAACATTGAGCACGACACAAGAGTGACTTAGGAAGCTTTGAATACAAAGGGACCATGATACAAATCTGTAATGTAGGAGACATTAACAGATTCTCCATATGATTGGAAGAGTAACCAATCGGAGGAGTAAACTCTGAGATCAGGTTTATCCTAAGGCAAAAACTAAAAAGCCAACATGTTTGAAAGACTCAAAAAGGTGTTGTGTTCAAGTACATAATTGACTTGATGCCTTTATACTGAAAGATACTTGACATTCTTCCCTTCCCTTTTCTCTTTTTGTTAAAAAATGTCCTTATTGTTAGTTTTAATGAGTCCAAGAAAGCAAACTCAATAGTCCTTCTTCATTTTTGAAACAAGCTCGAAGAAGGAGGGAGAATACTGCTTGGTATAAGTCCAACCATGTGTAATTTAACGAGTCCATGAGAGGGAAACTCAAGACCGTCTTCATTTTTTAACGAGTTTGAAGAAGAGATAGACCAATACTCGATAACACTGATCCATGGATTTTAATATCGAGCCTAGATCTGTTCATGCTCGCAGGTGTTTTGAATTTTAAGGAGTTTGAAAAACTTAAACAATAACTCCATACACCTACTCATGAATTTCACATCGAGCCCGAGTTGGTGAATGCTCGTTGGTGTTTTCATATTTCGAGAGTTTGAATACCCTAAAGAAGACTCCCAAAGGTCTTTTTTTGTAGACTTAGTCTCCTCACCTGAAAAAGTGTAAAACAATGAGAGAAGAACTCTTCTAGCCATGCGAGACTAGAGTATACCTTTTTCGTAAGTAATCCACAAAGATCCGGAAAAGGGGTAAACTTATATCTAAGTGGATATCTATTCAAGTCCTTTAAGGAGTTTGAACAAGACAAGCATGCTCGGCAATCTCGTTAAGTTTTTAAAGAGTCTAACAAGAGCTTAAAATACTCTATATGGAACATGGAACTTAATATTAGGTAAAAATGATATACAATTTATAAGTTCCTTGATATGTCAACTGACGGAAAGGTTGTAGATAGCATGAAGACCACCGGATTAGTAGAAAATGACATATAAAGATGAACAAAGGAGATTTCAATATGACATAAAATGATAGAAAGATCTAATATCTTGAACTTAACTAACATTCCAAAAGAAAAACAAACCTTTGTGTGGTCACCCATTGCGAAGATAGTGAGAAAGTGCCTTTTAGAGCTTCACCTAATCAAACAACTTGAAAAAAAAGTCACTAGGATTAAATAAAGTTAAAAGAATTTTGAAACTATATGAAAGTGGGTAAATATTTGAAATAATTTTTATAAATAGTGTCAAAATGAAAACATAACTCACAAAGTCATTTCATTGGAGCAAAGGATCAAAAAAACCCCTTACTTCAACCAACGATAGCGATCAATCCAGGACACGAAATCAACTTTCACCACTTGCAAGTAAGTTACCTCTGCCTTGTCTATCAATTCAATCCATTCTTTTAATTTTTTAATGGTGTTTTTGAATTTTTATATGCGTTTAAAATTTAGGGCTTCGCACCCGCGAGTCTGGTTATGCTAAACTCATGGCTATGTGAAAAGTGCGCGGGTTTAGCATAAGCAGACCCGCGGGTACCCGCCTCTAGTGCAGAGGTGAAGTTGCGGGTACCACTATTTAAAATGAAAAAATAAAAAACTAATGCATGAAGTGGGGTGAATGATGCAGGATGGTCTTAACCTGGAGGGAGAGGGAGCATGAATCCATGGATAGGGATGCCATGGGGGATCCACTCACCTTGAATGCACTACGAAGATGCGGGCTTCTCAAATTTTTATGAACAACAAGTATGCGTGCGCAAACGCACTTACTCCAAATACTCGTCAACTACTGGGATGACGATCATGGGATGTTTGATCTCTAAGGGGAGATGCTTGATATCACAATAGATGATATATATTTCATCACCGTTTTATCCCGAAGAGGTGAGGGATTCAACCTCCAGGGAATATTTCGAGGGGTAGGTGCTCTATCTATCCAAGACTACATCAATGCCTGCTGCTTGCGTGGCACCTAGAAAAGCGGAAGCCAAGTTCCAATTGGGTTTATTGCAAGCTTCCCACTGAAAGTGATATTGAGCACACTTAACAGGATTGGAAGGAGTGTCGTACAACATTTGGCCTCTTGACAATATATGCATATAGGGGTTGAGTGTTTGCGTGGTGTGATATTTGATTGGTGTTCGGGCCTACTGGTGAATATGAAACACCAATTGACAGTGTAAAACCGGGAAGAAAAATAACTTCGGATATGGAAGTATCTTGTGTACCTTCTTCGAGAGAGAGTGTCCGCTCTGATTCTGGGGGTAGCTCTACTAGTGTTGGACCCTCGCGAGCCACTGATGAATCAATGGGGAGATATCTTCTTGCGCTAGGGTGGTGGTGAGACTAGCCTTTCATATGTTGATGAAGACTATCTGGCGTGGTGGATCCGCCAAGTACCGGTGCTTGAGAAATTCTTGTATGCAGGTATGGATTTCTGAGGAGATCCAGAGCTCATGCTGCCTCCAAGGGCATCCTGGGGCGAGATAGGTACTACAAAGTTTTTGTTTTCGAAAAATTATTTAAAATTTTTATGTCTTTTTATATATTATTTGTATGATGAGTAAGAGTGTTGACAAAATCTAATATATGCAAATGTGGGGCCAACAATGCCTATTGGAAATCTGAGGACATATGTACGGCTGACTCATCCAGGTGATGCAGATGCTATGCTGAGGAACATCGAGGGAAAGCTAAGTCATTTGACTCATGATATCGCTACCTACAAGATCGAGTGAATGTCACTCAAGATGCAGGAGCATGTTGTAGCGGTGCCCCCAGCCTGGATTAGGTTACTTAGGAAAGTAGCCAGGCTGGTCATATGTTACAGGGAGGTCATAGTGGAGCTAGCTGAGACTCCTCCCTCTCCATAGGGAGAGTGATGCACATTATTATTTTTGAGGTTGTTTACGCCCATTTTGTATATTTTAACAATGGATGACTCAAACTCATATGTATTTTTTGGACCATATATATATATATATATATATATAATAGTGATTATATACATGCATGCTTATGTGTTTTAAATGTTATTGTGAGTGATACAAATGTCAATCAAGTACATAATTTTCAAATGAATCAGCTAATGCATTTAAATTCCTTGAAATGTGTTGATATGTAATAAAATCAAAATGTCTTTCAAGCAACCTAACTCTCAAAAACTGACGTAACAAAGAAGGATCTCGAACCTTGTACTCACCCGACAACTGAAGTACTGCTAACTATGAATCAAGTCATACCTCCAAATGTGAAATGATGTGATGAATAGCATCTCATAGTAACTCAATAACCGCACTATACTCAGCTACATTATTCGTCGTAGGGCCATCGGTGAATCCTATGAAATACTCGGATTGTCATCTGAAACCAAAATCCAGAAGACACATAACCCAAGCTGCTAAAGCAAACTAACGAGTGTGGCAACTAGCGCCATCGGTGAATCCTATGAAATACTTGGATTGTCATCTGAAAAAAAAATCCAGAAGACACATAAGGCAATAAATCCAAAAACGAATAACTCTACAACAAAAATGTACATCTATAGTACAAGAAAAAACATGTATGCCTAAGTGTAATACTTTTTCAGGTAGAGCTCATTTCTAGGCTCAGGAAACTTATAACCATCATAATCTGTTAGATCATAAGCTCCCTTCTTCAATACTTTAGAAACAATGTAAGGTCTGAGCCACATAGATTTAAACTTACCTACCCCCAAGGGATCCTTGTCTTGATAGTAGAGAAAAACAAGGTCTCCTTCTGAGAAAACCCTTGGTTTTATAGACTTATCGTACTGATGTTTAACTCGGCTCGTGTGAGCTTCATTCGTAGTAAACGCATCTCGGTAATGTTCATATAAATGCTCTAAATGAAGCAATCACTCTTCTAAAGCAGAAGTTTCAGGAAGTAGTTGGATATCCAACTTCAGATATGGAATCTCGCATTCAATTGGTATGGCTACCTCCAACCCAGGTGAAAAACCTATAGCAATTTTAACGTTGGATCGATATTCCCAAAGAGCCGGATACAACATGATTGTTAAATTTTGAGCATTAATTCACAATACTATAGGATCTTCACTGAGAGAATAACATATACAGTATATCAATGCATGACAATCACAATAAGCATCACAAGCATCACAAGAATCAAAAGCATGAGAGACAAGAGACACAGAGTTTCCGTGGGGAAAACCCTAAGGTGAAAAACCCCACAACTTCCTCAGAGATAGAGAGAGCAATGGCTCAACCAAAGTACAACCAAAATACACTTGAGATAGTCTCCTAGAAGCAGATGATCCTCCTCCTCACTAGTGCGCCACTTTCTGAGTGAGAGAGAGATGACTTTCTGAATGATCTAAATAGAGATCTCCTGATCTCTATTTATACTAACCTGTTTTCCCAGTGACCTTATGGGGCCGACTTGTCTAGCTAGGTACATCCACAATATAATATATATTTCAGGGCCGACCCCACACATGGTGGTCTAATAACCCATCGGCAAGTGCACACACTTGCGACACTTGTCAATCCACATGACAACACTTCCTTATAGAGGAATAACACATCTCTAATAAGGGTACAATAAATATATATGAAATACATAGATGAAATACATTCCGAAGTTACATATACATCAACACTCCCTCTTAACTAGGAAGGTATTTCTCGACATAGATCTGCTAGACAAGTCTTCTTCTCGGGATCATCGTCATCATCATCGTCACTGCTGCTGCTATCTCAACCAATCTCTGACTCTACTTGTCATAGGAATTTCTACAGAGCCAGTCCTTTTTCATACTAGATGTAGGCCCACCACCTGCAGGTCTTCATCATCACTGGCCATACTGTGGAAATCTCAGGACTTATTACGTGCGTCACAAAACCTTAAAAGAGTCTCTTGACTAGCAAGAACCCTAAAGAGCATTTGAGGCCTTTTTCATCCTGTCCAGATCTCCAGGACTTATTACATGTGACCCCACCACAAAACCTTGAAAGAGAATCCCAGGACTGATTACGAGCACAAGGCTCAACCTATCGGATCTCCCAGGGCACAAATTACATGTGGTCACCACAAAACCTCGAAAGAGCATCCCAGGACTGATTACGAGCACAAGGCTCAACCTATCCGATCTCCTAGGGCACAAATTACATGTGGTCATGGCAAAACCTCGAAAGAGAATCCCGGGACTGATTACGAGCACAAGGCTCAACCTATCGGATCTCCCAGGGCACAAATTACATGCCATAGGACAAAACCTCGAAAGAGCACCTGCTAGATATCCCAGGGCACAAATTACATGCCATAGGCAAAACCTTGAAAGACTATCTGCAGATCTCCCAGGGCACAAATTATATGTCCTCCCAAGAAAAACCTCGAAAGAGCATTTGCCAGATATCCCAGGGTACAAATTACATGTCGTAGGCAAAACCTCGAAAGATTATCTACAAATCTCCCAGGGCACAAATTACATGCTTATCTGCACAACCTGTTCCACGGCCACAGAGTATCAACCTGATACTCACCATACATCATCCTGATGTACACATGATCATCCTGATCATCATCACTGCAACATCCTGCTGCATGTCATCTGGAGAAACATTCTGAAGCTCGTCATCCATGGTCATCCTGATCATATAATGCATCTACCTAATGCATACCAAGTATCTACCTGATACATATCATCATACATGATCCACCTGATCATACAGTGTATCCACCTGATACAAATACAAATACATGATACATATCACCATACATGATCCACCTGATCATACAATGTATCCACCTGATACATATACAGATACATGGTCCAAGCATCCAACATGATGCTTATACAAAATACATACACATGATCCAACCGATCATATCCAGCATCCAACATGATACGTACATACATATAAATGATCCAACTGATCATATCCAGCATCCAACATGATGCGTACATACATATACATGATCCAACTGATCATATCCAGCATCCAACATGATGCATACAAAGCAGAAACCAGAACATCATCCTGATGCTCATCATCCAGCGCTTACATCCACAGCCATGTGAAGGATCCTCCTTCCAACATGCTTGGAATGGCTTCAGAAAATGTGTCCATCACTTCTTCCTCGAAGTGTCATCAATCCGAAGAACACCAATCCTCTCTCTGAAGTACTCGAACTTCACCCTGGCTAGTGGCTTCGTCAGCACATCTTCAATCTGCTCGTCCGTCGCAACATACAGGAGCTTCATAGCTCCTCTCTGCACCATATCCCTGATATAGTGATATTTGATCTCTATGTGTTTCAACCTGTCATGAAACACTGGGTTCTCAGACAGCTTCACACAACTTTGGTTATCGCAGAAGATACCAGTAGCATCCAATGGGAGATCAAATAACTCAGACAGTAGCTTCCGTAGCCATACTGCCTCACAACTAGCTGAACAGGCTGCAACATACTCTGCCTCAACTGTACTCAGTGCTATGCAGGACTGCTTCCTGCTAAACCAAGAGATCACACCTGATCCCATACTGAAGCAACATCCAGATGTGCTCTTCCTATCTGTAGCACTGCCAGCCCAATCTGAATCAACATAACCCTGCAGGTTAAGCTTTTGATTTGCTTCATACTTGAGCCCATAATCCACTGTACCCTTCAGGTACCTTAGAACAGGCTTCACAGCAACCAGATGAACACTCCTCGGATCTGTCAGGAACTGACTCAATGTGTTCACAGCAAAGCAAATATCTGATCTCATGTTCGTCAGATACATCAAGGACCCAATCATGTGACGATACATAGAGACATCAACCGACTCAGATGAAGCATCACATAGAAGCTTCAGATCCTATGCCATAGGTGTGGCCACGGCCTTGCAATCCATCATCCCGAATCTCTTCATGATATTTACTGTGTACTTCCCTTGACCAAGGAAGATCCCACCTGCATTCTGCCACATCTTCATACCTAGGAAATAATGCATCATTCCCAAATCTTTCATATCGAACTCAGCAGCAAGCTTCCTCTTTGTATCACACCAAGTTTTGGGAGCTTGCTACAATCCATACAAGGATTTCTTCAATCTGCACACATGTGACTCCCTATCAGGTCTTGGGACTGCATCCCAAACATCATCTTCATGATCGACGGATCATGGCATTCCATTTCTTCATCCCAGATCCTGGGAACTTCAATATCTTCAATAGATATCTTTGTTGCTGGAACAAATGTTGTAGTCCTTTTTTTTAGGTGAAGATATACGGTCTTTCCTACAAAACAAGTTAAATTGCATGATTAGAAACATCTCATAATTTTCAGAACAAATTCTTTACACATAAAGGAATATGTCATGCAGTCATGCAGTTATCTTAGCCAATGCTTCAATACAACATTTATCCATGTTCCACAACTTTCTAGATGCCTTCCAGTCTCTACCAGAACATTGTTAAGAGTTTGCACTACTCCCAACATGTCAGCAAAGAGGTTTCATTCTAGATAAGTAGCATTGGAATGTTGTACAGTGCCATAGGCCACTTACCCATCACATGCATATTAGTAGTATAGTATTCATTAATGAAATCATTCTAATATGCATAATACATCTCCTAAGTCTAGGAACATAAGCATAATATTATTTAAACAAAAATAGGCAAGAAATGATAATTGAAATACTTATCTTTGTTTGTTTGTTGGGTGGACTCCCTCTGAGTCTTTGCTTCCTGGCAGGAGCTGCTGAAGTAGCTTCTTCTACACCTTTATGTTGTGGAATGTAGGAAGATGGTCAACTCCCTCTGAAAATCTGCATCCTTGCAGGAGCTGCTGGAGTGTGCTCCCTCTTGATCTTTGCTTCCTGGATTACCTGTCCTTGAACTTATATTCATCCTTGCTGACATCAATCTTCTTGAACCCTAGAAAGTATATTCTATAAGCCTTCGAGCTTTCATTGTAACCCACAAAGATACCCTTCTTTCCTTAAGGATCTAGCTTGGTCCTCTTTTCCTTTGGGACATGTGTGTATACTGGACAACCGAATATTCTGAGATGGCTGACTTCAGGTTTCTTACCAGAAAAGACCTCTTCCAGTGTCTTGTTGTCCAATATCTTGTGGGGTGTTCTGTTCTGCACATATACAGTTGTTCTAGCTGCTTCTGCCCATAGATGCATAGGTAGATCCTGGTCATGCAGCATTGCCCTTGCTGCTTCCATGATTGTTCTGTTCTTCCTTTCTGCAACTCCATTCTGTTGAGGATTATAAGGAGCAGTCAACTCCCTCTTAATCCCTGAATCACTACAAAGCTTCTTGAAGTCACCTGAGGTGAATTCTACACCATTGTCGGATCTGAGTGTTTTGATCTTCCTGTAAGTTTGATTCTCCATCAAGGTTTTGAATTCCTTGAATTTATCAAACACCTCATCTTTGTTCTTCAAGAAGTATACCCAAGTCTTCCTGGAGAAGTCATCAATAAATGAGACATAGTAACCATACCCACTCAGAGAACTGGATGACATAGGACCACATACATCTAAGTGGATGATTTCCAGGATGTCTTTTTCCTTGCTTTCACTGCTTGGGAAAGCCTTCTTAATGTTCTTACCTTTTGCACATCCTTTGCAAACACCTTCATGTTTGGTCTTGATTTCAGGAAGACCCTCTACAACCTTGCTTGCAATTGAAAGTGCCCTATAGTGCATATGAGCAAGTCTTCTATGCCAAAGTTCACTTGGCTCCATGGATTCATGTACCATGGCATGTTCAGGTTGTCCCTTCAATTTATACAACCCTCCCTCTTGCTCTCCAATCACTACTGCATCATCTATGTTCTTTCCCTTTAGCCACATTAGGACTTGGCCATCCACAAATGCAACCCTCATACCTTTTGCATCCAATGCAGAGATGGAGAGTAATTTCTTCTTGAGCCCAGGTACATAAAGGACTTCTTTCATCTTCAAAGATTTTCCAGAATCTAGGTTGTAGGAGGCTTCACCACTTCCTTTGATTGGGTATTGATAATCATCCCCAAGTTTCACCTTATGGGGTGATTCCTGTTCAGATAGATTCACAAAAGATTCCTTAAACCCAGTCATGTGTTTGGAAGCCCCACTGTCAATCAACCAATCATTACAACCATGGGAGATAGTACCTGTGAAAGCAGAAATTAGAACATATTCTTCTTCACTTGATGAGTCATCATCACTATCACTTTCTGCCCTAGCCTTCTTCTTTGGGGGTTCATCATCTTCAGCAGCATGAGCATGATATCTTCTTTTGTTATTCTTCTTCTCCTTATTGAAGTTGTTGTTGTTGTCTTTCTTCTTCTTGTGACAATCTAAAGCAAAGTGTCCCTTCTCATTGCAATTGAAGCATCTGAGATCTTTCTTATCTTTATGATAATGGTGGTGTGAGAATCTTCTGTTATGAGATGATTCCTTCTTGGACTTGCCTTTCCTGGCATGTGCTGTGAGAGCTTGATCTTCATTTCCCATCTTTTCTTCTTGGGCCACAAGCCTAGCTTCTTCTTGAGAGCATTCTTCCCGCAATCTGTTGAAGGAGATCAACTTCTTCCTTGCACAAATTTCTTGAATAAAGAAATCCCATGACCTGGGTAGGCCATTTAGAGTGGTCATCACCACTTCACCATTCTCCACCATTTCATCCACTGCTTCTAGTTGTTCCTTGATCTGGGAGACCCTTGAAAAATAAGATTATATGGTTTCTCCATTCTGAAACTTTACTCCTTTCAATTGGTTCCGCAGGGTCATCTTCCGATTTATGTTCTTCCCTTCAAATAGCTTGGTCAAAGAGTCAAACATCTCCTTGGGTGTCTTTATAGAAGACACATGGGGTATGAGATGGTCTTTGATAGAATCGGCAATGATTCTCTTTTCCTTGACCAAGTTTTTCTTATGCAATACCTTAGCCTCTTCATCCTCTGGGATAGGGATGTCTTCTTTTACATATGAGTCCAACTCATTCTCTTCCAGGATTAACCCAATCCTATACTTCCAAGCTCGGAAGTTATCAACTCCTTCAAGCTTATCCTCAAGCTTGGTGTGGTGAGACATATTAAAGAGTACTTCAAATGGAAATAGAAAAGATTTAGGTCTTACCACTTAAAATGCTGAAAACTGGATGTAGTCTCGGATTAGGGTTTGTCAGAAAAAACCCTAAAAATTCAAAATGTGAATTTCAATTTTCTGAAAGGATAGAAAGATGCGCTTTGATGAGCTGATCAGCCTAGTGTATTCATAATTTGGGATCAGCAAAGCTTTACCCTTTAGATTTTCCTTTTTGTCCTCCCGGGTTCACTAGGGAGAGCCCTGAATTAGGATTTGAGTTTCCTGGAGATCTACCCAGCCAAAAATCTTGATCCAAATCTCTAAACTTCAATTTTTGCAAGGAGCTTCCAGCTATGTCTTCAGATTTTAGAAATTCCTATTTTTGTGGAAACCCTAATTTTTAGGGCCAAATCTGAAAATGCTCAGAATTGAATTCTGATTGGACAGATAGATTCTCCTTGATGAGTAGAGTCAATCTACTATACTGCTTTTCCAAAATCTGTGGAGAGAAATCCAATAAACAAGAAACTCAAGTTTCCATCACTGCAAAATGTCTTCTTCTCAGGTTAGCTCTGATACCATGTTAAATTTTGAGCATTAATTCACAATACTCTAGGATCTTCACTGAGAGAATAACATATACAGTATATCAATGCATGACAATCACAATAAGCATCACAAGCATCACAAGAATCAAAAGCATGAGAGACAAGAGACACAGAGTTTCCGTGGGGAAAACCCTAAGGTGAAAAACCCCACAACTTCCTCAGAGATAGAGAGAGCAATGACTCAACCAAAGTACAACCAAAATACACTTGAGATAGTCTCCTAGAAACATATGATCCTCCTCCTCACTAGTGCGCCACTTTCTGAGTGAGAGAGAGATGACTTTCTGAATGATCTAAATAGAGATCTCCTGATCTCTATTTATACTAACCTGTTTTCCCAGTGACCTTATGGGGCCGACTTGTCTAGCTAGGTACATCCACAATATAATATATATTTCAGGGCCGACCCCACACATGGTGTTCTAATAACCCATCGGCAAGTACACACACTTGCGACACTTGTCAATCCACATGACGACACTTCCTTATAGAGGAATAACACATCTCTAATAAGGGTACAATAAATATATATGAAATACATAGATGAAATACATTCCGAAGTTACATATACATCAACAATGATGTGCCAGTTTGATCTACTAGCATTAACGGTCCATTGAAGAATATTCTTCAATGTTTTGTTGACCACTTCGACTTTCCCATTCGCCTACGTATAAAACGAGGACGAGTGTTCTTGTCAAAAACCTAGCATGGTGTATAACTCAGTCATCATGTAGTTCTAGAAATGTCTACCGTGGTCAGTGACAATATCCTTAGGTATACCAAACCTAGCGATGATCTGATTGAACACGAAGTAAGATGTCGGCCCACTTCATAAAGTAGTCAACAGCAACAATGATATGGTGATGTCCTCCAGCCGAAACTGGATTACAATTCATGAAGTCAATCCCCCACCTAGTGAAGGGGCCTACTATGATGACAGGGTGAAGAGGAGCTGGGTGTGCTCGCATTTTCTTGGTGAAAAACTAACATGGCTGACAGTGTTTCACGGCTTCCAAACAATCTTTAAATATGGTGGGCCAAAAATACCCAGCACACAGTATTTTCTGGGTTGTTTCCAACCCATAAAGATGACCCCCATAGGCTCCACTATGGGCATCATTCAATACTGATTCAACTTCCTCCAAGTTCAAACAATGGCGTAAAATGGAATCTACCCCACGTCTATAAAGTGTGTTAGAAATAATGAGGTAGTTCTTAGCATGAGTTATAAGCTTTCGTCGCTCGTCTTTGGAGAAAGTCGGTGGACACTTAAAAGTCTGGAGATATATTAAAATGTCTCCATACCATGGTTCAGAGGTCGCAATGAGAAAAATATGTTCATCGGGTAATGACGAATCTTCCTCATAGCTAATTACATCACTAGGGAACTCGGATATAAGCTCAACGAACACCAAATATTTCTTTGACTTAGCAGATTGAAATGTTAGGTCAAATTCTTGCAGAATGGCAATCCACTTATTAAACTTCCCTCCGATGATACATCGGGTTAATACATACTGAAAAGGATTGACATCCGCTATAATTGTGGTGGTCCGCAACAAAATGTAATGACGTAATCTTTGAACAGCATAGACAACAACTAATGCTAACTTCTCGACGTGAGAATATTTAAGTTCTAGAGTTACCAATGCGCGAGAGAGATAATAAATGACATGCTCTTGGAGCTTGTCATCCTCCTGAACTAGAACTATACCGATTGTGGAAACAAAGGCCGCTAGATATAGAAGGAAGTCCTTAGTATAATCTGGCGGGCTCAACAAAGGGGCTAATAGTAATTATTTTTTCAAAGCGTCAAACGAAGTTTGTTCAGCCTCATCCCATAAAAATGGGTGTCTTGCTTGAGTAATCAGATGAATCCTTTGGTGATCTTGGCATAATTCATGATAAACCGTCATAGAAAATTGGACATGTCCTGCAGGCTTTGAAGTTGTCTAATGGTACGAGGAGGAGGCAATTTGACAATAGCCTCAACTTTCAAGGGGTCGATCATAATGCCATGACTGGACACAATGAAACCTAGTAAACGCCCAGACTCGATGCAAAATACACACTTCTTAGGATTTAACCAGATCTTGTAATATCTGCATCGTTCAAATACAAGTCGTAAATGATCAGGATGATCTCATCTCTTACGAGATCGCGCAAGGAGATCATCCAGATAGGGTTCGAATACGTGTTTGATATCATGGAAAGCGAAGTTCATGGCTTGTTGGAAAGTAGATCCATCATTTTTCAATCTGAATGGCATCTTCTGATAGGAAAAGGTACCCCAGGGACAAATAAAATTTGTCTTATGTTGGTCTTTGGGTTTGATTTGTATTTGATTGTATCCCAAAAAACTTTCCATGAAAGAGAAAATTTCATGGCCTGCACACGCATTAATGATCTGGTCTATGAATGGTGTGGGATAATTATCCTTTGGACAGGATTTATTAAGGTCCCTGAAGTCCGTACATACATGTGTGGTTCCTTGCTTTTTATTGACCCGGACTGGGTTAGAGACCCATTCCGTCATGTCGATTGGATAGATGAAATTGGCCTTCAGGAGCTTTTTGACTTCAGCCTTGATGGCCACAGCTTTCCTAGGATTGATTGGAGGAAGTCTCTTTCATACAGGTTACGCATTAGGGTAAGTAGTGATAACGTGCTCCACAATGAGGGGTCGATGCCTGGAATCTCCTCGTAAGACCAGGAAAAAATTTCGTGGAATTCCTTAAATAAATTGGTGTACAAAGTGATCTCCTGTGGAGAACAGCTTGCTCCAATAAATATGTTTCCCACAACATTAGGTTTGGTGGAAATATCGATCAGTATAGTCTTCGAGATGTTTTCCATATTACCTTCAGCATAAATTGTATGTTTAGTAGAAGGAGTGATGGACAAATCAATATTCCCACCGGGTCTCAATGAAAACTCACCATTCTCAATCTTGTCTAGATCTGGAAGAAAGTAGGATCTGTGATGCATGTGTTCCCAAGGATGATCTATACCTATCATAGCTTCCAAGATAGCCTCATCCGAAGGCAAAACAGTATCCAAACAGTCAAAAGAATGGGTAGATTCAACTCACCATGCGGGTGTATAATCAAAATCTGACTCAGCTAAGACTGGCGGAGTCAAGATATAATCCATTGCAGCATTTTGTGATGCTTGGTATGCCACTTCTGCAATGGATAAGGGCACGTTTGGTTCTTCTTGAGTCGGAAGGATCCACGGACCAGTCATTTGAATAACCGTAAAAAATTCCCGAGATGATGTATCGCTAGTACTCATATAACCAATATACTGTACAGGAGCAGGTAGGTCAAAAGTTCCCATCGACGATGAATACATACCTACTCCTAAGCTCTCACTAGGCGGTCGAGCTTGATCAATCAGAGCAATATTTGAATTCGACGAAATTGTGTTGTTCTTCCGAGGGAAGGATATTTGATCAACTGTAACGATCTTACCTTCGTGATGGAACATGAGTACTCGGAAGACGGACAAGGGGATAACTTGCATAGCATACGTCCAGCTTCTTCCCAACACCAGATTGTATTCGAGAGAAGCATCCACAACTTCTACCTCTATGGACACTACTTTACCAACAAGTTGAATCTTGAATGCTGGTAAGACTCCATGCAGATGACAAGATTTTCCGTCAAATGCGGTAAGTAGTGTAATCGATGGGGCTAACACAGGAGAACCCAAGGATTTCCAACAGGATATAGACATTACACACGTCGACGCGCCTTCATCTACCATCGTTCGTACAATGGTATTTGCACCATGGACTACTTCGATCTGGAAGGATACGTGATAGGGAAACCAGGGTTTGATATTGGACATATCAAATCTAGCAAGCATACTTTATGAGTCCATACTACCTATTGCCGCTAGAAGTGCATTCCGCTGCGAAGGGCAGCTTTGCAAGACTTCTAGTGCAGACATAGCACATGGAGTTTGGGCTAGGTCCTATACAACAGAGTATTTGGGAGTAGCCCGCGCATTAGGGTTGTGCATAGCCCGTTTATAGACACCCTTTGGTATCTTCGGCAAAGGATCTGTTGGTCTCTCGATGTGGAGAGGAACAGATGACTCAGGAACCTCTTTATCTTTCTGTTGTGTATCCAGGTTATAATTCTTAGCTCTCGTTTGCAAAAGAGTGTGTGACTTAACCATGTTGATATACGATTGATCAGTTGATGTGAAACGATTAGTGCCCCCAGTATTAGAATTGCCAGAAGCCGGGCCTTTCTCTTTGGGAAAAGGATCCTTCGGGACAGTCAATTTATTTTCTTTCAAAAGCTTCTGGGCTTCATCAATGAGAGGGAATTGGTGAGTGAGGTGGTTTTCCTTACAAAGCTTTCAAGGAAACTTTACCTTCTTTTTGTCTCTTTTTCCCTCCTCGGCATTTTCAGTGTTTTTGGGTCTTTGTTGGTTTCCATCCCCTTTCTTACCCTTTTTCTTGGGCTTCCGAGGACCCTTTTGATTTGTCTGTACACTTTGTACAGATTCTGCTTGTGAAGGGGAGGATGCAACCATAGTTACTTCCGCAACGTACTGCTTCATTGAAATTGCATGCACTTGTTTCGTTAAAGCCTCTAATGCGGATGGGTCGGCTGAACCAATGATGCCATCGACATGCAGTCCAGGTTTGGGCTTACCAAGATCTATATTAGATCTAGGTGCATCAAATATAATCTCATAAAGGATCCCAAATTGAGCATAGACTAGGTCGAGCTGCTGGTTCCTTAGAATTGCTTCCTCTTTAGATGTTACCCCAGAAGTTGAAACATATTTCAAGACGTAAGGGAGCAGTGATTTTAAATTCCACTCCAAAAGAAACTCTGGGGGAATCTCATCCTTGATGAGTCGCTTCCGTCTTCGCCACTCCTGAATGTGATCATAAAGGTGAGTGGCTTTGTTCTATATAAATGTAGACAGAATATCCGTGTCAGCATCATACTGGACGGGAAGCTGGAAGTGATTCAAAAAGACTGTCGCTAAATCCCAAAAATTATCATACGCTGCAGCAAGCAATTCGATATACCATTTAGCTCCTACACTCGTTAAGGTTCTTTGGAAGAGCCTCAATCGAATTGAGTCATCGTTTAACGAGTTCAAGGAGCACCATATATAAAAGGTTGTAACATGATCTCCAGGATCTTCACCAGTATTACCTTCGAATTTTGGAATGTCCGAAAGAAGCTTGGTTGGGACCGAAGGCCAAGCAGGGTTGTGATGCACCGGATCGTCCATTAGTTTTGAAAGGTATGGAAAATTTAAAGTTTCCAGAAACAGCAAGCAAGGTCGCGCCGATGGCATATGATGTGGAGGAGTTTGGTAAGGGGAACCAACCGAAACCTGGCTCCTATAAGGTTGGTTTGGGATGCCCCCAGCCATCGGTTGTGAAGAAGTAACATTCTAAAAGTTGCTCCAGCCAAAGGATAATGTATTTCTTCCTTGTGGTGTCGTCCACTGCGGCTGAGTATAAGTGCCTCCAAATGGAGGGTTGGTATAACTGTTACTGGCCATTCCACCAAATAGCGAAAAAGGAGTAGACCCTACGGGTACGTTTGAAGTTTGCGCATTGGAAGAATGTGCATTAAAACTTGTGAAGGGGTTAAACCTAGCGTAGATGTAGTAGACGAGGTAGGTATTGAGCCTACAAACGGAATAGAAGGAGCTATGTGTCCTCCAAGCCAAGGAAATCCCTGATTAAACGGAGCAGAAGTAGGGTTAACTTGGAATTGTGGAACAAAAGGGTAGGATGTGAAAGGTGTTAAGTTTAAACCAAATAGACTAGCAAGATCACTGAAAGAAACATAATCACAAGATAGACACAGAATTTACCTTGGGAAACCCTCATGGGGTAGAAAACCCAGCAAAGCTTTCCTCAATAAGATGATCAACCAAAATACAAGATGTGCTCCAAGATTTGATCTCCTTCACTACCTCCTTAACAGACCTCCCAGACAAGTGCGCTATTTTTCTGAGTTGTACAAGTGTATCTAATGAGGAGCTCACCTCCTCTATTTATACTAGTTCCCGACTGACCAAAATCCCTAATGGGGCCGACCTCTCCTGGAGAAGTCTAATAACCCCTAAAATATAAGATCAAGGCCGACCCCCACATGGTGGGTCTAATAACCCTAGTTACCACAAACTATCAGAGGAATAATCATCTCCGGATACATAATAGGGTTAGCTCGGAGGGATGAAACATCTCCGGAATAATAATGTACAAATATAATATTCTTAGAAGTTACAATATTCAACACTCCCCCTTAACGAGAAGGATATTATAACAACGTCTGCAGGAGCAAGGAGTCATCGACTACATCATACATGATACATCTATAAATCATCGGAAGCTTTCTTCAATTCATCATCATCAGTAACTCAACCAGTTACAGGAACATCAACGTCATCAGCATCATCATCACACGATCATCAGCATCGTCATCATACGATCATTAGCATCGTCATCACACGATCATCAGCATCGTCATCACACGATCATCAGCATCGTCATCTTACAATCATCAGCATCGTCATCACACGATCATCAGCATCGTCATCACACGATCATCACCCATCGTCATCACTCAATCATTAGCATCGTCATCTCACGATCATCAGCATCGTCATCACACGATCATCAACATTGTCATCACACGATCATCATGATCATTTTACAGGATGATCAATCCTGCTCTCTTTAGGACATAGGTCCATGGATGATGCAATCCAGATCAAGTTCCAGGATGATCAGTCCTTATCACTTTAAGACAAGTCTCATGTCTAGGGACGATGTAATCCCATCATGTACATTTTGAACCCAGTTCATGGACGATGCAGTCCTCACACGTACCTTTAAGACAAGTCTCATGTCTAGGGATGATGCAATCCCATCACGTACATTTTGAACCCAGTTCATGGACGATGCAGTCCTCACACGTACCTTCAAGACAAGTCTCATGTCTAAGGATGATGCAATCCCATCACGTACATTTTGAACCCAGTTCATGGACGATGCAGTCCTCACACGTACCTTTAAGACAAGTCTCATGTCTAGGGATGATGCAATCCCATCACGTACATTTTGAACCCAGTTCATGGACGATGCAGTCCTCACACGTACCTTTAAGACAAGTCTCATGTCTAGGGATGATGCAATCCCATCACGTACATTTTGAACCTAGTTCAGGGACGATGCAGTCCTATCTTCAATTTTCGGAGACATCAGTCTACGGCTCAATTCTGGGACCGAGGTCCGGGGAAGATGCAAACCCCTACCTGTTCATTCAGGACTTCATTCTCGGAGACATCATGTCTACGACTCTCTTTAGGACTGAAGTCCAGGGATGATCCAATCCTCACATGTCCACCAAGGACTTCATTCTCGAAGACATCATGTCTATGGCTCTCTTTAGAACATATGTTCAAGGATGATGCAATCCTTTTTCTTTCTCGGAGACATCTGTCTACGGCTCTCTTTAGAAAGTGTGTTCAAGGATGATGCAATCCTCCTTCTTTCTCGGAGACATCTGTCTACGGCTCTCTTTAGAACGTGTGTTCAAGGATGATGCAATCCTCACATGTATCCTCACTGATACAGGTACAAGTATTGTCAACTATACAATTACATTAATCAATACATGTATCATCAAAACATGTATTCTAGTATGTATTCTCACTAATACATCTATCATCAAAAGCATGTATTCTCACCAATACATCTATCATCAAAAGCATGTATTCTCACGAATACATCTAGCATCAAAAGCGTGTATTCTCACTAATACATCTAGCATCAAAAGCATGTATTCTCACTAATACATCTATCATCAAAAGCATGTATTCTCACTAATACATCTAGCATCAAAAGCATGTATTCTCACTAATACATCTATCATCAAAAGCATGTATTCTCACTAATACATCTATCATCAAAAGCATGTATTCTCACTAATACATCTAGTATCAAAAGCATGTATTCCCACTAATACATCTATCATCAAAAGAAAAAATATAAGAGTCCTAAATCTAAATATTTCTAAGTATCCAGGTGTAGTAGACAGGTATCCTCATCAACGACCTTGTTGTCAATGAGACAAACTCATCATCAATGATTATACTACTCCCCCTTTCGAGGAGGGTCCTTTTGAACTACACCGAGCTTGTCTCGGAAGTATTCAAATTTCACTCGAGACAGAGGTTTGGTCAAGATATCAGCAATTTGTTCCTCAGTGCTCACATACTCGAGCTTGATAGCTCCTCTCTGCACCATATCTCGTATATAAAAGTATCGGATCTCAATGTGTTTTGACTTGTCGTGGAATACAGGATTTTCTGTCATCTTAATGTAGCTTTGATTGTCACACATAATCACAGTGGGATCCATTTCTAAGTCAAACACTCCAGATAATAGCTTTCGAAGCCACACTGCTTCACAGCTGGCAGAGCAGGCAGCTATATATTCTGCTTCAGCAGTACTGAGAGCCACACTAGATTGTTTCTTGTTGAACCATGAGATCATGGCAGATCCAAGACCATAACATCCACCTGAAGTACTCTTTATGTCTGAGACACTTCCTGCCCAATCAGAATCTGAGTAACCATGTAATCGGAGTTCATGAACTCCAAGATAATATAGACCAAAATCTAATGTACCTTTTAGGTACCTCATTACATGCTTTGTAGCTATTAAGTGAACCTTTCTACGTTCTACTAGATACTGACTCAGGGTATTTACAGCAAAGCATATATCTGGCCTAGTATTTGTTAAATACATTAATGACCCAATGATTTGTCTATATAGAGTTAGGTATACTAATTCCAATGAGTCATTAACTAATAACTTCAAGTTGGAGTCCATGGGAGTGGCCATGGCTTTACACTCCAACATATCAAATCTTTTTAGAATCTCCACAACATACTTACCTTGATTTAGAAAGATTCCTTTTGGTTCTTGCCATACTTCTAGACCCAAGAAGTAGTGCATTAATCCGAGATCTTTCATCTCGAATTCTAAAGAAAGCTTCTTCTTGCTTTCAATAATTAGTTTCTCATTTCCGGTTAGAAATAGATCATCTACATATAACAACAGTATAACTGGTTCATCATCCATCACTTTAAGATAAAGATTGGGGTCAGCTTTACTCTTGGTAAATCCCATGCTTGTTAAGAAATTGTCAATCCTTCTGTACCAAGCCCTGGGAGCTTGCTTCAAACCATATAATGCCTTTTTCAGTTTGCATACATGAGTCCTCCAATCTTTAACCTCAAACCCTTGTGGTTGCTCTATGTATACTTCTTCTTCAATTACACCATTCAGAAAAGCTGTCTTAACATCCATTTGGTATAATTTCCACTTCATCATAGATGCAAGTGCCATGATAGTTCTAATTGAAGTATACCTAGCAACTGGTGCAAATGTTTCTTCATAGTCAATTCCCTCCTTCTGAGAGAATCCTCTAGCTACAAATCTTGCCTTGTATTTTTCAATGCTACCATCTGCAGCATGTTTTATCTTGAAAATCCATTTGGAAGAAACCACACTTTTATCTTTTGGTTTGGGAACTACATCCCAAACATCATTTTTCATTATTGACTGATATTCTTCTGTCATTGCTTCTAGCCATTCTTTCTTCCGGGCTGCCTCTTCATAGCTAGTAGGTTGTTGATCTACAAGATCACACATCAAGGCCATGTAGTTGGACACTAGCTTAGGTTTCTTTCTTTCTCTAGTGGAGCCTTCAGGAGCTCCATATCTTTCAGCTCCTTGAATAATGTCTCTAGCCCATGCTGGCCTTCTTTTCTTAGATAAATCTGTAATAGAAGGTTCTTGTGGTTCCAACATGTCATGATCTTCTGGTGAATCATCTTCAGGGATGTGCACAGCCTCTGTGATTCTAGGAGGTGTATCTTCGTCATAGATTTCTTCAAGTTGGAACTTCCTGGATTTCTTGAGAGCTGCTTCTTCATCAAATGTTACATCTCTACTTATTTCTATATGATGAAAACCTGGTATGTAGATTCTGAAGGCTTTGGATGATTCACAATATCCGACAAATATTCCCTTCTTACCAGAAGGATCCAACTTGGTTCTCTTTTGTTTTGGAATGTGGATGTACACAGGACACCCAAATATTTTGAGATGACTTACCTCAGGATTCTTTCCTGTAAACACTTCTTCTGGAGTTTTGAATTCAAGAGCACTATGGGATAGTCTATTTTGCACATAGACTGTTGTCCTAGCTGCTTCAGCCCATAGATACATGGGTAGATCTTGATCATGTATCATAGTCTTTACAGCTTCCATGATGGTTCTATTTTTCCTCTCAGCAACCCCATTTTGTTGGGGATTGTAGGGAGTGGTTAGTTCCCTCTTAATCCCGGCTTCTTTACAAAATTCTTCAAAGTCCTTTGAAGTATATTCTCTGCCATTATCTGTTCTGAGAATCTTGATTTTCTTTTCTGAGAGATTTTCTATTAGGGCCTTGAATTCTTTGAATTTTCCAAAGACTTCATTCTTACCTTTTAGAAAGTATATCCAAGTCTTCCTTGAATAGTCATCAATGAATGAGAGATAATACTCAAATCCACTTAGGGAAGTAGTGGGCATTGTTCCACATACATCTGAGTGTATTAGCTCCAAAATGTTCTTAGTCTTTGTTTCACTCTTTGGAAAAGGGTTCTTGACATTCTTCCCTTTCTTACAACCTTTACATGAGCCATTATGATCACCCTTCAGATCTGGTAATCCTATGACCACCTTGCTTACATAGGGTAAGGCTTTGTAGTTAATGTGAGCTAGTCTTCTATGCCATAGCTCACTGGGGCTAGAGGTATCATGAGCAAGGGCAACTTCTGGATGACCCTTGAGCTTATAGAGACCTCCTTCTTCTTCACCAATGATAACTGCATCTTTAATTGATTTTCCTTTGGACCACATGAGTACTTGTCCATCTATGAAAGCCACTCTAAAACCTTTCTTATCTAGTGATGAGATAGAGAGTAGGTTCTTCTTTAAACCTGGTACATATAAAACTTCTTTCATTTTCAAGGGTGTTCCAGAATCAAGCTTGTAGCTTGCTTCACCAATTCCCTTGATGGGATATTGATAATCATCTCCTAGAGATACCTTTTGAGGTGAAGACTTTTCTTCAAGTCTTGAGAGAGTTTTCTTTTGACCTGTCATGTGCTTTGAAGCACCACTATCAATGAGCCATGTATCTTCTCCAGGAGACACAGATCCAGAGAGTGCAGAGAATAGGACATATTCTTCTGGATCTTCTTTCTTTACTTTAGATCTTTTCTTTTGAGGCCTTTCCTCTTCTTCTTCTTCTTCTTCTCCTATTTCTTCTTCACTATCATCCTCTGCCATATGTGCATGATGTCTTTTGTGAACAAACTTCTTCTTCTTCTTTTCTGGTGAAGTACAGTCTCTAGCATAGTGTCCTAGTTTAAGACAATTATAACATTGGACTGTGGAGAGATCTCTTTCTGAGTTTGTTCCTCCTTTCCTTTTGAAACTATGAGAGGGTTGAGACTTCTTGTGGTTCACTTTCTTGAAGTGACTCCTCTTTCCTCTTTTGGTGTGGGTGGCCAAGGCTTGGTCATCCTCTTTTAGAAGAGCTTCTCTGTTGGCTACCCTAGCCTCTTCTTGAACACAATCCTCCAATACTACATCAAACTTCATGCTTTCTTTTCTGGCACACATAGTTTGTATGAATTATTCCCAAGGTCTAGTGAGACCATTTAGAGCAGTCATCACAAGTTCATCTTCATCAAGAGTATCACCAATGGCATCTAGTTGCTCCTTGATTTGGGAGACCCTTGAGAAGTAGTCTTGAATGGATTCTCCTTTGTGCATCTTGGTGCTCTTCAACTGAGTCCTTAGGTTCATCTTCCTATTGATGTTCTTTCCTTCATACATTCTTCCTAGCGCATCATACATTTCCTTTGGAGTCTTCTTGGAGGCCACTTGGGGAATCAAGTGGTCTTTAATAGAATCAGCTATGATTCTCTTTTCCCTAATCAAATCCTTCCTATGCTTCTCTTTGGCTTCATCTCCTTCAGGTTCTGCAACTTCATCCTTGACATAATGAGCAAGATCATTCTCTTCAAGAATGAGACCAATTCTGTATTTCCATGCCCAGAAATTTTCTATACCTTCTAGCTTGTCTTCAAGCTTAGTGTTTGGAGCCATCTTCTCTTGGGGGAGTCCAAGAGATAAGATATAGAGTAGTACTTACCCGGAAATTTTAACCCTTTTAATTTTCCGGATCCTGGGACAGAATTTCTGGTTTATCGCACTTTTGGTGAAACTAGGGTTTGACTTTCCCGGATTTCTACCCAACCAAAAAGTTCGATCTAGGGCTCAAAATATTGGTTTTGAGAAGGGATATCCAGCCATGTAATCAGAATTCAACAATACCAACTTTTTGCAGAAACCAATTTCTGGTTTATCGCACTTTTGGTAAAACTAGGGTTTGACTTTCTGGGAGTTCTACCCAACCAAAAAGTTCGATCTAGGGCTCAAACGATTGGTTTTTAGAAGGGATATCCATCCATGTAATCAGAATTCAACAATACCAACTTTTTGCAGAAACCCTAATTTTCACTGGAGAGAGAGAGAGAGATATTCTTACCTTGTGAAAGATGTCCTATTCAGGCTAGCTCTGATACCATGTTAAGTTTAAACCAAATAGACTAGCAAGATCACTGAAAGAAACATAATCACAAGATAGACACAGAATTTACCCTGGGAAACCCTCATGGGGTAGAAAACCCAGCAAAGCTTTCCTCAATAAGATGATCAACCAAAATACAAGATGTGCTCCAAGATTTGATCTCCTTCACTACCTCCTTAGCAGACCTCCCAGACAAGTGCGCTACTTTTCTGAGTTGTACAAGTGTATCTAATGAGGAGCTCACCTCCTCTATTTATATTAGTTCCCGACTGACCAAAATCCCTAACGGGGCCGACCTCTCCTGGAGAAGTCTAATAACCCCTAAAATATAAGATCAAATATAATATTCTTAGAAGTTACAATATTCAACAAAAGGCACCGAAAGTATCCCTAAAAAAGGAATACTAGAAGGGTCAACGGAGGATCCAAAAGGAATAGATGTCATCGCACCTTGAGTACTAGACAAACCTAAGGAACCAACATTGAAACTAAAGGGGGTGCTCGGAACAGAAGTAAACTGTAGCAAGCTCGGTGTGGATGTGTTTAGATGAGTAGGAGATAGACCTCCTGACATAATAGCTGAAGTGGGAGTATGAGGCACTCCCGATCCATCCTGTGTGCTATCCATAGCAAAACCAGGTGTGAACCTATATACACTCAATTTAGGTATCCCTAAAGAGACAGCTCTTTCCAATAAAGGGATGTTCAGTCCGGTAAGTAGAGGATTGAAGGGTCTTGCGAACTCTTCAGTAGGAAAATATTCAATCTCAATAGTTTCCTGAACCGATTGAGTTTGATAAATGAGATGTGGTTCTCTAGGGGGTTCAGTTGTACCCGTGAGTTTGAGTGAACCACGTGAGTCAGTTCAGCGCCACCGAGGTGGCGATGGAGGCTCCACTATGAGCGGACGAAGGTTTTTCAACCTTCGTGACCAATGAAGAGGGTAGTCCTCCACACTTGCAAAAATATATACTAAGTATTAAACCTAGTGGCCACTGCAACAGCAGGGAACATACAGCACACCACTAATAAAAATTTCCTAAACTAATCAAGACCAAGAAAACAGACATGATACTCTCAAAGGAGAGTCGGGGACGATTAGGGCCCAGAACAAACCAGTAGAGTAACAAAGGATGTTTACCCGAGGTCCACAATACAGAGTCTCTGGGTGCAAGTGTTTGAATCACTAACCGCCCTCCCAAATAACTGTAATGGATTTCCTCCCACGTCTGTCCTAGGTACAGTGGAAATATCCTTCCACCATCACCTGTGTAGAGCCCTATAGGTCAAAGATACTAAAGGCTACCACAGTTGCAGAAAGAGTCCGGGGGGACAGTCGCAGGTCTAGCCAAGACACATGGGCAGGGTAACTAAGCCTGACATCCAAAAGTACACAAGGTACTAATGGATCCTCGTACGCGAATTGGCTTTGGTGTATGCTCGAATGAAAAGTGGGGTATCCCCAACAGTCCAATCTCACACGACCTCGTTCTTAACTCTGGTTTGAGTAGAGCTTCCGGCACACCTCCACAAAAGTGGATTTACCTAAAAGACAGTCTTACTACGATTTTGAGATTTGAATAGTTTTGGAAAGTTGAAAGTGATCTATTCCAAAACCCTAACCTGAACTAGTTAGTTTGTGTAACCTAAAAAGAAAAGGTTAGTAATAAATTTTATTAATGATTCTTTTTAAAGGTTGTATTACTCAAAAGGGTAGTGCTTTTGTTTGCATGATGGTTGCAACTGAAAATAAAGTGTATATATGGAAATGTAAAACTTCACAATTTTTCTTTCTTGTCGATCTTTCAAAGCATAAAATCATAAAGTAAACCTAAACATAATAAAAGTTTTTTGTATTTTTCAAAGATGATAGTATCTACAACTACAACTACTTCGAAAAACGAAAAATTCTTTCTATAAGGGAAATGTTTTTTTTAATTTGATTTTTCTTCAACAATGAAAGAAATGCAAATAAGTATGAACAAAAAAGAATCATCAAACAGTGCAAGCAAAGAGAAGATGGACCCAAAACAAAAGCAATCAGAACTTTTACAAGACTGAAAAAGACCAACCCAACAAGTTGCTTCAGGAAACCTGGAAGTAACTTAAGTTTTGGAAACAAAATTCAAGAAAAGACAACGGATACGTAATATGGAAAGAAATCACTCTTATGCATAGATCAGTCTACTCCCTAAATACCAATGACTATAGAGGAGTAAATCCAAGCACTTTCCAAACACAGTATGGGCTAGAAAGGATTAGGTATCTTCACAAGCACAATGAACCAAAGTAGAGCTCGTAAAGGGGATACAAAAGACTCAGCTAAACACTCAGAAGTATCAAGAAGGAATAAGATGAACAAATATACTTCCAAAGCCAAGACAAGAAACCCTAAGACGAAACCCTAAAATAAAAAACAAAAGTCTCAGGAAAAACCCGCGACTGTAACATGAAGAGTCACGTGAGTGACCAGCGGGTATAGGGATGACCAACACATGGGTAGGGAAAGATAGATGCGACTGTATGTAAGTGCAGGTCGCGGGTAGTCCTTGAAAAGGTTTTAAAAAAAAATTGAAGATCTAAAACCTACTGAGTCAAGCACAAGGGTCAAGGATACCCTAGACACCTCTACAGAGACCAAACAAGTTATAAAAGACTGAAAGAAACTGACAAGAGTCCCCAAAGCAGAAACTAATGGTGTTCCCCAGTGGAGTCGCCAATTTTGTTGTTAGGAAAAGTGTTCTTATAGCAAGGGAAAGACTACCAACATACTGCGGTATCAGATAGACATATAAAGTTCTGCAAACATTTTTATTAAGCAAAAGGATTAGGGTTTAGGAGAATTTGTACCTTATTCAGAAGGTTGATCCAAGCTTTCTCCTCTTGTTCTCCAATGCAACAACCTGCAAAATAGTCACAAAACCTTCCTCAAACCAATTTAACTACAAATAAAATATTGATATTCATTAGACAATGTAACATCAAATTGTAACAAGATTTGCAATAAACATAAACAAATCTATTTGGAAAGGGAAGAATGTCCAATATTTATTGATAAATGCAGTAAGTACATAAAGTTATACCTATCCTGCACGGGCACCGTTGTAACCAGAACCTGGGCTCCTGCTCCTCTCTCTTGATTATGAATTTCTTCAGCATAACCTTCTCCAAAAATTGGCTCCTTTAGGATCCCTTTCTCAAGCCCCTCCCCTTGTATGTATAGCAAGGCAAGGAGGGCAGGTTCGAAAGGTGCTTGGATTGGGAAGTTGGGGTAGTTAAGGCACCTGTCTCAACAAATCCCAATTCGTGATTTTAACATATTTTTCAAGATTTCTTAAGACACCCGCGACTATGATATAGGACAACTAGCGAGTCACTCGCTACTATCCTAACTTGCATCTAGGGGGTGCAACTTTTAATTGGTACACGCGAGTTTTCAGTGTGAACACTTGCGGCTAACCCGCTGGTTGGCAAGCATAAGAGTCGCAGTTATGCTTAATAGTAGGTAGAGAAAAATGCTTTTAAGGACAGGAATTGCAAGGCTCAGCTCTAAGTCATCTAGGGTCAAAGTAAGCTCTTCCATCCATGGTGTCCTTTTGTGTGACCGACAGAACAATGTGGTCAGGGACGGAGAAGTGCTATTTTGACCGATAACAATTGGTATAAGAGCGGGTTGCTTCACCAACAGTTTAGCAAATGGAAGATAAATATCACTGGGCAGATATGGATAGGCAGGAAGGACTTTCCACAAACAAAGCACCAAGGTTCGATGGGTCTAACTACACCTTCCAGAGCATAAGGATGGAAGTATACTTACAATCACTTGGAGCTAACATTTGGCAATATATCATAAGTGGTTACAAAGTTCCCACTACTCTTCCAGATGATGCAGCTGACAAGAGGTAGTATGAATGCAATGCGATGGCCAGAAATGAAATACTGTGTGGTTTAACAGACTCGGAGTTCACCAAAGTTATGCAATGGACATCGGCCAAAGAGGTATGGGACAAACTCAAGAAAACCTATGAAGGAGATGAGAAGGTTAAGAAGGAAAAGCTGCAAACTTTTGTAGGACAATTTGAAACCCTCAAAATGAAGGAAGAAAAAAATATTACATCATATCTCCTTCGAGTAGATGAGATTGTCAATGCAGTCAGAGGACTTGGATTAAAAATCGTTGAAGAAGCAGTTGTGCAAAAGGTATTAAGGTCCTTTCCAACAAGATTTGATCCCAAGGTATCAGTTCTAGAGGATATAAATGATTTGGATAAATTAAAGATGGATGAGCTTCATGGAATTCTTCGGCATATGAGATGAGGATAGAAAAAAAAAAATCCTTCCAGAAGAGAAGCAGCCTTCAAAGCTTCCAAGAAGACAATAGGTAGATGGATGGAGCACGACAAAGGCTTCTCTTATGCATCAGATGATGAAGAAGAAAATTTTGTGAAAAATCTCAAAAGAGGTTGTGGCAAATACAAAGGTAAGTTACCTTTCAAATGTTTTGAATGTGGTAGAGTAGGTCAGTTTGCTCCTAAGTTTCATTTTTAAGGAAAGAAAGGATAGCGACAGTGAAGAGGATCTTAACTATAGAGAAAGAATAAAGACACACCAACAATCCAGGGATGAACACAAAAAGAAGAAGATTTTGTATTCCAAAAGAACAACGGCTCATCTGATGAAAATGATAGTGATGAAAATTCAAGAGAAGTACTCTTCATGGAAATGGTAGAAGATCTTGAATATAAAGGCTCAGAGGAAAAGGATAATTGTTGCTCTTCCATTAAGAAGGAATCAAATAGTAAGGAGGCGGACTCAAATAATTCATGTGAAAGAAAAACAGATCTTACTACATGAACATTTTGTAATTATGTCTATAATGGGATCTGCTTTTCACCTTCAAAGTCCTATGTCGAATCTTACAATATGCCTGATATGAGTAATTGTCAAGAAGAGTTTGAGAGAGAAGAAGAAAACCCTCGAATATGAGAATGAAGAAAATGCAGAAGTTGACTGGGAAGGCGAACTAATTAGTGCTCTGAATGAATTAAGGAAAGTAAGAAAAGAAAATCTATCTCTGAAGGTTAGCCTACAAGAATCTCAAGAGTCTTTGGACCTACAAAAGGATCAGTTACTCAAAGATGAAATAACAATCAAATGTTTGAAAATTCAAGAAATTGAATCCAAAAGAATCGAAGAAATACTCACAAACAAAGCACTTGAAGAAGCAGAAAATGAGAACAGACGACTTAAGAAAAAACTAGCCTACCCACAAAATGCAGTTAAGAAGCTTGAAGAAAAGAATCTCTTGTTGGAAGTATCACTGGAAGAAACAAAACAGGAAAATGAGTAGTTGACAAAACGGCTACTACAAGAGATTTCCCACTCGAAAGAAGAACAACCTCTGAAGAATCCAAGGAAGCTCTCTTTTGAAATGAATGGGTTTAAGAACAAAATTTTGGACCGTGCAAATCCAATAGATGACAATGACCTTTCTGACATAAAAGTTGAATCTAAACTTAGGAACAACACATCAATTTTGGATGAGATATTGAATAGTCAAAGGTCACCAAAAGACAAGTTTGGTCTTGGCTACAATAAGACAAAAAACGTCTGCGACAACAAACATATTCCAGTCACAAATCAATGAGTTGGGTCATCTAAGCAAGCGCAATTCAGGCATGATAATGTTCGCAATGATTACAATTTTCCTTGTTATAAGAAAAGGTTTAATTCACAAAGATGATTAAGGTGAAAGTATTATGGTCACACTGCGAAGTATTGTTATACCATAATATGTTATGCATGTGATGGATTTGGGCATAAAGCTCAAAATTGCCAAAGATCAGCAAAACAATCAGATGGGAGCAGTGCACATATTGCAAGAATCAAGAACAGGTTTGCAGAATATCAACAAAACCCACGCGCACACAAAAATGGATAAAGAAATTTCCACTAACATGCAAAGTTGAAGCCAATAATGTAAGTACTTCTCTGGCAACAAAAAGTTGTTACTTATCCTGCTGATCTTTGAATATTTAAAATTATATATATATATATATTCAAGGAAAATAAAACAATATGGCCTAAAAGAAAAATGTCGCACTGAAAAACATTCATATTTATATTTATAAAAATAAAAGATGTTGTGAAGAGGTACATATATTCAAAATGGCCATAACTGGAGAAAATTTCAATTGGAAACTGTTGTCGTGCAGGACAAAGTACATCGGTCAAAATTGCCTTAGCAGGCATATCAGCATACAAAACTGTGATTCTCATAAAATCTATTGACAGTTCTGTATCAGGAAATGATGGTCTCTCATAATGTCACAACGATAGTCACAGTTATGTATCACGAAAGGATGGTCTCTCAGAAGCAGATGACCGCTCAGAACCCGGAAACAACCTGTGCAACTCCGTAACATGAGAAGATGGTCTCTCAAAACTGGTGCCATCAGGCATTTCCCGAAGATGTTGAAGGTGAACTCAGATTTTCTCCTGCTACCACTCCAATTTCCCAATTCGACCACTCAAGACTGCAATCTCTTACGCATTCGTCTAGTTAACCCAAGAATGAGCATACCACTCTCTGACATCTCTCTCTTTATTGGATGCGAGCTCTTGTCACTGAGACTGAGCTAATTCTGAAAGTCTAGCAATAGCTTCATTCACTTGATGAAGAGGATTCGCCATCGCGACGAAGGCAAGAAAACAATGACCAAACTAGGAAAGCCTAATAATTTCGCGTCTCCTGAATATGGCAAATGATCCATAAATAGATCCGGAAATTGCCTTACCGTGCACCTCAAAATAAATTGAAGGGACATATATATTTATTGCATTCATGGTTGATGGCGCAGATGGAATAAAAACTTTGTCAATTTGAAAATGCATGTGAGGTATGAAATCTTGTTGTATCACGCGCATGATTGATATATCAAACCATGCAAAATATTGTCTCACTTTTCAAACGTACATCAGAAGTAAGAGGACAATTGGAATTCAATGCGAAAAGATACACACGAGGAATAACAAACATGAAAAAGTTATATATGTCAACTAAATTCAATGCAATAAAAGCAAGTTCTGAGACTTGGACACTTTGAATCAGCATGGCACATGACATGAAGACGTATGCAACTCTCACTAACTTAAAGTAGCTGCGACATGACAAGAATCTGGTACAATGTAGTAAAGAGCAGCATGAAGACAAAAGAAGGATTAGCGCAAGAGAAAAACAAAGGATCAAAGGAAAGAACACAAGGGGAATGTGGTAACAATGGAAGCGGACATAAATAGCACATAAGAACAACATATGCACAAATTTAGGGGGAGAACTTATTGCAAAAAAAAAAAAGATATTGTGATAATATATCTTATAGACAAAGAGATACTTTTGAATATCTCTGACAGAAACTAGGCCTCATTCCCATTCCACAACATTACGGGATTCTCAAGAAGAAAACATAAAGTCAGGGCGAGTATCCCTTTGCCATTGATGTCAAAGGGGGATAGATACTATGAAGCATGTATCAACAACAAAGAACTGCACAGGAAGCACAAGAAGATTTAAAAATAGAAGAGAAATATTGATCAAAGGTTGTGTGGCAGAGCAAACGATCAAACTGGCATGAATACAAGGGGAGCACTATATTGTGTGCAAGCAGAACAGAAGAATTCATGTTCATGGGGAGCACATCTTCATAAGGTGTTGACATCAATTCCAAACGGGGGGATTGTTGAAATTTGGTGTTGTCATTGATGTCAAAGAGGTTGTTGGATGGTGTCAAATAGGTTGTTGGACTTGGTGTCTATGTGCTAGTTTGAAGAAATATATAAAAATATGTGCGCAAGTCCTTAATCCCACCTAGTGATGGTACTCTAGTGCGCAAGTCCCACTAATCCATTGATCTAGTGTGCACAAGACCCACAAAGTCATGGTACCTCATTAGCGCAAGATAAGACAAGTGGCAGATGCTTGGGTAAGCTTGACAATAAAGAAAGGAAGAAGGGGTGTTACCATTTAGAGAAGCCCCAACTTGTGGACATATTGTTTGAACAAGTTGAGTATAAATAAGAGTGAAGTTGATGAATGAGAAGTAATCTTGAAAGAACAAACAGAGTAATATTCTGAATTTGAAAGCTTCTGGATAGATGAAATGCTCAGGGGAATCAGAGGGAATATGATTTGAATAAGTGCGCAAGGTTGCAAGAAATGCAGAAGAACAAGGAGCAGTTGCGTAGACATAAGGAGCATTTGTGAGAAGGGCGTAAGAAGCATGTGAATGTATATGTTAGTAGAATTAGTACAGTATAAGAGAAGCAGTGACCAGATTTGAACCAGAATACATCAGAAGTGAGTGCACCGATCAATGAAGAAAAACACAAATCAAAGTGTGTGCATATATGAATCCATTGTACAACAACATCTATATCTAAGGGCAGTTGGACGGGGCAAGGAAAGGATATTACAGTCTCCACTCAGGTTGGTGCCTGAACACTACGAGTTGGTGGTTGCGTAGAGGATTGGTGTCTTCACAGGTTGGAGCCTGAATCAACAAGTTGCTTGCACAGAGGATTGGTGTCCTCACAGGTTGAATCCTGTAGTCTGCAAGTTGGTGCTTGTCAATGGGATCGGTTTCCCAATTAGATGGGTGCCTGAGTGATTCGGTGCTTACATTAGTGGAGATTGGTGTCTCTCATCTCTCTATGTAATTTAATTTTACACACACACACACACACACACACAGAAATTTTACACACACACAGATATATATATATATATATATAAGTTTCTTCAAAAATTCTGTGCACAGTTTGTTTTATTGATGTGGTTTTAAATAGAAATTGGTGCATGTTTTAAAAGGTTAATTATTTGTAAATATGTGCATGATATCAATTCATCCCCCCTCTCAGTATAATTAAGAATTCCAATAGGGAGTGCCGAACAGGATCCTCAATCTAGCATATTAAGTTAAGTAAGTTGAATATTCAATTACCATCTAGTTACAATTGGGGGATAGTTTTTTATTGATTTTTTTTGTAAATAAGTAAACCTTTATATTTAACAAAGTATACAAAAAAAATACAGTCATGGTGCTTCCACTTATCTGTCACTTAGTCTAAACCAGAGCATAAACAATATTAAAATTATACAAAGCATAAGTCTTAGGGCCCCTCCCCGAAGGAGAAAACAAGATGTACATTCTTTCATCTACCTCCCAAAATCCCGAGAACATATACAAAACAAAACAAAGCATGCAGGTTGAGCATGGTTATTCGTCGCTACGTTGGTGAGCTGATACCAAACCCCCCAGTACATATAAAGCATGACTCTTCCCTGAATACATAGATAGATCACCAAAAAACATGAATCAAAGACCTACTAGATCCCAAGAGTTGCACTTATTGATTCTTGACAGATGGAGGGTCACCACCATCTTGCAAGTCCACCCTCATTGCCACCATATTGCAAGTCCACCGCCGGGCCAGAAGCAAAAATCCACATCTTTGGAATATCTGGGACACCCAGTTCTTTCCCAATAGCATCAATTTTCATGTGCAGAAGGTGAGTATATGCATACAGTTCCTTCCATAAGGCAAGAGGGATGTCATCCCCTCCCATCTTATCCTCATGCTCTAACAGAACCCAACTTATAAGACCTTTGATAACCCAGTAAAGATTCATTGTTTTCTCGTAAAGACCCTAGCACGCCCTCGATGAACCCAGATCTTGGATCCAGCTTTCCAACAGCGCCTCGTCCAACATCGGTGAATTCTCCAAGACCTCACGCCAAACCCCGTTCTCCATCATTTCCAAATAATCCCTGATGGACAAATGGATTGATGCTTTGTAGTGCCAAGCAGCCTACTTAGCCTAGGTCTGCTCTTAACTTGCTCTCCTTTTATTTTGGTGCCAAATAATTCCACAATAGCCCTGCTAGTTCCATGGTGAAGGCAACAAACACACAGCGAAATATGTCACCCAACCCTCCACCACCTTCCTGCTTAGTATCACCCAGACTCACGCATTCACTCATAGAATCAATTTATCTCCCACTTCGGTCGTTAAGAGCATGATCGCACCAACACACAAAAATGACAGGAACGCGGGAGGAAATTACCATAAATGGCGACACAAGACCTTCCCGTTATGCCCCTCAAATCCAGTGCAACTCCCATCGATTTCCATAATTGTCTTTAGCTATGCCCACCTGATCCCCGTACCACTGTCATCTGCCATACCATTCTTTGCTATATGCTCGTACTGCTCAGTACATAGGATATCACCCACACGCTCGCTTCCATCAGATCTCCAGTCCATACACCTACCCTCATTAAATCACTCTCCCAGCATGCATCGTGTTTGGTTTGCATGAGTCTGGGATGCCACATCTCACCATTACCTAGACTCACCCGCATCTAGGGATAGTTTTTGATTGATTTATTTAAGTATCATCTCCAAATTTGAGAGAGGATAGTTATGTTTTATGGATGCCCGATTCAAGTCATGAAAATCTATATATAGTCAAATCTCCCCATTCTTCTTTCAAACCACTACAAGATTGTCTACACATTGTGAATGTCATATCATAACTATGATTCATGCATTCAACAACTTCTCCAACTCAATTTTAATGAGGAGCTTCAGCTTGGATTTAATGTCCTTAGCTTTTGTCTTTTAGGTATTGAACCTTCCTTTAATGGTATGGTGTGTTGTATGATGGTCATATGAAAATGTCCTCGAATTGCTTGAACAATTGCATAAACTAAACCAACTCTAGATCAATACAATTAATCCCACTGTTCAAAAACTTGGGATCATATTGCATGACGATGTTAACCTTTGTCGTTTCTTTCAGTTTCCAAAGCAGTAGTTCTTCCTTGAGTTTTCCCTTTCAATTTTGGACACCCTTACTAAAAAAATATTATAGTGCAACTATACCTTTATGGATAACATTTACTCATAGGCCGAGGATCTCAAACTCATCATATTGGCCTCACTTCATATGCCAAAGTTGGGGTTAAAGAACATAATTTATTGAACTGTCTTCTTCAATTCCTTTGTTTCATCTAGAAAATTCAAAATATGCTCATCATTGTCGAAGACTTGGCAAAATCCTTCATTATATAGTACCAATAGGAAAAATACAAGCTCAACCTAAAACGAAGTGATCGACGGGGATAGATCGAGGTTGAAAATGAATGTTGAAATGAATTTGCCTCCCGATTCTCATCTCTTCGAATAAATTTTATGTTAAAGGATTTGAAACTTTGAATCAAGTCCCATACTCTTTGGACATATGCCTTCAACTGCCTCTTCTTTACCACATACCTTTTCTTCATCTGGTTGACTACAAGCTACGAATCTCCCACCATGACGAGGTCCTGAATATCCATTTCTTGGGCAAGCAATAATCCTTGAACTAGGGCCTCATATTCTACAATATTGTTTATACATTGGATCTGCAATATGAAGGAATGATGATTTTTTCTCACATAAAAATACGCTATGATAACACTAGTCTTTCTAGTTCAAGAAAAAAAAGTGAATGGAATGATTTATTTAAATTAAACAATTGTTATATTCATTATGTTGTTGATACAATCCATACATGCTATGGTATACACCTTCACTCCATCATTCATATTGTTACACGTAAACTCTTCCATATTGGAGAGATGGTTGAGTAGACCAAAGTGAGGAATTGTTAATCTATAGTACGAATCATCAATACCGAGGGTTCAAATCTCTCTCTATTAGGGTCCAAATTTGCAAGATGAAACATGCCCATAAAATGGGCCCTACAAGCCAATTCATCTAATATTACAACCCCGAAAGTTACAAATAGGTGAAAAATATATATTGATCCATTTTGGATAACACCTCCCCATTTTGGGATGCTTTTGGTCCCCAAAATATTTTACTGAATGAGTGAGGAAATTTTTCCTCTAATTTCTCCTTAGAGTACCATTTAGCATTTCCTAGAAGTTGTCCTTTCAACCCCATCTTCTAGAGTTCATACTATCCTTGCCTGGTAATTTTGGACTTCTTCTGCAACATTGTGTCTTCTACTAACTTTGCATGAGCCTCTTGTGTTAAGTCCTCTATAGAAGGTAAGACCTACTCAGGTTCTTGATCCAACATGGAAGGTTCATATAGTTTCAAATTTTCCACATGAACACTACGGAGTAAATGCACATGTATGGCGATAGACTAAGTCTATAGGAATGATCTCCCACCTTCTCCAATAACTCAAAAGGGGAATACCTTAGAGACTTGATCTTATTACAAGGATCATGTAGTCTCTCCTTTTTATGGTGTAATCATACTCTGTCTCCCACTTTGAATGATTTTTCAACCCTATGTTGGTCATGTCTAGCCTTGTATTTTTCATGTGACTTCTTGCATGCTTCATGTACTTGCAAATGGATCTGCCTAATCTTATCAGTGAACTTTTTAGCTCTTAATGCTTCACCTATGGTGCCTTCCCTCCCTCCCCCTTGTTGTCTATAAATAACATCTAGAGGTGAAGGTGGCAAGTATCCAAAATAAGTTTCAAAAGGGGACCTCCCAATGGAAGTGTGGATTGCTCTATTATAAGAGTGTTGGATGTAGATCTCATTTTAAAACCAGGCCTTCAGATGATTCTGATTGTAACCCCTCAAAAGTTGTATCAAAGTCATATTGACTACTTATGTATGTCCATTTGTTTGTGGATGGAATGTTGTAGACCTCTTCAACTTAGTGTCCATATTTTCCCAAAGTGTAGTCCAGAATGTACCTAGAAATATATTATCTCTATTTGAGATGATGCTCCTTGCTATTGACGGGATTTTTATTTACCTTATAATTTCTCAGAGGATAAGTAAGAAGTTTGTACATTAATTTCAACCCGGGGTTCGTTGGGAACTTGCGGGTTACCATGCACTGTATGTGCAGACTGCAATCTCCTCTTACATTGGTTTATCTATTGTGAACTTGTAGTTCAATAACCTTACTTACAAACAATGCTATGAACAGTTACATAGACTTGGATAGGAACTAGCCAGCTAAACAACTACTGAAACTAAGTTGCAAGGAAAGTAAATCACATGGCAAGAAAGTAAAACACATGATAGGAAAGTAAATTCACATCAGTTACATGTATCAGAAGTATGAATCAACTATCTCCCGAAGTAACCCAACGATGTGCAGTAAGACTAACTGTAGAATTGAAATCGTAAATCACACTTGCATAAATTGAAATTCACACCATGCTATAAAGTAAATTCTAAAACTAATTCTCACCATGCGGAAAAAGTAAATTCTAAAACTAAATCACACTGTGCAGAAAAAAGTATATTTTAAAACTAAATCACACTTAACAAAAGGTAAATTGCATAAATGAAATCTAAAATCTATCTTTTCCAAATACAAGTTAATGTTTATGATCCAAGGTAGTAAATAACATTATTACATTAAGCACATTTATTGCATTAATGAATTGTAAAATAAGCTTATCAATCAATAATCTACGGATTAAAATTACATTGATGAAATAAACTACATAACGAGAAATGCAAAATTATCTAATTAAAAAAAAGTAGCAAATTAAAACTATGTGATCATAGCCCAAGGGGTGTAGAATAGGTTGAATGGGTGTGATGTTAAGGCACTCCTTGTGTTAGGTCACTGGTTCGAAACTCCGTGGGTACTAACTTACAAAAAAAAGGTACGTGATTGTAAAATAAATAAAATTATAAAAAATAAGATCTATATTGAATCAAGATGAAAGTATAGCTTTATTCCATCATTATTTGGACTATTGCTTAAAGAGTCCTCCCCCTTGAATGGAGAATGAGCTTTTATTTATATATGAGTTTTCCATAACAAATAATAAATGAATATCCAAAATATCCTCAACAAATTGTTAATAATTTGGATCTCAAAACTTATTTCAAGATCTTTGCTAACTACACGCTATTTATGATGCCTTTGAAGTCAAATTCGAATTTAGGGATAGAGGCTATACTAAAATGCTCAAAAACTCATCCCAAATATCTCCTAGTAGCTTTTGATTCCTTAGGTCCATCATACAATTGATGGGGATCTTCAAATATTTGTGGATAAGACAAATATGCACTTATATCCACCTCCATTTACCACCTTTGATTTTCAAATAATTTAACATCATAATTTGAATCGTGTAAGAATGATAGAAATAATGGATTTATAAAAATCCATTACCCCTAATGGATATCTTTCTCCAAAGTTGGTGGTTGAAGGTAAATTTAACTTTATGCAACTTCTATAGAGGATCTATAGTTTTAACATGTAATACCCCATTTTGACCCTTATGATTTTTTTTTTATTTTTTTATTTTTTTTTTCCATGTGGTTCACTTTAATCGGCTTAGCCGACCGCTACATCCACGAAATAATTTCCGACGGACCCGCCCCGAAGGGGTTTCCGCCCTGTGGCCGATGCGTGCCTAACCCCAAGAGGGTCTATGAGGATGGATCCCGTGACCTCGCATGCTGGGAGACCTAACTTCCGAGAACACAACCGATCGAGCTAACTCTTGGGGCTATTTTGACCCTTATGATATATTGGCTTTTAATGTAAATATTGTATACATGCAATGTATGTTTCCCTAGCGTGGAGGTCAAGGCCAAGGCCCTGCTAGTATATGCTCGGATTTTATTTAAAATAGACAAGTATTTGATATTTTTCCATCCATGTGCTATTAAGCCATGGAACATTGTAAAATGATGTAAATATTTAATATTGCAATAAAAATACCAAAACTGGCTATGGAAGCAACTAATGAGAAGGGGCCATGTGTATTCCACTAGGGAGTGGTGAGGGGGTTGTGGGGTTGAACCATAAGCTTCCAAATGTCATTTTTAGAACCCATTTGACTTTATTTGCTAACATTTAATTCAGCTGTAAGAAAGTTGTTGAGAGATCAGTCCATGGCTTCAATGGAGCATGGGCAGCCCAGAAATTCGTATGGCAGGTATGGGCTCTGTTTTTCTTATACCACAAGTCACCCTACCTCATGGGAATTGGTTCTTCCTCATTCTCATTCCATTATTGAACATCCTAGCATCAGTTTTTATCCATTACACATGCCCAGCAGTGAGAAAAACCAGAAATCGCAACTTTGCAAGAACCCACGTTTTGAAGCACCATAAACGCCTAGAATTTGGTATTGACAGTAAAATCCAATGGGGGATCCATAGATATGAACCTTGGGGCGAAATTGAGAGCATTAGATACCCCGAAATCCATTGGAAAACCCAGTTTTTATCGAGTGACGGGATTGAGTTATTTGATGACATAATTATGAGAAATCCAAGTGTGAATGATTGAACAGAGGTTGGGTTGCTTAATAAACCCAGTGAAGGCTGGACTCTCAAGGAATTAGCAGTTGGACCTTTCTATGCCCACCCTGAATAGCACTGGAGGGAAGTGATGCCTGAGGGACTGTGCAGCAGAGAAGGGTACCTTCCTTGTGTTGGTGAGGTAGGTATTGTGGATGCCATGACTGTTGAGTTCATTTGAGATGTTTGTAGCTCTGTGGTTGAGATCACTGGCTTAGAATCCTCCTCCTTTTCTTATTGCATGCTTGATAAACCCAACTGTGTGTTGGCTTAGCATGACTGTTTTTGTAAAACCATGGTTGTGAGTGAGCCTGTTTAGTTCCTCCTTAGTGGATACAAAACCCAGCTCGAGGGTGATCTCTCAGCTGAAAGAATATAGGTTGGACAAAGATATATGGTTGGGTGGAACGTTGCTCTCACATAGCCAGTTGTTGGACAGCTTCATCTCAAAGATAAGTGTTCTCTGTGGTTTAAATTAT
Source organism: Larix kaempferi (assembly GCA_027924585.1). Classification (NCBI taxonomy): domain Eukaryota; kingdom Viridiplantae; phylum Streptophyta; class Pinopsida; order Pinales; family Pinaceae; genus Larix; species Larix kaempferi. The sequence goes on from BSBM01000592.1 coordinate 9,700,993, forward strand.
ATGTATTATGTGTTCCGCAATGTGTTAATTATGAATGATAATTATTCATGTTAATGGATTGAAATGATTATCTTAATATGATTGATATGAAATCTGTGCATAGCATTGGAATGGGATTGATTCTCTGCATGTTGAATCATCCTCTATTTGTGATAGATATGTTGATGCATTACCGTTTGTGTGTGTGCAAATATGTTTTAATTCCGCCGTGTAATTTCGGTATGCATTTTATTTCAATGGTAAAATTCAGTTTTATGGATTTGGGGAAGAATCAGACACCCCCATGTTACAGTCATGTTCCCTCTGTGGACTAGGGAATGATGGGAGTGGATGTGACATGATAGGTTTTGTAGGAGGTTCTGCATCTTGCAAGTTTTGTAGGAGGTTCCGCAGCTCACGGGTTCTATAGGAGGTTCCACAGCTCAAAGGTTCTTAGGAGTTTCCGTATCTCGTGAGTTTTGTAGGAGGTTCCACAGCTCACAAATTTTGTAGAGGATATGTAACTCATAGGTTATGTAGGAGGTTCCATAGCTTGTAGCATCTATAGGAGGTTTCGTGGCTCGTGGGTTCTGTAGCCTGTAGAAGGACGTTCCGCAGCTACCTGTAAAGGTTCTGTAGCTTCCTGTAGAGTTTTCGCGGCTTCTATGTAACTCCCTCAAATATTTTGTAGTTGCTTTCTAACAACTGAGTCAATATCCAAAGAAAATACATAATGCACTAATCCCCCTAATGTTAGTCAAAAATCAAATGAAATACTAAGTCATGTAATGGAAAAACACCTTGAGCCTAAAAACCCGCATAATAACATTAGAAGGAATTGATACAAGGTTATGGATAAGCAAAATGGCCCGTCAGCTATCCCAAAGTGAACCCAGACTTGTTCAAATAGCATGTATGGGTGCGGGTGTTTAAATACCTGCTTGAATTCCTCATCTTCTATATATGCCTCCTTGTATGCATTATGGGTGAAAGGTTCCATGTCCATATAATTTCCCAAAGTTGTAATCTTGGCTATAAGTTTCCTTGAGAGCATGTATGCCAATTTGTTTGTACTCCCCTTCTTATACTTAATGATTAGATGGAATTGTTGTAAGAATCATGTTGACACAAACCCAGTCGACAGGGGTTCCTCAGTCTGTCGACATCCAACCCACCTCGATCTCCCTGAGCACTGGCCCATATAGGTTTTACCCTGTCCAGCAACACCTGCGGAGCAGATGAGGTCTCACCCGAGATCTCAAGGGAGAGCTGACGGAACCATGTTTCCGCCGAATGAAGAAGGACCTTTGTGCATCCGCTTATCAACTTATTGCAACATTCACAAACAGATCTAACATTTCGACTTATTCATTTACACAAAGTCACATCATTATTCAACGTATTAAAGTGCAACAGACCTAGCAGTAAAACATCATTTGGAACAAGGAAGCATTGCATCATTCATGTATTCAAGTCGCACATCACATTCATAGCAGGAAAAGAGAAAGAGACACAGTAATTCTGCTCAACAACATATCATATTAACCTTCGCAACAACCCATAGATACAGCAATAGAATTCTTTTGTCGCATACCCGGATTAACAGACAATAACAAGCAAAATCATCCGTGCTCAACTGTCTCTTCAATTCATCAGCTCATGGATTTCCAATTGGTATCTCAACACTTACAATGCTATGTCTATTTATAGGCTTGCGCCTTTACATTTGCGGTCCACTTAGGCAACCGCCTAACTACTTCTTAACAAACTTTACAAAAATGATGACCCAAAAACCCACATAATGCGGTCCAAATGACCCAAAACTACATAAACTTATCGACTTGCGCATTGTTTTCCTTCTTGCGCGACATCTTTGACCCTTCGAAGCATCCGCGATGTTGCGTAGCTGACTCATCCAAACCGCCTGCCAACAAATCCCATCCACATATAATGTTTGGTTTTTTGTAGCTTACTATGGGCCTACAAATACTGTAGCGGTTGGTGATCAGTGTGAATGATGGTCTCCTTTCCCATCAGATAATGCTTCCACTTCTTAACAGCTTGAACCAATGCATATAATTCCTTATCATACGTAGGGTATTTCAAGACGTCATCATGGAACATTTCAAAATGATAGCATACTACCCTCCCTCCTTGCATCAATACCACTCCCATAGAATACCCACTTGCATCTATCTCCAATTTGAAAGGCTTATGCAAAATAGTTTTATGTTGATTCTCCCCCCATTGGAACCCCTTGTTTTTTGTTGTTATGGCATGGAGAGGTGCAGCCAAAGCTGAAAAGGAAACTATGAACTTCTGAAGGTATTGTGTTTCCCCCAAAAAATCTCATAACTTCAATGACATTTGTAGGAGTAGTCCACTTAGTGATGGCCTCCATCTTTAAAGGATCAACCTTAAGTTATCCTCCGCCAATCACATACCCCAAATACACCAAGGATTGTTGAACAAATTCACATTTCTCAAGGTTTGCTAGCAGTTGATGTTTCTTCAAGGTCTCCAACACCAACTTGAGATGTGAGATATGTTCTTCATAGATAGCACCATAAACCAATATGTCATCCAGATATACTATAAAAAACAAATCTAACAAAGGATGTAATACATCATTCATCAAACACATAAATGTATTTGGTGCCTTGCATAAACCAAATGACATTACTAACCATTCATAAATACATACCTAGTCTTGAAGGCAGTCTACCATGTGGCTTCTTCCTTCACTCGCACCTAGTGGTATCCTGATTTGAGATCCAACTTGGTGAAGTACTTGGTATGTTGCTACTAGTCCAGTAGATCATCGATCCTGGGCAGAGGGTACTAATTCTTGAGTGTGATCTTGTTCAATGCTTTGTAGTCGATGCACGTCCTCCAAGTCCCATCCTTCTTGGGTACTATGATGATAGGTGACCCACAAGGTGAGATTCTTGATCAGATCATGCCCTACTCCAACAACCATTGCAATTGATTCTTCACTTTATCTACTTCTATGATAGATTGTCTATACAGTATAAAGTTAAACAATGGAGAATATAACAATAGTTGTATCTCATGCTCCACCTCCCTCTTAAAAGGTATCCCCTTAGGCTCATGGAACACTTTTTTGTATGACTACAAAAGGTTATCCAACTAGTGTTTCTTCTCTTTGGTACATCCTCCCAGGGATGCCTTCAATTTTACCAATTCACCTTCTTGTTGATTTTGTCTTAACAAAAGCAATACAAACTTCCTACTTGAACTGATCAGCTTTTTCATTTGGTTGGAACTTACCAGAGAGATATTCGATTTGCCTTTGTGCGCGTTGATGATGAAGGATTTTCCATCCTTTATCAAGTGGTATTGGTTGGCTCTCCTCATGAATATCACATCCCTCATATACATGTAGGGGCTTTTGAACACTACACCACAAACATCCAAGGGTAATACGTCCACCTCCACTTCATCAATATGCTTTGCACTTATGGCAAACTTTATCTTGAACTGTTCCATGACTCTGAGTTTTGCATCCTTATTTACCATCCCAATGGGTAGGTACCGGGGTGATCATGTACTTACAATCCAATATTACGTACCAGATCCTTTGCTATGAGGTTTGCCTTTGAATTGGAATCGAATAGAGTGTCGATCTTGGTCTTATTGACCTGGATCTTAACGTGGAAGAGTTTCATCATATCGTTCTCTTCCTTGGAGTGAAGGATACTCAGATTCACCTCCTTCTGCATTCTGGTATATATAATCTTCTCGTCCACATCCAAGTTGCTTTCTAACTCCTTGCTTCACCTAGTGGCTAGAAGGTTCTTCTTATTGGCTTTCTTTTGGTGGTTCTTATGGTTTAGCTTTGGATATACCTTTCAACACTTTTCTTTAGTGTGACCAACGATGTTACAATGGTTACAATGTTTTTCTTAGATCCTTTCATCGATGTGTCGTGGTTGTAGTCTTCTTCTCCTTTCCCTTCCACTTCTTCTTCCCCTCCTTGGTAGCATCTTGTCCCTCTTTTTGTTTTGAACTGCTTGGTTGTCCTTTCTTCTGTCCTATGTTTTCCTGGTACTATGCTTATACACAGGCTTCATCAATTGACCTAGGATTGAAGAGAATCACTTGCCTCTGTATGCGGCTATGTAAACCCCCCAAATACTTGAGGAGTCCATATGGGTTCTTGGGTGATATACCCAACATGATCGCCATCTTCCTGAACTCGGTGGTGTATTCTTGCACACCCTACCCCTACCTTTTCCTGAAGTAATGTCAACAGTTCCATTGGTCCTCTACATACCTAATAGGGTAGAACTGGGACTTGATGAGGTTCTTAATGTCACTTAGTTACTAGCGGATCACCATCCATCCTAAGTGATTGTGTGTGGCTTTCCCACCAGGTTAATGCATGGCCCTCTAACTTCAGTCGGGAAAATGAGATATTTTGATCCTCGACTATCTGATGGATACTAAAATAAACCTCTAACTATTACAACCAATGATTCAATTTTAAAGAATTGATCTCACCTTGGTATGACTTGATATTGACCTTCACTTCCATCTTAAAGAGAGACTAGGAAGGAGTATTGGTACTGGAACTCGACTACTCTTTCTCAGGATATTTTGTTGGCTCATTTTCTTGGTTGCATTTATCTTATGATTTCCCCTCTTATCTGAAATCTGAGTTAGAGTCTCCAAAATCCCCAAAAGGTCCAAAATTTCTCTCTAGAGCCGCAATAATGATTAACATGTTGCGTGAGATATCAGAGACTTGTAATTCCAGTTTTGTAACTCGTTTCTTGTAATTATCTACTGGTCCTTGAATAGACTCGTCCACCATGGTTAGGATTTGAAGACTTTTTTTCCACCAACTACTGGATCCTGCAATTACCCACAAAACCCAAAAGAAAATTGCTATGATACCAATATGATCCGTAAATTGTCATAGATATTCAACTGGAACAATTCGTCACAACGAATCTTACAACTTAGTTCTTTTTTTATTAGCTTATTCTTATTTAATGCTAAATAACTATAACTGAAACAAGAATAAATAGAAGAAAGAAGTACAAAATCCACACAATAACACAAGATATACCCTGGGAAAAGCCACTATGGGGAAAACCCCAGCCACAAATGAGGACTATGCCTTGCTCTTTATGTCAAAATGAAAATACAAAGAAAATGGTACTCTCTACAAAGTTACCTACGAATCTATGGCTATAATGGCTACTACAAGATCTCATATCTCCTATGTTCTGCTCTAATATTCACTCATGTGTTGTTGCTCAACTATGGAACAATATAATACATCAAAAGAATGGAACCCCTTCTTCTCCTAATGACTTGTTATTTAACATAGTCATCCAGGGTTAATTTTAGGGTTTTTTGCATTCCCCAACTCCTGATTAGGGTTAGGTTTTTGGACCTTCTAGAATGTTCTTGAAGGCCCACACGTGACTAGCTCCACATGTGTGTGAAATGAGAGTTGGCATGGAATCCACTTGGTACCAAGGTGTTCAACTGGATAGGTCAACTTCCGGGAGGCATAACTTTTGGACTGAGGTGATCTTTAGATCGTTGGAAAGGTCTTGGTGTGTAGAGTCCCATCCTATCCCATGGAGTTAATGATGGGTTGTTTTACCCCAAAAAATGTCATTTAGACCCTCAAACAAGCCTTGGAAGGTTTCGAACCCCAAATTTGCAAAATGAGACCTGCCCATAAAATGGGCCCTACAACCCAATTTATCCAATCTTCCGACCTTGAAAGCTCCAAATAGGTGACAAATTATAAATTGATCTATTTCGGATCTTTTGGAGACCCTTGGATGTAGTTAGGGAAGAAGAGGAGGATGTCTAGCCTTAGAGAAAATGTTGGAGGGATTCTTACACTTGGAGGAGCTAGGGTTTGATGACTAACCCTAACCAGGGAATCTTGGGTGGCTGGATTTTGTCCTATCCTTGAGAGGAGGCTATGGTATGTGTACACTTCATTCATTAAGCATATATATAAGAGATTTCCATCTGTCCACATATTGTGTGTATGGAAGATTTGATTTGAGAATTCCATCTTCTTGGGATGGTTATCTCCAACACTTAACTGTCTTATTGATTTGACACACTTAAGAAAAAAATGTTAAAGCACTTAACACTAAGATTGGAGATAATAGTACAATCATTTGTTGTTGTTTTGTTTGTTGTTATATATGTTGTATAAGAAGAGGTTTTGTAGCGTCCCCCTCACCCAATTCGACCATCAGGAGGGGACGTTGGTAAAACCTGGGCTCTAAAAATTCGCCCCAATGCATAATACAATTTTCAATAATAAACAGTGTGTGCAGAAACTTAATAATCATGCACACCGGAAATAAAAATCTAACCACACACATCTAGCATGCAATTACCATCATAAACATTATAGGCATCAAATAAAACAAATCAGATTTGAATGCATAAGATTACTTATCTTTAAGAAATGCATATCCAAGCAATTGGTTGTGTAAGAGTGCTTTTCCACCCAACCATAGGCACTCAGTCCAACATATACTCTTACTGCTACTGAGGCCACCCCCAAGCTGGGCTATGAGGCCACCAGGGCGAAGGAAACACCTACAGGATCCTATCTCTCATCCCACAACCCATTCTTTTCTCTGTGCCTAGTCAAATGCTCATACAGAGCTCTACAAGGGTCTCACGCAGCCCTCACAGCCTTGGCTTCCACAGTACCTGCCCCACACAACACCCTTCTAGATCGGGCATCCCCTTCACCAATCCACGGTTCTCTTGGGCGATCCATCTTACTGGGTGCTTCTAGAGTGTGCATAGAAGAAGTCCAACCTAATATGGCTGCTATAGAACCACCTATAGCCTTGATTTGTGACCTCTCAAGCACCTACAAGCAGCAGAACTTCGTGGGTAAGGTTCCTAGCTTGCCCTTTCTGCTCACGTACAACCAATGATTTTCTCTTCCAAAAATGTAGCTCTGTATTCTCCTTCGAATTTCTGGGTTTAGCATATAGTTTTGTAATGGACATGAACAACAATGGACAAAACTCTACGTGGAGCAGCAGCTTGCATGAGAGCGTGAAAAAATGGAATGATAATCAAAAGAGTGTTGACTCCAAGGATATGAGGTGAGGGTGAAAAGACAGCTGACATGGCTTCTGACCATAGAAGAAATAGGGCAGCTGACAGCTGACATAACTGTCATAATCCCCATGCTCAATAACTACATGAAGTGATTTTTCCCACCAACCTCACATGTGCAATAAATGATTGGAAAATAGTAAAAAAAGGAGATAATTGGCTTATTCCCATCACATTACATAATTTAGGGTGAGTTCTAAGGTCGACACATGACAGCATAGGATTGGGTTTCCCATAAGCCCCCTTCCTATTCCCCTCTAGTGGAATCATAGCCCCTTTGGTGCTCTTTACACAGCCATTATTGGACCATTTCATTAATTTCAACATAATATTTACATACATTTCGAATTATGCATAATAAGCCAATCATAGGGTCCAAAATAGAAATATAACATCATACATACCTAAACATTCACTAGTCGAGCCTTGGACTTGAGCTCTGCATTAGGAATTCACACTAGCATATTTACACCATTTACATAATATTGGATAAATACATTCCAAGTCAAAACTAGGGGTATTACAGGTTTCAAATATGTTTTTCACATGTGAAGTTGTCCTGGAGGGCTAGAAACTCATTGGAATGATTGTATATTGTCTCCTTGAATTGTCATATATTTGGGGCTACTAGGGGTGAATTAGTATGATTGTTTCGTTGTTGTTTTACATTCATTTACAATAATCCTAAAGGATAAAAATTATAGGGTTAATATCTAAGGAACCTTCTCAGAAGAAGGTGAACTTTCAAATTTGCATTAATTGCCTAGAGCAAATGAAATTTCAACATGGTATCAAAATGATTGTAGTTGAGGTCATTCTTGAGCAACAAGGATTATATTTCAGCTAGTGATTACCAGGGACAAGTACTTGACCTAGTTAAGTTCATTGGGCATGAAACACTAGAGGTTCCTTGAGATAAGCACATTCACCATTGGAAAGGTTATTTTGTCTATTTAATATACTACTCAGGTTTTTGCACTTGAGACTTTTTCAAGATGTGGAAGGTTACTCTCGGTCTAAGAGGGTGTGACGAGTTTGATGGAGCTTCAAATTTTGTTTCAAGGAAGCTCAAGCTTCAAATACTTATGGTGGAGGTTGATCTCTAGGAGCATGTTGAAAAGAACATTCCAAAACCTAATGATTCATCGCAGTCGGTCTCTCATCGAAAGAAGGAATCCAAAGTGAAGAGAATAATTCTCAATCCTGTGAAGGATCACTTCATCCCAAAAATTGTCGATAAGATGTCTAAGAGCATGTTTGATGCTTTGATTAAGTTATTTCATAATTCTTATACTTCTTGACAGGTGCTCTTGCAAAACGACCTTTCAATCATTCACATGAGCAACATAGAAATTGTGGTGAATTACTTAACCAATATCAATGAATTGAAGGATCAATTGGCCATCATTGGAACTCAGGTAGAGGATTAGGATATAGTATATATCATCCTTAAAGGGATTATTCCTTCCTGGGCACATTTTGTTCAAGGTACATGATTTCCCAAAGCTCTGGGTTACTCTTATTGAGGAATAAATAAGATTACATTCATGTTCAAAACATGGGGAGGTAGTGTTGATGCATAAATAAGCAATTTCCCACAACAACCTCAAATTCTGAATTTTTTAATCAATTTAAACTTATCCCTATAATATCTTTTTCTGTTTTAATTTTTTTTATTTTTAATGTTATTTGATTTTTTGTTTTTTATTTGTTTGTTCTATGTTACAAAATAAAAAATAAAAGCATGAAGACATCAATCCTAATATAAACTTAAAAAATAACACAAAACAAACTAAATTAAAGTTATTTATAGTCGCATAATAATTAAATAAAACGAAACAAAACATTTAAGTACATAACCCTTTCTTTATTTTATTTATGAAAGAAATAAAATTAAAATATTTAATAACAAGAATAGTGAATTAATATACTAAAGAGTGAATTAATATACTAACTAATTAAAACAAACAAATTTTAATTAAAATAAAATTATTTACATAAATTAATCAAATAAATTAAAAAAATATTTACATAAATTAATCAAATTAAAAGAAAAGAAATAAAAATGAATGTAATTTTTTTTTAAACTAGAACGGTTAAATTGATTATGTAGAAATAGGTTGGGCCGTAGCCGAAGCAACCTTCATTACAAGGATTCAACAGTCTAAAAAAAACTCTACAAATGCCCCTTTCTTACAAAGTCAAAATTATGGGATCAGAGCCCATTTAGGTTCTTCATCATTCTTACTAAAAGATCCTTGAGGCAGGAGGCAGGCCAAGTTTGCTTTTGCGTCTGCTTCCTTGTTCAGGCCGCGCAGGATATGAAAGAAAAGAGAGGAGGAGAAGTCTTGTAACATGAGCCTCAACCTTTGCAATGTCTTATTGAGCACTGGGTTGCTAAAAATATCATCTGTATTTAAAATCTTTATCAGTATTTCCGAGTCACCAAAAACTTGTGTTTCTTTAATTCCTTTTCCCTGAGCGATCTGACAGGCTTTTAGAAGCCTTAGAATTTATGCATGATTGTTGGTTTTCTGACCTAACCCCCAACTTAAACTATCTTTTCTAATACCGTCTAGGGAGTATATCACTCTGCCTGTTCCCGATGTCCCTGGATTGCCTTTAGAGGCACCATCAAAGAAGATTGTAGCTTTACCCTAAGACCTCCACCAAGTTTGAAATACTTCATCCGAGTCTCTTAAAATCCATCTTGGAGTTATGCAGGGGCGACCTACAACCCTTTTTCTGTCTCGAAAGTGAAAGTGCCCAACCATTTTTTTTCCTCGGGGAGGAACGTGTTATCCTTTTTGAAGGATTGAGTGGCCATTGTTTCGAGAAGAAGAGCTTTTACTTTTGCAGCCACATTCAGGGAGAGGTGTAGAGTATTGTTGAAAATTTGATCGTTTATGGCAAGCCAAATATTCCAACAAACATATTTGGGGATAGCTATCCAAATTCTGCTCCACGCAGTCTTGCTTCGGATTGTATGGGAATATCTCATTTGCCAAGTGGAGAAGAGAGATACGATTGAGATTTGCGCAGGAGCATTGACGTTGAGGCCATGGAGAGAGAGAGTTCAAACATCCTAGGCAAAGGTGCAGTCCACGAACAGATGGTAGATGGTTTCAAGGGTGTTGCAGCATAGGGAGCATCTATGAGGACCAATGATGCCACGTTTTAGCAAATTGTCTCTCGTTAGCACTTTTCTATGCACAAGAGCCCAAAAAAAGAAGTTAATTTCGGGGAGGTTGAGCGGATACCAAACTTGCTTCTAGAATGTTGTTGAGTGAATCGACGCTTGATTCGTTTGTAAAGAGACAAATCCCTGCGCATCGGTGTATATTCCACTTGTTCCCCAACCCCATCTATCCTTTGAAAGCAAATGAACCGGTGCCAGATCTGTAAGAGCTGTAAGAAGGAAGTTCTTTTGATTATTTATTTGTTATGGAAAGTGTGGAAAGACCCAGGAATGCCAATTTCCAGAATCGTCCCATGAAGAAATATCTGAAAGCGAGCTAATTCCTTGTTGTTTTAGCCAGTGTTGGGCTCCTTTAAAGTCTTTTGATCTGTCAAGGGGAGGTTGTACCATAATTCTATCATGCCACAGAAGCGTGTTTTTCCCATTTCCAGGAATACGATACAGGTGTTTTTGAAAGAATTCGAGCCCCCGGCGACATAGGTTATAGATTATCGAACCTTTGGAGATGTTTTCGACCTGATGGTTTTGCATAGAGACATCTTTAAGATATTTTTTCCTTAATAAAAGGCTGACCGGATGTCTATTGTTTGAGAATAAGTTCCAAAGAATTTTGCCACCCAAAGCAATGTTAGCAAGCCCAGGATCTCGTATTTGCAGCCCTCCTTCTGAGAAAGGTCGTTTGACTGTATCCCAATTTACTAAGTGGAATTTCTTGTGATTTCCTTTTCCTCCTTGCCATAGAAAGTCGCGTATCAGTTTGGATACCTGGTCCGTAATTGATCTTGGAGCGAAGAGGAAGGAAGCCTGATAGATTGGTAAGGATGAGAGAACCGATTTGACCAGAGTGAGTTTCCCAACATTGGTGAGCCAATGGCCCGCCCAGGCTTTGATCTTGGACTTCATCTTGCTTAAAAATCCAATCCACAACGAAGACTTGTTGGGGCCCAGAGTTAAGGGAAGCCCGAGGTATTTGATTTTTTCCCAAGTTGCAAATCCTGAGAAACCCAAGAAGTGGGCTATACGAAGGATAGTGTGCAGATCTACATTTCACCCAAACACAACGCTTTTCCTTTTGTTGATGAGAGCTCTGGAGATGCTGCAGAAGTCTTGAAGGATTTCACTAAAGATCTTGGCAATCTTGATGGAGGCTCCACCCAACATAAGAGAATCATCTGCAAATAAAGCATGATTGATTGGCCCTAGACCATTCGTTATCCTAATGCCTGGAGCTGTCCCTGCTTTATTTTCTGCTATTAGCTTTCTACTCAATGAATCAACCATCAGGATGAAAAGAAAAGGGGAGAGGGGGCAACCTTTCCTAATTCCCCTCGAGGCTTGGAAGTAGTTGGTCGGTCTGCCATTAACTAGTGGAGTTATCCAAGGTTTTTCGGTGCAAGCTTTGATCAAATTAACAACATCAGTACTGAAACCAAAGGAAAGAAGGAGTTTGTAAAGGAAAGAGAGCTTTACCCGATCGAAAGCATTTGCCATGTCAAGATTTATGAGCATTCCTTGCTCCTGCCGTTGATGACTAGAGTGGATGGATTCTTACACGTGGATCACATTGTCTAGGATATGTCTCCCTTTGACAAAACCTCCCTGGGTGGGAGAAATGAGCTTCCCAAGAAGCGGTTTGATTCTATTTTCCAAAAGATTTGACATAATTTTGTAAGAGGCGTTGCACAACGAAATTGGCATGAATCTATCGAAAGTGCCTGGATTCACTTCTTTGGGTATTAAGGCCAGGAAAGTGGAGTTAGTGCTGCCTCCCACTTTGGATTTCTGTTGAAAGGATTTTATCATTCTAAACAAATCGGGCTTGATTATTTCCCCACAGAGCCTATAAAAATGGATTGAAAATCCATCGAGCCCAGGGGCTTTGTCTGGCTCCATGGACCAAATAACACTGCAGATTTCTTCTTCAGAAAAGGGCTTCGAGAGTGCAATGTTGTCTTCCCTGCTAAATAGGTGAGGGATGTGGGAGAGGAAGTCGGAGGTGACTTCCTCACTGCCTTCTTTGTCATCTTTATACAGGTTCTGAAAATGAGTTTTGGCTGCCAATTTTACCTTCTCAAACCCTTTGAAGACTATCCCATCTGAAGAGGTTATTTCAGAAATGTGATTTTTGGAAAGTTTGGCTCTGTATTGTCTATGGAAGAAAGAGGTGTTTCGGTCTCCTGCCTTTAACCATAGGCTTCGAGACTTTAGCCTCCAAAACTCTTCTTCTTGCCGAAAAGAGTGCAAAGAATTGGCTTGGGCTGCTTGTTCTTTTTGTAATTCTGAAATAGTAATTTCCTTGATCTCAAGATCCAATTGCATATTTTCTAACAGCTGAACAGTCTCCTTTCTGCGCCTAGTGGGGGTATTAGTGGGCTTTCTAACCCAACCTTTCAGGGCTAGCTTCGTGGCCTTTAGCTTTTGCTCCCACATAAAGGAAGGAGACACTGTCACTGAAATGGACCAAGTTGAAATAACAGTTTCCATGAACCCTTCTTTTTCACTCCAGAGTGGGTTGAATCTGAAAGGAATAGGGCCAAAATTCTCTTCTTCTTCTAGTTATAACAGGATGGGTTTATGGTCTGAAGTCATCTTTGGGAGAATTTTAGAGGAGATCAACCGCTTTTCCAGTAGGAAGGAGCTCTGGACGAGGAAGCGATCCAGGCGAGCAGCAATGTGATCGATCCCAGCTCTATTGTTTGTCCAAGTGTATAGTCCTCTCGTTGGCTTGAAATCTAAAAGTTCCCATTGCTAGATTAGATCCTCGACAAGGGGTAGCATTTGGTCCCTGCCAATGTTACCTCCCCTCTTTTCTTTTGGTTCAAAGACAAGATTTAGGTCTCCAGCAATTATAATATTATGGGGGGAATATATTTCAAGGAAATCTGAAAGAGTTTTCCAGCAATATTTATTTTCTGAGAGAAGAACAGGGACATAAAGAATGAAGAGAGAAAAGGTGAGCTTACTTGAAGAGTGGTAGAGTTCGGTGAAGATATAGTGTTGGGTTTCAAAAGAGCCCTCTAAATTAAACTCTTCCTTTGACCACAGAGTTGCAAGACCCCCATAGGTGCCTCTAGCGCTGATGGCCTTCCCTGCATTTTTCTTCCATTTTGAATTGTTGATCTCAAGAAGGGTTTCCCCTTCAATCTTAGTCTCTTGGAGCATGAGGATCTCGAGAGATTCTATTTTCAAGAGGTCTTTGACTGCTTCGTCTTTCAAACCCAAGCCTCTGCAATTCCAAGAGACTAACCACATTATTTACTGAGATTGGAGTGGGCTGAACCCCCCTTAGGGGGCCTTGTTCTAGTGTTTCTCCCGATGGACATTTCAATGGTGGATTGGCTACCCTGCATCTTTTTCCTCTCTGCTTCTTCTTATCGAGCTTCCTTGTGAGTTTTCCTCCCTGCTCTTTTCGAGGGCCTCTCAAAAGACTCATCTTCCGATGACCCTGGGGATTCCGGTGGCTTTCTCCTTGTCATCTCTGCATAGGAGAGTGAGATGGAGGTCCTTGTTGTGGAATCGAGGTGCGGTGTTTCTACATTTTCCTTCTCCACTGCAAGAGGGGGAGTTTGTTTCTCTAGCTCCTCAATTACTGCTTCTGGGTTTTCTATTGATGCATTGAGTGTTTCAAAAGGGTTTTTCGAGGCTTCTGCCATTGGTTGTTCATTATTTCCTTTCCCTTGTTCCTGT